>CM038681.1:636780311-636892811 GCA_021605205.1 Aegilops longissima | reverse complement strand
AGCCATCGATGCTTCAATTCTACGTTTATTTTTACATTTTGCTCTAAGCGTCTTCTGCATCCTCTCAGTTGCGTAGCACCAACGATTTTGCACGCCCCCCTGCCAATCTTGCATCGGTCCGGAGATGCAAAATCAAGTGCTGCATTGGATTAAAGAAGCCCGACGGAAAGATCTTCTCTAACTTGCAGATCAACTCCGGCGCCAACTCTTCCATTTCTTCTAGCATGCTAGGCGATAGTTCTTTCGCACAAAGAACATGGAAGAAACAGCTCAGCTCTGCTAGTACTAGCCATTCATCCTCAAGGATGAAGCCACGCAACATCACCGGCATTACCTGCTCAATCCATATCTGCAATCATGACTCTTGAGACTAAATATTTTCAATTTTTCAAGACTCGCTCCCCTCTTTAGATTCGCTGCATACCCATCGGGGAACATCAACTGCATTTTTACCCACAAGATAATTTCCCTCATAGCTGGCCTTCCAAGATTTAACCAAGCCTTTGACTTCGTCCGGTTCTGCTTTCCTTTCGATTCTTACATTTTTTGTAACGGTCTATCACATAGCACCTCCTGATCGACCCTAGCCTTAGGATTATCCTTTGACTTCCCCTCTATGCCGAACAATGTACCAAAAAGGGCCTCAGTGATATTCTTTTCAGTGTGCATCGCGTCGATGTTGTGTGGGCAAAGGAGGTCTTTGAAGTAAGGCAGATCCCACAAGCATGTCTCGTGAGTCCAGACGTGTTCCGAATTATACCCCTTGAAATACCCTGGACGCTATGGATCTGGCTCGAGAGAATTTAACAGATCCAGGGTCTCTTGGCCTGTCAACGCAGATGGTGCAGATTTTTTGATAACTCTAGCTTTGATGAAGTTCTTCTTGTCTTTCGTGAACTTATGGTGAGGATCCAGGAACCGTCTATGCAAGTCGAAGCAAGAAAACTTGCGACCCGCCTGCAGCCAACGAAACCGAAGAGCTGCATTGCATGTGGGACACGGGAACCTTCCATGCACACACCAGCCAACGAGTAGCGCATATGCCAGCAAGTCATGCATCGAGTACATGTACCAGACTCGCATTACGAAGTTCTATTTGCTAGCGGCGTCGTATGTCTTGAACCCATTATCCCAAGCTTCTTGCAATTCATCCTAAGCGGTTGCATGTACACATTCATATTCTTCCCAGGATAGTTGGGCCCTGGAATTATCAACGTCGGGAAAATGTTCTTTATTTGCATAATCTCTCGGGGGGAGATTGAGTGGAATGACAAATACGGGCCAATAACTGTATTGGACTACCGTCAGACCAAACACATTGAACCCATCTGTGTTGATGGCTACTCAAGGATGTCTTGGATCGATCGCTTTTTGCTCATGTAATGTGTCGAAGCTGTGATGCCCGGATAATTAAGCTACACTGATCCCACGCTAATGATGCCACGTCACTTCGGTTACTGTTGATAAACTCTCGAGAGTTAAAAACCGAAACAAATTAAAAATTTAATTAAATGCAAACAATAAAAGTTTTCAAATATTAAAACCAAATTGTTAGGGTTGTGCCAAATAAGGCATAAGTAATTATGGTGGATAAACCAAAACTTTTATAAAGTGTTTAACTACTCAAAAATAATTAAAAACAAAAACAAATAAAAAATAAAAGAAAAGGCCCCCTGGCCAACTGGGCCAGACGGCCCAGCTGGCCGACCCACCTGGCCCAACCGTCCATCCCACCCCACTCCTCCATAACCCCCCACGACAGTAACCCTAACCCACCTACACCCCACTTCCCTCCCCCCACTCATTCGCTTCTCCCCCGATCCAGATCAGGATCGGGGCGACCGCGCCCGGCTCCACCCGACGCCGCCCCGCCGCTCGACCCCGTCGCTGTCGCCGGAGGCCACCTCGCCGGACTGCCTCCCCATCTCTGACGCCGTCGTCCCCGTCGTCCTCCCCACGCCCCACTTCCTTTATCCCTACAGCTCCACGGTGAGGCCCTCGGCCTTCTCGCACCGCGTCCCGCCGACGTCACGCCCCGACCGCGCCCGATGCATGCACGCCTCGTTTCTCCATCCCCGTGGCTCTCCCGCTCCGCCGCTACGCTTGGCGCCGTGCTGCCCTGATGGCCGCGCCCGCAGCCACGCGCCGCATGTCATCGTCGCGCTCCGCGCCTCTCCTCTGCCGCCCACATGCGGTGTTCCTCCCCACTCGCCCTGCAGCTCGCCGGATCCGCCGCTTGCCTCCGCCCCGCTTCCCGCCTTGGCTGCCTACTCCTCCTGCCGCAATCGCTGTAGCCGCACACATCTGCACCTCGGGCCACGCAGAGGCGCCACCATTTCCCGACCGCCCTTGCTCCCCTGCGCCCCCTTGGCGTGCCGCCGCCGCCGCCAGCGCCCACCTCGCTCTTGCCTTCCGCTCCGCTCCGCCGCCGCCCGCCTCCTCTGCTGCCGCCCTGCCGCCTTCTCCCTTTGGCCCGCTTCGCCGCCGTTCGCGCCTACGCCGCGTTGCTGAGCTGCCCGCGCCATCGCCGCTTAGCAACAGCAACGCCGCCGCCCAGATCGCCTCCACCCGTCGCGGTCGGCGGCGAGCAGCGCCCACGACCGCGCGCCCGGCCGGGCGCCCGGCGACGACGCACCGCTCGTCACCCGCTTCCCCCAAGCCCGTTCGGGTTGTGCCCGTTCGCCCGCGCCCGTTTGGCCCTTGGGGCCTATGAAAAAGGGGCCCCACCACCTTGGAATGTTTATATATATATAAACTATATATAAAACGCAAAAAATATTAATTAATTAATTAACACTGATTAATTAACCTAATTAGTTAACTAAAACACTAATCTGTCACTAACTAATGGGGCCCACACTTAATTAATCCTAATTAGTCTAAAACAAATCCTATTTCACCTCTGTCTCAATGACAGGTGGGTCCCACTGGACCCACAGGCCAGGTTTGACTCTGGTCAGCTGGGTTTGACCTGCTGACGTCATGGTGATGTCATGCTGACATCACCTTTCACTGTTTTCGATAATGTTTGATTTAAATAATTAAATAAATTCTAAAAATGATTTAAAACTTTGAAAATTGATATAAAATAAACCGTAGCTCGGATGAAAATACTTTGTACATGACAGTTGCTCAGAACGACGAGACGAATCCGAATGTGTAGCCTATTCGTCAGCCACATGTTCCTAGCATAGCGAACGTGCAACATTTCACCGCTGATTTATCTATCCGAAAACGGAAACACCGGGGTTACTTCCCGGATGTTTCCCCCCTTCGCCGGTATCAACTACTACCGGGTTAGGGCACACCTAGCACCTCTCTTTGTCATGTCATGCATCGCCATGCTTATGTTTGGATTATATTCATTGTTCTTCCTCCTCTTCTCTCCGGTAGACTACGAGACCGACACCGCTGCTGCCCCGGTCGACTACGGAGTTGACGACCCCAGCTTCTTGCCAAATCAACTAGGCAAGCCCCCCCCCCCCCTTGATCACTAGATGTCGCCTATTCTTCCCTCTACTGTTTGCATTAGAGTACTGTAGCATGTTACTGTTTCGGTCAATCATATTCTGTTGCATAGCCTCTCATTGTTGCTAAAGTTGTTGATACCTTACCTGCAATCCTAAATGCTTAGTATAGGATGCTAGTTTACCATCTGTGGCCCTACATTCTTGTCCGTCTGCCTTGCTATACTATCAGGCCGTGATCACTCGGGAGGTGATCACAGGTATATATTATACATGCATACATTTCATATGGTGACTAAAGTCGGGTCGGCTCATAGAGTGATACATCTCCAACGTATCTATAATTTTTTATTGTCCCATGCTATTATATTACCCCTTTTGGATGTTTATGGGCTTTATTTTACACATTTATATCATTTTTGGGACTAACCTACTAACCGGAGGCCCAGCCCGTATTGTTGTTTTATTGCCTATTTCAGTATTTCGAAGAAAAGGAATATCAAACGGAGTCCAAACGGAATGAAACCTGCGGGAGCGTGATTTTTGGAACGAACGTGATCCAGAGGACTTTGAGTGCAAGCCAAGAAGCAGCCGAGGCGGCCACGAGAGGGTAGGGCCCCCCCCCCTACAGGGCGTGCCCCCTGTCTTGTGGGCCCCTCAGGCCGCCACCGACGTACTTCTTCCTCCTATGTAAGCCTACGTACCCCGAAAACATCCAGGAAGCCAACGAAACACAATTTCCACCGCCGTAACCTTCTGTATCCGCGAGATCCCATCTTGGAGCCTTCGCCGGCGCTCTGCCGGAGGGGGAATCGACCATGGAGGGCTTCTACATCAACACCATAGCCCCTCTGATGAGTTGTGAGTAGTTTACCACTGACCTACGGGTCCATAGTTATTAGCTAGATGGCTTCTTCTCTCTTTTTGGATCTCAATACAATGTTCTCCCCCTCTCTTGTGGAGATATATTCGATGTAAACTCTTTTTGCGGTGTGTTTGTCGAGATCCGATGAATTATGGGTTTATGATCAAGTTTATCTATGAATAATATTTGAATCTTCTCTGAATTCTTTTATGTATGATTGAGTTATCTTTGCAGTCTCTTCAAATTATCAATTTGGTTTGGCCTACTAGATTGATCTTTCTTGCCATGGGAGAAGTGCTTAGCTTTGGGGTGTCCTTACCCAGTGACAGGAAGGGTTGCAAGGCACGTATTGTATTGTTGCCATCGAGGATAAAAAGATGGGGTTTATATCATATTGCATGAGTTTATCCCTCTACATCATGTCATCTTGCTTAATGCGTTACTCTGTTCTTATGAACTTAATACTCTAGATGCATGCTGGATAGCGGTCGATGTGTGGAGTAATAGTAGTAGATGCAGGCAGGAGTCGGTCTACTTGTTGCGGACGTGATGCCTATATACATGATCATGCCTAGATAGTATCATAATTATTCGCTTTTCTATTAGTTCCTCGACAGTAATTTGTTCACCCACCGTAATACTTATGCTATCTCGAGAGAAGCCTCTAGTGAAACCTATGGCCCCCGGGTCTATCTCTTATTATATTTGCTTCCAATCTACTTTTATTTGCATCTTTACTTTTTGCATCTATATTATAAAATACCAAAAATATATTTATCTTATCATACTATCTCTATTAGATCTCACTTTCGCAAGTGGCCGTGAAGGGATTGACAACCCCTTTATTGCGTTGGTTGCGAGTTCTTTGTTTGTTTGTGTAGGCTCGTGGGACTTTTGAGGAGCCTCCTATTGGATTGATACCTTGGTTCTGAAAAACTGGGGGAAATACTTATGCTACTATTGCTGCATCACCGTTTCCTCTTCAAGGAAAACCAACGCAAGATCAAGACGTAGCAAGAAGTATTTCTGGGCCGTTGCCGGGGAGGTCTTCGCTCAAGTCAAGACATACCAAGTACCCATCACAAACTCATCTCCCTCGCATTTACAATATTTTCCATTTGCCTCTCGTTTTCCTGTCTCCCACTTCACCTTTGCCGTTTTATTCGCCCTCTCTTTCCCAATCTCCTCCTCTCTCTCTCGCTCGCTTTCTTCCGCCTTGTTTTTTGCCGTTATGTCTGAAATTGGGGAGATTATCGTCAATATGGACAATAATGATAACATGGAAAATTCCGAGGCTTCGGCCAAAGAACCCCCTATCTTGCGTACTAAAAAGTTTCGAATCGGTAGTGGTAACATCACTGGAAAAGGTGTTATTCAAGATTTCTTTACTTGTGTTGGTGCTTTACCTTCCATGGGTGGTTCTATTCTTCATAGAACTAGTAGTCTTGCGTATGCCATTGCTATGCTTGTAGTTGAACTTGAAAGACAATTTATGCATATGCATCATTGCATACAAAGAATTTTTCTGGAATTTTCTAATATTGAGCATTCTTCTGTTAAACGCGTTGTTACTATCCTTTTGGCTCGTGAGTTTAGATTTATCATAAGAGAGGCCAAAGAAATCTTTGCGCACTATAAAGTGGACGCCGGTCATCCTCCCATAGAGGCGATCCTCTATGATCAAGAGGAATTTAGGCGTTTTCAATCTTTGGACTATGTTGCTTTCAATGAAAACCTTAGAAAAAGGGTTCCTACCAAAGTCTTGGTTGATAGAATTAATGAACTTAATAATGATTTTTCCCTTCAAAACAATGAGCTAGGATACTCTCTTGAGTATAGGCTCACGAGATTTTGCCAAAAGAATGCTTTTAGTGATGAATTAGTTGTGCATTATGAAGGGCCAAAGGAGGAACCCGTTCCTCCTGAGGTTGATCTTGGGGACTTTTGTCCCTCTAAATTCAGCCCTTTTGATTACTTTTTCTTGCCTCAAAGAAAACTTGTTGCCGAACGTAGAGAATATGAGATGAGCTTTCAAGATCTATCTTATTATTATGGCACTACTTAGATCTATCTTCGCTTTTATGCCTAGCTAGGGCGTTAAACGATAGCGCTAGTTGGGAGGCAACCCAATTTTATTTGTGTTTTTTGTTTTTTTCCTGTTTAGTAATAAATCTTGCATCTACCTTCTGTAAAGATGTGTTTTTATCTTTTACTTAGTGTTTGTGCCAAGTAAAACCTATAGGATAACCTATGATGATAGTTGATTTGATTCTGCTGAAAAACAGAAACTTTGCGCGCACGAATTTAGTTTTGTTAAATCACAGAAACGTTATTTTGCGTTGATTCTTTTTGCTTCTGATCAATAGAAAAATTTTCCAGGACTTCCTATTTTAGTAGGATTTTTGAAGTTTTTGAAGTTTGCGTTAGTTACAGATTGCTACAGACTGTTCTGTTTTTGACAGATTCTGTTTTTCGTGTGTTGTTTGCTTATTTCGATGCATCTATGGCTAGTAAAATAGTTTATAAACCATAGAGAAGTTGGATTACAGTAGGTTTAACACCAAAATAAATAAATAATGAGTTCATTACAGTACCTTATGTGGTGGTTTTGTTTTCTTTCACTAACGGAGCTTATAAGATTTCCTGTTGAGTTTTGTGTTGTGAAGTTTTCAAGTTTTGGGTAAAGCTTTTATGGGCTATGGAATAAGGAGTGGCAAGAGCCTAAGCTTGGGGATGCCCATGGCACCTCAAGATATTCAAGGATAGCCAAAATCCTAAGCTTTGGGATGCCCCGGGAAGGCATCCCCTCTTTCGTCTTCGTTCATTGGTAACTTTACTTGGAGCTATATTTTTATTCGCCACATGATATGTGTTTTGCTTGGAGCGTCGTGTATTATATTAGTCTTTTATTTTTAGTTTACCACAATCATCCTTCCTGTACAAACCTTTTGGGAGAAGCCCACTTGATTATAATTTGCTAGAATACTCTATGTGCTTCACTTATATCTTTTGAGCTTGATAGTTTTTGCTCTAGTGCTTCACTTATATCTTTTAGAGCACGGCGGTGACTTATTTTTGTAGAAATTGCTAGTCTCTCATGCTTCACTTATATTATTTTGAGAGTCTTTTAGAACAGCATGGTATTTTCTATGGTTATAAAATTGGTCCTATAATGGTAGGCATCCAAGTTGGGTATAATAAAAACTATCATAGGAAGTGAATTGGATGCTATGGTCAATTTGATACTTGATGATTGTTTTGAGATATGGAGGTAGTGATATTAAAATCATGCTAGTTGGGTGATTAAGAATTTAAAGAATGCTTGTGTTGAAGTTAGCAAGTCCCGTAGCATGCACGTATGGTTAACGTTGTGTAACAAATTTGAAACATGAAGTGTACCTGGCTTGTGCATCCTTACGAGTGGCGGTCGGGGACGAGCGATGGTATTTTCCTACCAATCTATCCCCCTAGGAGCATGCGCGTAGTGCTTGATTTTTGATGACTTCTAAATTTTTGCAATAAGTATATGAGTTCTTTTGACTAATGTTGAGTCCATGGATTATACGCACTTTTACCTTTCCACCATTGCTAGCCTCTTCGGTAACGTGCATTGCCCATTCTCACCTTGAGAGTTGGTGCAAACTTCGCCGGTGCATCCAAACCCCGTGATACGATACGCTCTATCACAAATAAACCTCCTTATATCTTCCTCAAAACAGCCACCATACCTACCTATTATGGCATTTCCATAGCCATTCCGAGATATATTGCCATGCAACTTTCCACTGTTCCGTTCATCATCATCATGACATACTTTACTTTTGTCATATTGACATTGCATGATCATGTAGTTGACATCGTATTTGTGGCAAAGCCACATGCATAATTTTTCATACATGTCACTCTTGATTCATTGCACCATCCCGGTACACCGCCGGAGGCATTCATATAGAATCATATCTTATTCTAGTTTCGAGTTGTAATTCATATGTTGTAATCATTAGAAGTGTGATGATCATCATTATTAGAGCATTGCCCAAATAAAAAAGAAGAAAGGCCAAAAGAGAAAAAAAGAAAAAGAAAAAAAAAAGAAAAAAAAGGGGCAATGTTACTATCCCTTTTTCCACACTTGTGCTTCAAAGTAGCACCTTGTTCTTTATGTAGTGAGTCTCATATATTGTGCTTCAAAGTAGCACCATGTTTTTCATATAGTGAGTCTCATATGTTGTCACTTTCATATACTAGTGGGAATTTTTCATTATAGAACTTGGCTTGTATATTCCTACGATGGGCTTCCTCAAATGCCCTAGGTCTTCGTGAGCAAGCAAGTTGGATGCACACCCACTAGTTTTCTTTTGTTGAGCATTCGTTTATAGCTCTAGTGCATCCGTTGCATGGCAATCCGTACTCCTCATGTTGACATCAATTGATGGGCATCTCCATAGCCCGTTGATTACCCTCGTCAATGTGAGACTTTCTCCTTTTTTTGTCTTCTCCGCACAATCCCCATCATCATATTCTATTCCACCCATAGTGCTATATCCATGGCTCACGCTCATGTATTGCGTGAACGTTGAAAATGTTTGAGATTATTTAAGGATGAAACAATTCCTTGGCTTGTCATCGGGGGTATAGAAGTTGCGAACATCTTTGTGTGACGAAAATGAAGCATAGCCTAACTTTATGATTTTGTAGGGATGAACTTTCTTTTGCCATGTTATTTTGAGAAGACATGATTACTTTGATTAGTATGCTTGAAGTGTTACTATTTCTTTTATCAATATGAACTTTTATTTTGAATCATTTGGATCTGCACATTCATGCCACAATAAAGTAAATTACATTGAGAATTATGCTAGGTAGCATTCCACATCAAAAATTCTCTTTTATCATTTACCTACTCGAGGACGAGCAGGAATTAAGCTTGGGGATGCTTGATACGTCTCCAACGTATCTATAATTTTTTATTGTTCCATGCTATTATATTACCCCTTTTGGATGTTTATGGGCTTTATTTTACACATTTATATCATTTTTGGGACTAACCTACTAACCGGAGGCCCAGCCCGTATTGCTGTTTTTTTTTTTGCCTATTTCAGTATTTCGAAGAAAAGGAATATCAAACGGAGTCCAAACGGAATAAAACCTGCGGGAGCGTGATTTTTGGAACGAACGTGATCCATAGGACTTGGAGTGCAAATCAAGAAGCAGCCAAGGCGGCCACGAGAGGGTAGGGTGCCCCCCTACACTTAAAGTATAGTTGGGAGCACTCATTAAGTATGACATGCTAAAGAGTTGATGTTGGACAAGGAAGACAACGTAATGGTTTATGTTTTCCAACATCTCAGTTAAAGTATATTGTCATGGATCATTCAAACATGTTGAGCTTGCCTTTCCCCCTCATGCTAGCCAAAATTCCTTGCACCAAGTAGAGATACTACTTGTGCATCCAAATATCCTTAAACCCAGTTTTTCCATGAGAGTCCCCTATACCTACCTATGGATTGAGTAAGGTCCTTCAAGTAAGTTGTCATCGGTGCAAGCAATAAAAATTGCTCTCTAAATATGCATGACTTATTAGTGCAGAGAAAATAAGCTTTGTACGAACTTGTTATGGAAGCAATAAAAGCGACGGACTGCATAATAAAGGTCCTTATACAAGGGGCAATATAAAGTGATGTTCTTTCGCATTAAGATTTTGTGCATCCAACCCTAAAAGCGCATGACAACCTGTGCTTGCCTCTGCGAAGGGCCTATCTTTTACTTTATGTCTTTTACCTTTATGCAAGAGTCAAGGTGATCTTCACCTTTCCCTTTTTCATTTTATCCTTTGGCAAGCACTTTGTGTTGGGGTGATCCTGATATACTATATCCAATTGGATGTAAGTTAGCATGAATTATTATTGTTGACATCACCCAAAGGTGAATACGTTTGGAGGCAACATTATAAGCCCCAATCTTTCTCAGTGTTCGATTGAAACTCCATAACCATTAGTATTGCGTGAGTGTTAGCAATTGTAGAAGACTATATGATAGTTGAGTATGTGGAGTTTGTTATTCTTGAAAATAAGATGAATTGCAATTGTTTGATGACTGAGAATGAAGTTTGCTAGTTTTCAAGAAAGTTTATGGTCTATGCTTTGACATGTGAATTGCATGTTACTTTATCGTGAGAAGTTTAATGAGATGAACTACTGTTATGACATATTATCATGCTAGAAAAGGTGATTGAAATTATCATTGATCAAACTTGTGCACTTTCTAGCATTCACACTTCATAAATTCTTTCTTTATCATTTACCTACTCGAGGACGAGTAGGAATTAAGCTTGGGGATGCTGATACGTCTCCAACGTATCTATAATTTATGAAGCATTCATGCTATATTACTATGTATTTTGAATGATTACGGGCTTTATTATACACTTATATATTACTTTTGGGACTAACCTATTAACCGGAGGCCCAGCCCATATTGCTGTTTTATTGCCTGTTTCAGTATTTCGAGGAAAAGGAATATCAAACGGAGTCCAAACGGAATGAAACCTTCGGCAGCGTTATTTTTGGGAAGAATATCATCCTGGAGACTTGGAGTTCACATCAGAAGATCCTCGAGGAGGCTAGGAGATAGGGGGCGCCCCCCCCCTACTGGCGCGCCCCCCTGTCTCGTGGGCCCCTCGAGCACCTCCCGACCGACTTCTTTCGCCTATATATTCCCTCGTACCCTAAAACCATCGAATATCAGGATAGATCGGAAGTTCCACCGCCGCAAGACTCTGTAGCCACCAGAAACCTCTCGGGAGCCCATTCCAGCACCCTGCCGGAGGGGGAATCCATCACAGGTGGCCATCTTCATCATCCCGGCGCTCTCCATGACAAGGAGGGAGTAGTTCACCCTCGGGGCTGAGGGTATGTACCGGTAGCTATGTGTTTGATCTCTCTCTCTCTCTCTCTCTCTCTCTCTCTCTCTCTCTCTCTCGTGTTCTCTCTCGTGCTCCCTCTATGGCACGATCTTGATGTATCCCGAGCTTTGCTATTGTAGTTGGATCTTATGATGTTTCTCCCCCTCTACTCTCTTGTGATGAATTGAGTTTCCCCTTTGAAGTTATCTTATCGGATTGAGTCTTTACTTTGAGAACACTTGATGTATGTCTTGCCGTGTTTATCTGTGGTGACAATGGGATATCACGTGCCACTTGATGTATGTTTTGGTGACCAACTTGCGGGTTCCGCCCATGAACCTATGCATAGGGGTTGGCACACGTTTTCTTGACTCTCCGGTAGAAACTTTGGTGCACTTTTTGAAGTAGTTTGTGTTGGTTGGATGAATCTGAGATTGTGTGATGCATATCGTATAATCATGCCCACGGATACTTGAGGTGACAATGGAGTATCTAGGTGACATTAGTGTTTTGGTTGATTTGTGTCTTAAGGTGTTATTCTACTACGAACTCTTTTATAGATTGATCCGAAAGAATAGCTTTGAGGTGGTTTCGTACCCTACCATAATCTCTACGTTTGTTCTCCAACTATTAGGGGCTTTGGAGTGACTCTTTGTTGCATGTTGAGGGCTTGTTATATGATTTATCTATGTTATTATTGTTGAGAGAACTTGCACTAGTGAAAGTATGAACCCTAGGCATTGTTTCCTATCATTGCAATACCGTTTACACTCACTTTTATCAATAGTTACCTTGCTGTTTTTATATTTTCAGATTACAAATACCTATATCTACCATCCATATTGCACTTGTATCACCATCTCTTCACCGAACTAGTGCACCTATGCAATTTACCATTGTATTGGGTGTGTTGGGGACACAAGAGACTCTTTGTTATTTGGTTGCAGGGTTGCTTGAGAGAGACCATCTTCATCCTACGCCTCCTACGGATTGATAAACCTTAGGTCATCCACTTGAGGGAAATTTGCTACTGTCCTACAAACATGTGCACTTGCAGGCCCAACAACGTCTACAAGAAGAAGATTGCGTAGTAGACAACAAGCTCTTTTCTGGCGCCGTTGCCGGGGAGGTGAGTGCTTGAAGGTATATCTTTAGATCTTGCAATCGAATCTTTATGTTTCTTTTTTTATCACTAGTTTACTTTATAAAAGAAAATTATAAAAAATGGAATTAAGTTTGTCTCATACGCTTCATCTTTTTAATATCTTTCGTGAGAATGATGGAAAGGAAAATTGTGCTCAAGTGCTAGAAGAAGAATGCATTAAAATGCTTGGTACTAAATCTTTGAATGATGAGCATGATTGCAATGTTGTTAGTATGAATTCCTTGAATATCCATGATGCTAATGATATGCAAAGCCACAAGCTTGGGGAATCTATGTTTGATGAATATGATATATTTTTCCCCCAAGCTTTGATGAGCAAATTTATTTTGATGATAGCATGCCTCCTATTTATGATGATTATATTGATGAAAGTGGGTTTGGAAGAGTGTCAACTTTATTTAGTGATGATTCCACTATTTCGGAAGAGGTTCCAATTGATTATGAGAACAAAGTTGCTATCTATGATGATTATTGTGATGACTTGTATGCTATTAGGAATAATGATAACCATGAAACTTGTCATCATGATTTTAGTTTTCAATTGGATTATGCCTCACGTGATAATTATTTTGTTGAGTTTGCTCCCACTACTATTCATTAGAAGAAATTTGCTTATGTGGAGAATAGTAAGTTTTCTATGCTAGTATATCATGAAAAGAATGCTTTAGGTGCTGGTTATATTGTTGAATTCATTCATGATGCTACTGAAAATTATTATGAGGGAGGAATATATGCTTGTAGGAATTGTAATAATGTCAAGTTTCCTCTCTATGTGCTTAAAGTTTTGAAGTTATGCTTGTTTTGCCTTCCTATGCTAGTTGATTATTGTTCCCATAAGTTGTTTGCTCACAAAATCCTTACGCATAGGAAGTGGGTTAGACTTAAATGTGCTAGTCATATTCTTCATGATGCTCTCTTTATGTTTCAATTCTTATCTCTTATGCGAGCATCATTGAAATCAGCATGCCTAGCTAGGGGCGTTAAACGATAGCGCTTGTTGGGAGGCAACCCAATTTTATTTTAGTTTCTTGCTTTTTGGTTCTGTTTAGTAATAAATAATTCATCTAGATTCTGTTTAGATGTGTTTTCATGTTTTAATTAGTGTTTGTGCCAAGTAGAACCTTTGGGAAGACTTGGGTGAAGTCTTTATGATCATGCTGTAAAAAACAGAAACTTCAGCGCTCACGAGATTAGCTCCAAATTTTTACTGGAGAGTGATATTTAGTTGATTCTTTTTGCAGATGATTACTAGACAAATTCCTCAGGTCCAGCAATTTATTTTATAATTTTTGGAGTTCCAGAAGTTTGCGTTAGTTACAGATTACTACAGACTGTTCTGTTTTTGACAGATTCTGTTTTCATTGTGTTGCTTGCTTATTTTGATGAATCTATGGCTAGTAAAATAGTTTATAAACCATATAGAAGTTGGAATAAAGTAGGTTTAACACCAATATAAATAAATAATGAGTTCATTACAGTACCTTGAAGTGGTGTTTTGTTTTCTTTCGCTAACGGAGCTCACGAGTTTTCTGTTAAGTTTTGTGTTGTGAACTTTTCAAGTTTTGGGTAAAGATTTGATGGACTATGGAATAAGGAGTGGCAATAGCCTAAGCTTGGGGATGCCCAAGGAACCCTAAGGCAATATTCAAGGACAACCAAGAGCCTAAGCTTGGGAATGCCCCTGATGGCATCCCCTCTTTCCTCTTCGTTCATCGGTAACTTTACTTGGAGCTATATTTTTATTCACCACATGATATGTGTTTTGCTTGGAGCGTCATTTTCTCTTGTTATTATTGCTTGCTGTTATTTAGAATAATGTTTTGCATCTTTAGTTTCAATAAAAAAAGTCAAGGATAGCCTTTGCCATGCTTATTTTGCTAGTATACATGTTGCTGTTTGAAAACAGAAAGTTTACCGCTGTTGCAAAAATTCCATAGAAAAGTAAGAGAGTGGTATAATGTTGAATCTTTTTTCATATTGAGCTCTGATAAATTTACTACAGTGGAAATTTTATTTCATAATTTTTGGAGTTAGGGAAGTATTGATACTCTTGCATTCTTCACAGACTGTACTGTTTTGGCAGATTGCTGTTATGTTTGCATTGTTTGCATATGTTTGCTTGTTTAATGATTCTATTTAAGGATAGGAGTATTAAATATGCAGAGTCATTTAGTATTCAATGTTGAATAATAATGTTAGTGATTTGTTACAGTATGAAATGATAAGGTTTTGCATTGGTTTATACTAACCTATCTCACGAGTTCTTGTTGAGTTTGGTGTGGATGAAGCTTTTGAGAAATAGAGAAACCATGATATTAGAGGAATTAAGGAGACACAAAATTTAAAGCTTGGGGATTCCCAAGGCACCCCCAAGATAATATTTCAAGAAGTCTCAAGCATCTAAGCTTGGGGATGCCCCGGTAGGCATCCCACCTTTCTTCTTCAACAACTATCGGTTAGTATCGGTTGAGCCTAAGTTTTTGCTTCTTCACATGAGTTGTGCTATCCTTGCAATGTCATTTTATTTTGTTTTGCTTGCTATTTGAATACAATACCAAGATCTGAAATTATTAAACGGGAGAGTCTTCACATAGTTGTATAATTATTTAGCTACTCATTGATCTTCACTTATATCTTTTTGGAGTAGTTTGTCATTTACTCGTGTGCTTCACTTATATCCTATGAGTAAATGGTTGAATGAGTTGATTGTCATAAATCTGAAATTATATATGCCTCATTTGCTTATCCCATGGGGAGTAATGACTTCACGTCTAAGAAGTAGAGGTTGTAAATTTATTGGAGGTTACCAAGCACTGTATTGGTCATTTGAACAATTCATGAAAGAATATTGAAGGAAGAGAGATTTCACATATAAATATACTATCGTAGACATCTTTTCTAGTTGGGAGCACTCATTAAGTATGACATGCTAAAGAGTTGATGTTGGACAAGGAAGACAACGTAATGGTTTATGTTTTCCAACATCTCAGTTAAAGTATATTGTCATGGATCATTCAAACATGTTGAGCTTGCCTTTCCCTCTCATGCTAGCCAAAATTCCTTGCACCAAGTAGAGATACTACTTGTGCATCCAAATATCCTTAAACCCAATTTTGCCATGAGAGTCCACTATACCTACCTATGGATTGAGTAAGATCCTTCAAGTAAGTTGTCATCGTTGCAAGCAATAAAAATTGCTCTCTAAATATGCATGACTTATTAGTGCGGAGAAAATAAGCTTTGTACGAACTTGTTATGGAAGCAATAAAAGCGACGGACTGCATAATAAAGGTCCATATACAAGGGGCAATATAAAGTGATGTTCTTTCGCATTAAGATTTTGTGCATCCAACCCTAAAAGCGCATGACAACCTGTGCTTCCCTCTGCGAAGGGCCTATCTTTTACTTTATGTCTTTTACCTTTATGCAAGAGTCAAGGTGATCTTCACCTTTCCCTTTTTCATTTTATCCTTTGGCAAGCACTTTGTGTTGGGGTGATCCTATATATATATATATATATATATATATATATATATATATATATATATATATATATATATATATCCAATTGGATGTAAGTTAGCATGAATTACTATTGTTGACATCACCCAAAGGTGAATACGTTTGGAGGCAACATTATAAGCCCCAATCTTTCTCAGTGTTCGATTGAAACTCCATAACCATTAGTATTGCGTGAGTGTTAGCAATTGTAGAATACTATATGATAGTTGAGTATGTGGAGTTTGTTATTCCTGGAAATAAGATGAATTGCAATTGTTTGATGACTGAGAATGAAGTTTGCTAGTTTTCAAGAAAGTTTATGGTCTATGCTTTGACATGTGAATTGCTTGTTACTTTATCGTGAGAAGTTTAATGAGATGAACTACTGTTATGACATATTATCATGCTAGAAAAGGTGATTGAAATTATCATTGATCAAACTTGTGCACTTTCTAGCATTCGCACTTCATAAATTCTTTCTTTATCATTTACCTACTCGAGGTCGAGTAGGAAGCTCTCTACCGCCGACGAGCCCGTGAGCTCCGTTCCGTCGAAGCCACGGGAGCAGGCCAAATCCGATCGAGCTTAGCTGTTGAATGGAGCCAGTGGACCAGTCCGCAGCTGCTCGGTCACCTAAGCCGTCAGCTCGACCACCACCTCGCCGTAATTACTCGCCGGAGAAATCCCGTTCTCGGCAACCGCCTCAGGACGGCTATAAATGGATGCCCCGAGCTCGCCTTCGACCCAGCACCACTCCTCCACCTCACCAGAACCGCGCCCAGCCGCTAGGAGGACCTCGAGGAGGCCTTCTTCCCCGACTCCGGCCGCCCTGATCCGCTTCGGGCTCCAGCAAGATTCTCTCTAGTGAGTGCACCCCCGCTCTCCAAACTGTGCCAGTAGAATCCTAGTGCAACCGCTTGCCTGACCCGCGCTTGAATTTGGAGTTTGCAGCTCTCTTCGGAGGGATCCCTCCTCGACCGAACCGCCGTCCTCCGGAGTGGAGCCCGCCGTTGACGTGGTGCTCGTCGATGACCAGCTCCACCACCCACAGACGCGGGAGAACTCCGTGACTCCATAGGTACCTTCCACTCCCCCTACCTCGCCGTGGATCGACGCTGGCGACCACCGCGAGCCTCGGGCGCCGGTGGGACTCTGTTCCGAATTTCAAACTTGACGGGTGGGACCCCCTCGTCAGCCTCTCCTCTTTTATTCGACAAGTTTTCTGAAAGCGCCTTCGGGCAAAGTACGTTTTCCCTTTGGGTCGGTGTATTTCTAACCGAAGCGTTTTCTATTTTTCTAAACTAGCCCCTGGAAAGTTTCTGTTTCATCACAGATTAATCCCTGGACTAAAACCTTAATAACTTTTAAACAGAATATGATTTTGAGTTGATTCTTTTTCTGTCATCTTTATTTTTCTATCTAGTTTTTTATAATATTTATTTGAAAAATATTTGGAACAATTTTTATGCACGCACGGTATTTACGTTAGTATCCGATTTCTTTTATAACTTAGATAGCGAAGGAAGTGACGGAGCCGCAAACTTCGCCGAGCTAGACTCCGACTACTCCAAACCAGGAAAGCATGATTGAACCTTTAATATGATGAGTGTTTTTCATGATTGCTTGAGTGGTTTTCTCATGACATGTTTATATAAGCATTTGTGAATGTTATATTTCATGCAAAGCAAGCTGCAAGTGAGCTTCGAGATTTGATGTGTTCATATGATGGTGAGATAACCTGATCATGTGGTGGCATGATAGGTTGCAAGCTGGTATTGTTGAAGCATGCCAGTTTTATGTCAACCGTTTAACTCCAGTATTAACGTGGACCAAGTCTTGTTCCCGTTCGTCCCCTTTTCGTGCCGCCACATGTCTTCTGCAAAGAATGCGTTTTAGTCAGTTGCAAACCTATTTCCTTGTACACACCAAATAGAGGGGCCGTGATGAGGGTTCCATGGCCCTGGATTAAAGCCCGTCATCCGGTCAGGGGGCATGGGTGTTTCCGGTTGGGACCGAGAGGGGGGCACCCCTTAGAGCGCACGATATAAATTTGATCCCATGCTATTCGAGGTTGTAGCCTCCCCGTCTTAGATTTTTTCTTGAATGTTGCCTAGGGTGACTCCTGGCAGCGGAATGCGGAATGGGTGTGTACTGGTTAGATGTGTTTCTCCTAAAATACCGTAAATGGAACTAGTCCTTTGTGACTACTGAAATCCATTGGCTATGGTTAAAGAGTACAAACTCTGCAGAGTCAAAACCATTCGAGTAACCATGTCCATGGTCAAGGACTTGAACAACATCTCAGTGTCAGTGTCACTCTCAGTGTCAATCTCAGTGTCAGCCCCAGTGATAGTCTCCGAAGAATAAGCATGAAACTGAGAGTGGTAAACCCGGCTGGATGTTATTCCTGTGGATGGACTAACCAATTTATTATCATGTACCGAGTATTCCGTGGAAGGATGTTACCTTCATGAGCTACTTGAATTCGAAGGATGTTACCTTTATGTGATGTCGCTCAGACGTCCGACTGTGGCATTCTTGTTATTTACTTTTGATATAAGCCCTTTATGTGATGTCGCTCAGACGTCCGACTGTGGCATTCTTGTCATTTACTTTTGATATAAGCCCTTTATGTGATGTCGCTCAGACGTCCGACTGTGGCATTCTTGTTATTTACTTTTGATATAAGCCCTTTCTATGATGTCGCTCAGACGTCCGACTGTGGCATCCTTGTTATTTACTTTCATTATAAGCCCTTTTCGAGATGTCGCTTAGACGTCCGACTGTGGCACGTACTATCATTTACGTTTAAATATAAGCCCTTTATGTGGTGTCGCCCTGACGCCCGACTGCGGCATGTTAATTATTTTACCTTTCGAGGCGTCGCTTCAGACACCCGAACGGTCTTCAGTTATTTTATTGGGATTTTGGGAGGACTACCGCCTGACTTCCTTTTTATTTAACATGTAGTGCAAATTTATTATCTGAGTGCGCATTACTAGTCTGCTCATGTGCATCATGTTTGCATTTGTTATATCTTATATCCAAACTGTCTTGCGAGTACATTCAAATTACTCACCTGGCTTGTTGATTTGGCCAGATGTTGACGAAGGCGATCTTATGAATGAAGAGTATGATAGCGAGTCCGACGCCTAGAGGAGTCCCAGTCAGTCCCGTGCGATCCTGGAGTTGTCACTTGTATTACATACGCTTCCGCTACCCTAATAAAATCATCGAGCCTCACTCCGGCGCTTGATGAGCTGTAACATTTTGGAGTCATGTCACCCACTTCACTGTGACATATCCACCACCACTTTTATTATGAGTCAGTAGTTATGCCACCATACCCTTTGTGTCATATCCGCCTTTATGTGTAATATCGGCGTGCTTGTAATAAATTGTTGAGCAGCCTCAGCTCAACCCTGTATAATACTTAGTACTTCTGGATTTCTGTATCAAGGATTTGTCTACCAGTAAGGAGGAGTTTTCTATATTGGTCTGATAAAATGGTTGATTTTTCAATAAATATTTTATTGGAAAACCGGTCCTGACAACCTTGGTATCAGAGCCAGGCTGACTGTAGGAAGCCACTAGGTGCGATCGCTAATCGGTTATTAGCGTAATAAGTGCTATTTTAACATTTTGCAAATGTAGCAATTTTCTGTTAGTCATCATAAATTTATGATTTGACTATTCCAAATTTTTGTCTACCTTTGTAGATGGCTGGCAGTGACTGTGAGTCACAGGTATTCGCCAATGTACCTGAGGGGTTTATCAAGCTTCTCGTCTCCATCATCAAGGTCGCGATCGGGCCATCGGCTCGTCCGGAGTTCACACTCTACCAGCATAAGATCAGCGACAGCGTGTCTATGCACCAGGCCGCGGTACAATTCAAGGGAGGACAATCTGAGTCACGCCGCTTCCGATTTGTGGGAAGGGACATGCCTACGGAGAGGCATGCCATGCAGATGGCTGCCCGTGAGGCGATAGCTCGTCTCCGGGATGCCCTCCCTTCGATGAAGGCTTGTCGCTACCGCTACCTCCCATGCCACGTGCCATACACTTGTCACTATGCGTTCGCTTGCGCTAGGGGGGAGAGAGATGAGGCTATTGAAATGTTGGTTGAGTATCTCAAAGCTCTTGAGGCAGCTTTTGATAACCTCGTGGACGACTTTGTGGTTGCTTGTATGGACTTAGTTCAAGGTTGTTCCGCCAACGGGAGGGAGCTCCTCCGTACAGCAACACCACTGACTTATGTCTCGTCCTTAGCATCCTATACACCTGCCATCTTAGCCACCGCTCGCCGCCTGCCTACCACTGAAGAGTTTGACCAAGTAATTGCTCCTACTCCAGTCAGTGTTGCACCACCTGCCGCGCCCGCACCAGCTCCTCAACCCAGTACTTCGCGCCTAGAGCCTATTAGTGAGGAGGAGGTTGAGTCTCCAGCATCACTGGGTCTTACCCTCGGCAGGCCGAGGGAAGTTTTTACCATCTCCGACTGAGTGCGCCTAGCAGCCGTACGATGTACCAGCTTGTATGATATGTTATATATATATATATATATATATATATATATATATATATATATATATATATATATATATATATATATATATATATATATATATATATATATATATATATATATAGGTTTGGTGAGAAGTAGTTTGTGTGCGCATCATGTAGGAACTCGGAGAAGTGCACTAGCCTAAATAACATGTCAGGAATGTGTACACACAGCCTGAGTGATTTATTGTATAACTACGGCTTGCGTGTAAGATATGTACTGAGCGGTCCTTCTCCATGCACAATCAAGTATTTTCTTGAAAAATCTTGGAGTTTAAAAAAATTCCACCTTTGCAATATTATTCATTTTCGCCACTCGGTTTTCTCATGAGTTCTGCAAAAATACCCCAGAGTGGAAAATGCCTCGTTCCTGGACTCGTTCCATGCCAAGTCCACCGGAAGAAAATTATGGTACCCAGACAAGTAACAATTTCACACAGGGGCAGTCAAGTCAGCAAGGCAGTGAAGCAGCATTTTCTCAAGTATGCCGCCTTTATGAGCAAAGCCAGCAGCAGCATCAAGAAATGATGAATCATGTTATCAATATGGGAAATCACCGTGAACCATATCAGCAGCATTCCAAATTGTCTGAACTACAAAAGACACGTCCCCCAACGTTCTCTCACACTGATAGACCGCTTGAGGCCGATGATTGGCTTCGAGACATTGAAAGGAAGTTAATTATTGCACAATGTTCGGACCGTGAGAAGGTACTTTATGCACCTCACTACCTTACTGGGGCAGCTGCATCATGGTGGGAAAATTTCGTACACATGCACCCCAATGAAAATAACATCACCTGGGAAGAATTTAAAGAAGGTTTTCATGGGGCGCACATTCCCAGAAGCATTATGAGGATCAAGAAAAGGGAGTTTGATGACCTCAAGCAGAGAAGCATGACAGTGACTGAGTACAATAGTCAGATTACTCAATTATCTCGTTATGCCAACGAAGAGCACATGACTGAAAATAAAAAGATGGAAAAATTTATGGACGGACTGGCACCAGCACTTAAATGCCAGCTGGTCGTACAAACATTTCCAGATTTCAAAACACTTGTGGACAAAGCTATTACATTGGAAAATGAGCGCCGCAGCTTGGAGGATTTTCGCAAGCGCAAAAGGGATAAGACTACTCATGCTCGCAACAACTGGAACAAGACTGATTTTCAGAAAATTGGAGCGAACAAATCCACAACCATTATTCCACGCCCAAACAAAAAATGTCATGCAAGATACAAGGATTTTACATATCACCCAGGTTACTTGCTACGCTTGTGGAGAGGAAGGACACTATGCCAAACAGTGCCCAAAGCCAAGAAATTGGGCCCCCAAGCCGAACAACAGTGGAAATAATTCAACACCCAAGCGTAACAACTTCAACCCCAATAACAATCACAAGAAGGGTCACTTGAACCATGTGACCAAGGAGGAAGCACAGCATTCCCCGGATATCATACTCGGTACGTTCCCTGTCAACACAATACCTGCCACGGTTTTGTTTGATTCTGGAGCTTCTCCCTCGTTCATTTCAAAGAAATTTGCTTTGCAACATGATTTTTCGATGCTTCCCTTGGAAAAATCCATGACCATCAAGTCCCCCGGGATTAAGCAAATCACTCAGAGTTACTGCCAAGGTGTGGTTATTGAGATTGAGGGACTAAAGTTTCAGGCAAATCTCGTTGTATTGGAAAATAAGGGACTGGATGTTATCCTAGGAATGGATTGGCTAACCACCAACAATGGATTTATCGACTGCTTCAATCGGACTGTAATTCTTACTCGTCATCACGGGAAGACGATAAAAATTGCGGCTCAAGAAAGACCAATATCACGGCAACCAAGGTTGAACAAGGTGGACATTCCAGAGTTAAGAAAAGTTCCAGTGGTGTGTGAGTTCCCTGACGTATTTCCAGAAGAACTACGGGCATGCCAGCAGACCGGCAAATAGAGTTCATCATTGAACTAGCACCTGGAACCACCCCCATTTACAAGAAACCCTATAGAATGGCACCCTCTGAGTTGGTAGAATTAAATAAGCAAATAAAAGAATTACTGGACAAAGGATTTATACGGGCCAGCTCCTCACCTTGGGGTTCACCAGTATTATTTGCCAAGAAAAAGGATGGGACACTGAGATTATGTATAGACTATTGAGCACTCAACATGGTCACCATCAAAAACAAATATCCGATGCCATGGATAAATGATTTATTTGACCAGCTCGCACAAGCCGAGGTTTTCTCAAAAATTGATTTAAGATCGGGGTATCATCAATTAAAGGTACAGATAGAAGATATCCCTAAGACAGCATTCACCTCCAGATACGGATTATATGAATTCACAGTAATGCCGTTTGGACTGACAAACGCCCCGCATATTTTGTCCACCTCATGAACAAAGTGTTTATGAAATTTATGGACAAATTTGTTGTGGTGTTCATTGATGATATTCTGATATACTCTAAGACACCAGAAGAACATGTTGAACATCTCATAATTGTACTGGGAGAATTAAGGAAACATCAATTATACGCCAAATTCAGCAAATGTGAATTTTGGTTAAGACAGGTTGGTTTTCTAGGCCACGTATTGACCCAAGAAGGTATTGCCATGGACCCAGAAAAAGTCAAGGCCGTACTTGGCTGGAAACCACCAGCCAACGTAACAGATGTACGAAGTTTTCTGGGAATGGCTGGATATTACCGAAGGTTTATTGAGGGGTTCTCCACCATAGCAAAACCAATGACACAGTTACTCAAGAAGGATAAGAAATTTGTATGGACTGAAGCTCGCGAAAAAAGTTTCCAATAACTCAAAAGAAAATTAACAACAGCACCAGTATTGGTTGTACCAGATATACACAAAAGTTTTGAAGTATATTGTGACGCATCCCGAAAGGGCCTCGGATGCGTACTAATGCAAGAAGGCAAAGTAGTCGCATATGCTTCCAGGCAACTACGAAAGCATGAAGAAAAATTATCCTACTCATGACTTGGAATTGGCGGTAGTCATTCATGCACTCAAAGAGTGGAGGCACTTTTTGCTTGGAAATCGTTGTGAAATATATACAGACCATAAAAGCCTCAAATATATTTTCACACAACCAGAACTCAATTTACGACAACGGTGCTGGTTGGAATTAGTGAAAGATTATGATGTTGGCATTCACTACCATCCAGGAAAGGCGAATGTAGTGGCAGATGCTCTTAGTCGAAACCCCAGCTCGGGCAACGACAGTCTACAGAACTTGAGACCTGAATTTCAGCAGGAGTTCGCCAAACTCAACTTGGTGATGGTCACTGAAGGCAATGTGTCAAATTTGGAAATACAGCCCACCCTAATGGAACAGATTAAGAAGGCCCAGCATGGACACCCCAACATCGAAGGCATAAAAAGAAAAGTGAGTCTGGGCAAGGCCTCAGAATTCGTCATAGACGATAAGGGAATATTATGGTACGGAGACAGACTTTGCGTACCAAATATAGAGGACCTCAAACAGCAAATTCTAGCCGAAGACCACACTGCTCCATATTCAATCCACCCTGGAGGAACCAAAATGTACAAGGACATTCAGGAAAAAATTTGGTGGCACGGTATGAAGAGGGATATAGCCACATTCATTGCATGTTGTGATCATGTCAGCGCATTAAAGCCGAACACCAAAAACCAGCAGGACTATTACAGCCAAACAGGAAACCTGAGTGGAAATGGGACGAAATTGGAATGGATTTTATTGTCGGACTACCTCGGTCACGACACGGAAATGATGCCATATGGGTCATCACAGATAGATTAACTAAGGTGGCACATTTCATCCCAGTAAAGACAACCCACACCACTCAGAAGCTTGCCAAACTTTATCTCTCCCGTATAGTTTGTCTGCATGGAATTCCAAAGACTATAATATCCGACAGAGGCACTCAATTCGTCTCTAGATTTTGGGATCATTTACAACAAGCTCTGGGAACTCAACTAGTATTCAGTACAGCATACCACCCCCAGACTGGAGGACAAACTGAACGTGTGAACCAAATTCTAGAGGACATGCTAAGAGCATGTGTTCTCACCTATGGAACCAGTTGGGAAGAAAGCTTGCCATATGCCGAGTTCGCATACAACAACAGTTACCAAGCCAGTCTACAAATGGCACCTTTTGAAGCCTTGTACGGGCGAAGATGTCGTACCCCATTAAATTGGTCAGAAACAGGAGATAGTCGTATCTTCGGCCCCGACATGCTCAAGGAAGATGAGGAGAAAGTTAGACTAATCAGGGATCGGCTCAAGACAGCCCAGAGCCGACAAAAGAGTTATTACGATGAAAAACATCGTGAAGTCAGCTTTGAACCCGGTGAATACGTGTATCTACGAGTATCTCCTATGAGGGGCCTGCAACGATTCATAGTTAAAGGAAAGCTAGCACCACGGTTTATTTGGACCATTCTGTGTGATTGCACGAAGAGGCACAGTGGCCTACCAGCTAGACCTACCCGAAGAACTGTGAGACGTCCACGACGTGTTACACGTCTCACAGTTGAAGAAATGTGTAAGCAACCCAGAGAAGCATGTACCTCATGAGAGCATTGACATACAACCAGACCTCACCTACACGGAACGTCCAATAAAAATATTGGAGGAGTCCGAAAGGAGGACCCGTCAGAAAACAATTAAGTTTTTCAAGGTTCAGTGGAGCAATCACACCGAGGATGAAGCAACATGGGAAAGAGAGGATTTTCTTCGGACAGAGTACCCACACCTATTTGAGGATCAGCTGGAATCTCGGGGACGAGATTTTTCCTAAGGGGGTAGGTGTTGTAACACTCCAAAAATTTAGATTTGGTTTTTATCCAATTCTTTAATTAATTGGAAGGAGGTTATTTAAAAAAAATTCTAAAAGACTCTCCTTCTCAAAAAAATTTCTTTTATGACAAGTATTTTTTTATGGGTTCTTCCAAACCTTGATTTTCGTCTTGAAGATTTTTCATCTTGTGTTGGCTCAACACAAATAATTTTGGAAGGTTTTTACAATTCCTTTTTATTAAAAAGGATTCCTAAAATTTATGGAGTTATTCTTCCCCATTCAAAAATTTCTCTCTTTCCATGACCTATGTTGAAAACTTCCTTCCAAAACCCACCTCCCTACTTTGGGTCAAGTCAAGCATCAAATCCAGCAGGGTTCAACTTCTCCTGGATTTTATTTCTATTTGTTTTAACCTCAAAATCTTTTTCTGCCATTTATTTGGACCTTAGTGATTTACAAAGGAACTACTAGATTTCCTTTGAGTTTTGGTTCCAAATAAATTCCTCTGGCTAGTCCTTAGTGCCCTCAACCTAGATCCATCAAGATCTGCTGGTCCACAGTTCAAAATTTGATTGCTGCAAGTTTGGACCAGATTTGCCATTTTTGGTGAAATTCATTCTTTTTATTTTCCAAAAATTCTGAGATAATTCAGACAGTCTCTAGATGCATCAAGAGATCACCTCACCAAGTTACAGCTCAAGAAAAAATTTCCACATGCTCAAATCATTTCGTCGAACAGCTGGTGTACACTGTTCCTGTCAAGTTTCAGAATTCAGTGTTAAGTTTCAGTGGCAGTGTCGTTTTCTTCAGAACCTCGGCGTCGATCTCGCCAGTGCACGCGTTGGCGCCTTGCTCACTGCTCCCCCTTCTTATCCAGTGCGCCGCACGGTTGTTTGGCCGGTTGCGAGCGTCGGTGGCGACGTGTCGCGTCAACTCCGGCGCCTCCCGCGGTGGCAGAACCGCCCGTGGCGGCCAGCAGGGGCCAGCCCTGCAGTACGGCGCCGTCCAGCACCGCCCACACCACCAGGAGCCTCCGCGTGGCCGTCCTCTTCTCTGTGCGCGCTGCAGAACCGTCGCCGTGGCCTGAGAGGCGCAGAGCGCGCTCTCTGCCGCCGACGAGCCCGTGAGCTCCGTTCCGTCGAAGCCACGGGAGCAGGCCAAATCCGATCAAGCTTAGCTGTTGAATGGAGCCAGTGGACCAATCCGCAGCTGCCCAGTCACCTAAGCCGTCAGCTCGACCACCACCTCGCCGTAATTACTCGCCGGAGAAATCCCGTTCTCGGCAACCGCCTCGGGCCGGCTATAAATGGAGGCCCCGAGCTCGCCTTCGACCCAGCACCACTCCTCCACCTCACCAGAACCGCGCCCAGCCGCTAGGAGGACCTCGAGGAGGCCTTCTTCCCCGACTCCGGCCGCCCCGACCCGCTTCGGGCTCCGGCAAGGTTCTCTCTAGTGAGTGCACCCCCGCTCCCCAAGGTGTCGCTCTCCGCTATGCAAGAGAGCTTCCACATCCCGCAAGCGAGGTCCACCACCACCACTATCATCCGTGCTTCACCTTGCGGCGACGAAGAGGCCGGGGAATTTTTGGGCGGCGGCGGCGGGTTGTTGTGTTCGCTCGAGCCACTCTCACAGGAGCGACACAGGTAAAGCGAGTTCTTTTTAAGACTTGGTATTGATGTGTTGCCTAGTTCCAGCGAAATCTTGGTCGGTTGACACTTGGTTATATCTCGCTCAGTGCTATATACATGAGATCTTACACAAAGATATGTGTGATTTTTTCCTTTCTAGTTCCTCAGTCAACTGAGATCTAGCCACAACATCTGAAATGCAGCTCTGAAATCATTTTTTACGAAGTTCCAGTGAATCACTTTTCCAGCCGACGGTCAACATTAAAAGTACATCTCACCTCTAGGCATGTTAGATGGTGCACCTAAAAATAACTCAAAAGCCATACCCGTGGTGCTGTTTGGTTGAGAATTGGTTTCGGATGTAGAGTATGTAAAGTAAATCAATAAGCATAGCACGATTATTCAGATGTGAATTCCGCAAAATGAAAAAGATTTTTCATATATGGAAACCTTGCATGCTCACACTATGGTGCTGACATGGTGATTCCTGCAAGCAAAGAAAAAAAGAACAAAAGAAGAAAAAAAACAGGGGAAGCTGGCATCTATCCAGAATCTTGATAGAGGTTCTTTAGACAATATTTTGCGTTTGACAATATGGACCCATGATTGGAATTGGACGCACATGAAAGCTCTTGATTGACAATTGGTCGGATAGCAAAGAATGGATGCCGTTGCTCACTCTTTTGGAAAGCCGGCAAAGATGTCAGCAGGTCCAATGAAATTTAATCACCTTTTGTGGCCTTTGTCACAGATTTACACGATCACAAAGCGCGTGATTTTCCTTTTTTTTATTTTTGCAGGAAAAGGTGCATGATTTTCAAGGTGAGGTTCCTTCCCCCCCGTGATTCCTCAAAAATTAAAGCATGTGTCCCACATGATTCATGGTCAATATAGTTTCTCTTTTTCTTTTTGCTAGTAGTCAATATAGTTTCTTCATCTAGTAAATCCATCAGGGTCACAGCCCATGTAACATAGGTATAGAGACGTTCTTCAATTCGTTCTTACCCTAAATCCAGCTGTAACGAAAGATTCCACCGTTGCATCTTAGGTCCTGCATCCCATGCTCCAGTATATTCTTCTTCCATTTAGTATGGACTTCGATAAATGACGCATTATTACTTAAAAGGTTTAAGCATTACAACCGGTCTCTGCATAAATGATGCACACAGCCATAATCAAGTCTAAGTTCCAAATAAATGTAAAAAGATGGAATACAAGTAATCATATGGAGACTGTATAACGCCTAAGACGTAGGAGGACCGATCCGAAGATCATGTAGCCATCCATGTCGGGTAAAAGTATCCCTCACCGTGGCCTCCAAGCTTGTACACACCTCCGTAAACAGTGCTCGATTCACCACACGATGTAGGGATGACTATAAACAAAGCATACCGGTGCATCTGTAGATAAGCTGCATAAGAGAAGTACTTTTATCGCTAAATGCCTTACCATTTCTACATAGCCAAAGCAACCAAACGGCAAGCACTCTCACCTTGAGAAGAATTCTAAACTTGTATTCTATCACATGTAACCAGTTGCCGAATATATTAGCAACACTACATGGAGGATACAAGTAAGAAGCTACTTGGATAATTGACCATATATAATGAGCCAATTTGCATTGGAAAAACTACTATTTTATAGTTTCATCATGATGGCAAAACACACATTGTGTACTTCCATGTCAATTCCTCTTAATAAGGTTATATTTGATAAGAATGACTCCTCGATGGAGATACCACGCAAATATTTTATTTTTAAGTGGTATCTTCATCTTCCCAATCCTCTTATTATTATCAACTGGCACCTTTGACTGAATTAGAACGCTATATGTAGAGTCCACCATGAATTTACCATTCACTTGTAGGTTCCAATGAAATTCAGTGGCTCCTTGTGACAGTTGTATCTTGGATAGTCTCAGTAATAGAGTGTTCCACGATATAAGACTGGGACCAATTAAATCTCTCCTGAATTGTCGGAAAGAATTCCAGAACCGTGGCGATAGTATCACCCTTGTGACATACAATATTGTATAGAGCCAGATATTGTTCTCAGAGTGTAACATTGCCTAGTCACTTATCCTCCCAGAATCTAATTTCCGATTCGTCTTTAATAGTGAAGGACCCATAGCGGAAGAAGTATATCTTCGTAGCCAATAGACCAACCCAAAAGTGTGAATCACTAGGATTCCAATATAACTGGGACACTGCCTTTGAGCCCACATATTTTTCTGTAGGAGGGTTTTTCATACATCATTTTTCGCAAGCATCCTAAACAGCCATTTGCCAAGGAGAGCAGTATTTTAACCTCGGGGTCATGAATACCCAGCCTTCCTTGGTAGGGTACACTATATATCAGTTGGTTGAGACTTGGGAGATTATTATTGTCACAGTGGAGTTTTTTACGGTCCTTGCGGAGGTACCAGAAGGTACGCAAAAGTACCATTAACATGTCCCTGATTAACATAAGGATATGATAAGTATTTCAAACCACTACTGCTTAACATTGAAATTCTCTGTCATCCAGCTGAAGGCAATACGCACGCTGGAAAATTGCCACGGCCATGCAAGTTTAACTAGAGAAAACAATTCAAAATTGTTAGCCTGTTGGGCTTCTGGAGCCGGAACATTGACTGACTTAGCGTGCCCGACGGCTTCTGCTATGCCAGCTTGTGACATAGATGGTGTGGTACCCATCATGCAGGCGGACAGAGAAACCCGCAGATCTTCTACAGGAGTAGGCCTTGGCTCATTGCGCAATATGTCGAAGATGACCATCGCCGTCCTCCATACCAACCAATTCTACTCATTTTTATGCGAGAAGGGGGCATGGAGCCACCAAACCATAACAAGAAAATAACAAAAATATATTGAAGCAAAGGTTTATGTCCATTGAATGATAAAGCACCCTTTATCAAAGAAATGTCCATTGAATGATAGGTCATTTGTGCCTAACTGTTTAAAGTGTATTACCCTTTCTTAACTTAAGCATGGGGAGGTGAATGCTTCTCACACTCTGATTTAGTAACTGCATTTTCTCTTTATTTCTTTTCATAACTTTGCTTGAGTTTTGTATTGTGAAGTTCTAACCTTGGGGAGGTTATTTTTGCATCCATAGTGTTTTGTTATGTTCTTTACCTTAAGGTTTTCATGCAATTATGTGTACGGAAATCTTTTTATCCTCGAGAGACATTGGCATGCTCAGTCCTTTGAACTGTTGCATTTCTTTCACCTAAATACAAAAGTTGTGAAGTCTAGTGGTGGTTTTGATTAGCGTTAGAATGTTGTAGATGGTGTTGCTGATGAACCCTATGGCTTTGGTTGCTCTGGGATGCGCAACGAGTAACGCCCGACAAAGTACCCCATTGGGGTGGTGCATCAAGTTTTTGCCATAACACTCTCAAACTTTTACAACACCCAACATTGCTAAGGAAAAGACACCATGCAAAGTTTCATCCCCTCTGAAACTCATTTGCGCGCTATTTCTTACTGAAGAGCATTTTTCCATTTTTAGTGGCTGTAAAATCAACTAATGCCTCGAAAATAGCAGACCCAAATGAAAAGTGTCCAAATTTGAACTTGTGGCTTTGGACGGTGTGTGTTAATCATAGAAAAGTTTAAAGTGAAAATGTTCTAGAAAGCTAATGAAAGAACTTGAGTTTACAAAGCTAAGGTTCATGGTGGCGGGCATTATTATGTCCCAGCCAAAGCTAAAGTTTGCGGTGGCGGGCTTTTAGGATAGCCCACCACAAGGACAACCTGAAACAATTACTCCCCTAAGCCGGTCTTCTGAATTTCAAATCGCCTGTCGCATCTTTCGCACTCCTCTCGCCCGCTCCAGATCCAATGCAATCACCCACCGCCGCCACATGCCGCCGTAGTTGCCAGCCCCACTTCCTCGCCTCAGTTGCCGCTATCGCACGCTTTTGTTACCAGCATTGCCCCCGTCCTCCTCATATGTCGATCCCGCCGACGCCAATGTGTCCCGCCGTACTTGCCCTCGGTGGCATTCCGGTGCGCCGGCCCCTTTCCACCATCACCTGCGCAACTTCGGCTCCTCCAGCACCGTTGCAAGCTGTCCTCCTCTGTCTCATCTGTGTGCGATCTCCAAGGTATTTCCACTCATTTCTCAACTCCACATACACTCTATTGGAGAGCATTGTAACGTGTTCGATCAAATGCACACAAAGAAGTTAGATGTTGTCAGACATACCAAACTTTTGTGGGCTGATTTGCAGGAAATTATATGAGTGCCAATGTTTCGAGGAAACATCGATTTGTTTCCATTTCATCAAATTTCTGGCACTCAATATGCCCTAATTTATCAAAGGTCATGCCGAAATTTTCGGATGATATTCTGTTTTTATGTTTTTTTGATAATTCTCGTTTACAAACTGTGTAGCCACAAGGTTGTGTTTGATTTGCAGAAATTAGTACGAGTGACAAAATGTTGATTCATTTCCGTTTTGTCAAATTTTTGGCCCTCAATATGGCCTAATTTTAGCAAAGGTCATGCTGAAATTTCCCATCAACATTTCTTTTCTATGATTCGATCGTATATTTTTGTGACAATACTGTAGTTCGATGAATGGATCCCCACGCCGAAACATCATCTCAAGGGGAACCCAACTACGTCTACCCTGAGGTCGAGATGGGCGCCCCTGACGTAGAAATGTGCAAGGACCGATAGGAAGAATAGACCACCGTGCGAGAGGAAACGGGCCACCGGGCCGGACTTCATCTAGCACCGCCACCACAAACAAAAGCAAGTGAAAGCCTAGGAATCCAAACATGCTTCATTAAATGTATCATTTCAAACACCGAATGAGCCAAGAAGGCGAGCCCGTCAGCCCAGCTCACGCAGCAAGAACATACAACAAAATGCTAGGTTCCATCTTGAGAAATAATGTCCTAATCTGTTGCAAGGATTTGGACGCGCTCCTCAAGATTCTCCCCACGGCTTTAGGTATGATGACTCTCTTACCTAGGTATTCAGCAAGGGCTTAGGGGTTAACAGGTTGCTCATGACTGACTGTGCGTTGGGTGTGGGAAAGACCTTGTGGGACGAGGTCTATCCCCAAACCAAAGAACTTAAACAAGTCAGAAGGAAAAACATGGTGGATGAAAAGATTGATGCCAAAGTGCAAGCACAACTAGGACCCGCGTTAGATGCAGCAGCTCAGAAGAAGTTAGCTGAATTGTCTCCGCGCAGCATGTCAAATCCTACCCAGCAACATTTTTCTAGTAGCACCCAACAGCCACGATCATCTCACTTTGTTTCATGCTGGCTACAAGCCAACATGGACGGCGTGATGACAAGGGTTACCAAGGGGCAAATCATCCCATTTACGGATGGTACTAGAATGATGCATGGGGTCATCCTGCCACTTAACATGACGAGGGTGCGGGTGTTGGAGGCAAAGACGTGATATGAATCATGGTCGTTGCCTCATCCCTGTGAAGAGGAAGTCACTACGTTAGGACAAGTGACCCAGGGTCACATGCTTAAGTGGCCATTGGTTGATATAGAGGAGATTCCCTGTAGATTGTCGGCTAATGACGGTGATCTGGCCTTCGTGAACCTTGACCCCCTTTTCAACCTTGCTGGCACCGCAGACATAGTCCAAGATATTCTGCCATCAACGGAGAAGGATGTACCTGCCAATTCTAGACCGTCCAAAGACAAAACGTGCCCACTGTCATCCCATAAGGGCGCAAATGGAATACGTATAAGGCCGGTTAACCGATGCTATCAGACTCTACATTTGAGGACCCTCTCGATCGAACTTCATGTTCTACACAGTGACGTGTTATATGAATCAAAAGAAGGTCAACAATGTCACGCAGCCAAGATTATAATTTTTTCGTGGAGTTTACGGTCAATAAAATTCATCTGCCTTTAATGATGTGATCCACGCAAATATCCTCTATGTCAGCACAGTCTCCCCGGAGTTAATAAGGCTTTGGGTACTTCATTGAGCTTGAGAACCCCAGCTCCAACATATGAAAAAGTAGTCATTGCGCATGCAAACCTGACATGTTCCTCCTCAAAACCTAGATTTTTCCTCAAAGATGATTCGGTCTCTAAGCAGTCTATGTGATGAATTCTTTAAAAGATTCTACAATTTCTACCACATCCTCTAGGGTGATATCATGAAACTATGTCAAGCTTCATGTTATTTCGCTTCGTTCGAAATATTCAGAATTAGTAAGTACCAAGCTCCATGTTGGTACCCATGTCTTGGCCCCTGATGTTTTTCCACTCCATTTATTTAATGGTATAAGGGCTAAACATAGACTAAATATCATCTATAAGATATTTTAACCCATTTCTGACCATTATTTCATGTACCTAAAATTTTAATTATATTCATTAAATGCATAGGGATTCATTTAATGTATTAAATATAGAAAACAAGTTGTAAAATGCCAATAGATGAATTGGCGGTCACTTCGCACAAAACTTGACTTGTTCCCTCTGGAAACCTAGATCTTTCCTAGGGGATGGTCCAGTTTCTATGCAGTCTTTGAGAAGACTTATGCAAAAACCTCTCAAATTTTTACCATAGCCTCGAGGGGGCATATGACAACACCATGTCAGTCCTTCGTATGAATTCCGTGGATTGAAATCATAGCATTCCGCGTGTCAACAGCCTAACCATGAGCACCCCGGCCTCCCTCTCTTTGGCTGCACGTGGCCTGAGCATGGGACCAAGACCACAAATAAGAATTTTCAATCCATTTTGGCCATGTTTTCATGTCGTCGCAACTCAGATCTAGAATTTCCGGCGTTAAATCCTTAGAAATGTCCTGAATAAAGTAGACAAGCCCTGGAAAAGGCTAGTATCTGGCATGTGTCATGTAATGGCCTCTGTTGAGTGCAGAAAAGGTTTCAAGGCTAAGGGAGGAACGGGACCAGCACCTGCTTGATAAACCCGACGCTTTCTCGCCATGATTTCATGTAATCGGGCTCGTTTTCTATATTACTACTAAGCATGTAAACTAGCGAATAAAGAAGAGGAAATACAATAAAATATGGAAGAAAGGGAAATGCAAGCAAGAAAATAAAATTTAGAAATAAAAGAGAAGGAAAACAGAAGAAAGAATATGTACAACGAAAAGAACAAAGAACATAATATAGTAGAAAATAAAGGCTATGAAAAGAAGAAATATAGCAAAATAGAAGAAATAAAAGGACAATAAAAGACCAAATAATAGAGGAATAGATTTAAAAAATGTTGAGTGCCATTTTTGGGTACTCGGCATACATTTAGTGATAATGTTTGTCGATTACCTAACAAGAGGCACTCGGCATACTACATCCACAGTATCAGATCCGTCAACAGCAACCAAAGGAGATGCGTGGCAAAACATTTGCTGAGCAACTTGTTTATGCCGAGTGTTTATATCTTTTTCTTCTTGTGTTTGCCTAATACCTAGTGTGTGTTGAGCATTTTTCTTTTTTGCATGGTGTGTTGAGTGTATTTTAAGATGCTCGGCATATTGGGTATGCCGAGAAACGTATATATGAGGAGTGTTTTGTGACGGTGCTCGGCATACTGGCCTGTAAGCCCGTGAAACAACACTTGGCATACAGCTGACCAATCGGCACAGACAGATTTTCCTGTAGTTTACAAAATAAATTTATCTCAGGTAACTTCAGATGAGCAACAATACTGGTAGCTGGACCATACACTGCAGATACATATTGTTTATGCCTCATATTATCAACACGTTGATATAACAGAACAAAGGCATCGACATACCCTGCATGCGGGAATCTAGAGCCCTGAATACCCTCCAAAAAGATTGTTCGAATATTAAAGCTTGCACGACTCATGCATGAGCCATGCATGGTTGCATCTAGACCACCTCGACAGAACGGGCAAAGTCCACCGCCATCACTTGCTGCCCCGGCGCCGCCGCCTCAGCAGCGCATCTCCTGGGGACGTCGACGGCGCCGGCCATCTCGGTGACCGGGCGCACCTCGGCGCATGAGCTCTTGTCGGCCTTGCCGACGTTGATCACAACGACGTGGTCCTCTGCGGGCGCCTTCCATGCCTCTTTCCCCTCCTTGACCTCGCTTGCCACCGGCGTCTTGTTCATGTAGAACACGTAGAGGACCATCTGGATTACCCCGAAGGTGAAGCCAAGGATGTTTGGGAGCTGGAAACATAAATTTAATCGTCAGCGCTCATGCTTGAGAGAATTGTATGTATGCGTATCCATCGGCCAATAGCTAGAAAGGGTTGTTTGTGTAGTTACCGCGACGTATTTGTCCTTGATGAGCAGGCCGTAGAGGAACCAGACGATTGCGCTGAGGGTGAGCGTGAGGGAGAGCGTGAAGGGCATGTACTCCACACTCTTGGTCTTGATGACTCGTCCCTGGGGAAAGGAACACATCAAGTTAATTAGTTGACGCACGTACAAGAGGCCCTGCCATGCATGAGCTCAAGTAGGAGGTTTGTCGGTCAAAAAGGGCTCACGATGATGCTGAGTGGGGCAACAAAGACGCAGACGGAGAAGCCGACGCAGATCCAGCCGAGTGAGACGACGCGTGTCTCGCCATGGAAGGCGAAGAGGGTGAGGAGGAAGATGAGCCCGAAGCCGGCGATGTTGAGGAGGACGACGATCTTGGCTGTGAAAATCTTGGCCTTCCTGTCGGCATAGACGAGGTACATGACGATGTAGACGGTCTCGATGACGCAGCCGGCAGCGTTGATGCTGATGAGGAGGCCCTCACCGGTCTTGACCAGTGCGTAGAAGATCCACAGCATCGCGCTGAACAGGGCCACTACGTAGGGCACCGACTGGAACCCCTCCGTGGATTTGCTCTTGAAGATCCGGTAGAACGTTGGTCTAATATTTTATTTTTGCGAGTACATTAGTTAGTTATTATGGGAGAACATATTAATTAAAAGGATTGTTTTCAAAAAAATATTAATTTAACAGGATCAGATGAAACAAAAACCAACATAGGCAGTCGCTTACATCGGGGCCAGGAGGCTCGAGAAAGAGATCACGTTGCCTGCAAGGCACAAAGTTTAGCAAATTTAGCGATGACTTGTGATAATTGTATGACACATTTACATCTTTCTTTTATGCGCTTTATCCTTTTTGAAAAAACATAAGCAATTTGCTTTGTTGTTGTTTCTTTTGGGGGGTTTTGGCACCGAGCTAGATGTGACTAGAGCTAGTACTGGACTACCCATCAATTAATCAATCAGTGGCAAAGATAAGATATATAGATAGATGCTGCAAAAGGGTGATCTCAAACGACAGAAAGTAGTCTACTAGTACTGCACTAACAAATAGTAGCTGTAATAAGAAACTAGGATAATACAAGGGGCAATTGTTGGGCATCTGTTGTTTGTGGTGAGAATAATATACCTAGTAGGCCGAAGGCGAATGCCCAAGGGTGCTCCATGGATAGGCCACCCATTGTGATATGAAGATATTGAATGGAAATGGGATAGATATGAAGTTGAAAACAAGCCTGCCGGCAAATTAAATCAACAGTGGGGCTAGAGGTTGTTTTTGCTCTTCTCTCACTCTTTCTCTCTAACCCTAGACTCCTGGTGGGGAGAAGGGAGAAGTCTGAAGAGGAGAGCTCTCTGTGTTGGTTGGAACTCTTGGCCTGAATTGTAAGGTTGGTAATGGGGTGCTTTATATAGGCAGGAAGATGACATGACTACCTTGGTGTATGCAAGCTCTCCGGTCACACATATGCCACACAAAATTAATGATTGGCTTTCTAGAAAGAAAAAAGTTTCCAGCAATGCATAATTGAGCTTATCTAATGTGCTATGCTTTTTCCCTGAAAAATCTAATGTGCTACGCTTGATAGAGATAATGATGGAAATTTTCAAAAGTTGTAGCATTGGTGTACACTTTAGCTTTAGTGTCCATACAGCTTCTCCTGAATTGTTGTACACCCCGAATTGTATTATGCTACGTCATTCTTCCATTCTTCCCATCCTAGATCTTTGGGGTGTGGTAATAGCCGCCACACAACTGTAAACCAAATGAGACATTCCAATTGAGAGGACTATTCACACTGTTAGTTGTTTATTGAATTTACATAATAAAATGTCTTACAGGAACAAATAATTAACTTTTGGATATAGACATATTGTCAAGTAGCTGAATTAATTTAGCAGAATTTCCGCATTAAAAAAATCTGAGCAAAGAGTTATTAAACGCATATGCTGACATCCTCGTGCTTTTTAGTGATGAATGCAAAAATACAATTTTCATCTTACATACGTTGTACAACTTTAAAAAGGTGCATGGCATTGCACATACATTCAAATGGTTTTTTTTTTAGAATCGCCGGGGGAGGAGGCCTCCACCTGAATATATTATTCAAAGTGGCCAATATGCCAGGAGAGTGATCCAGTTTATAAGGGAAACCGGATCGAAAACCTAAAACAAGTTGACCCGTTTATAAGGGAAACCGGGCCGAAAACCGTACAACAAGGTTACAAGGAGAAGAGAAGAACAAGACACCCAACAAGGGCGGGACCTAGCTAGCAGACTAAAAGGACCATCACCACGGCAGACACAAGTAGTTATGGGGTGTTGTCGAGGGATCACAATACAGAGACTTTGCGAGGAACCTAACGCACCGCATTGCTTGCATAACGAGCCCCACGGCACAACTCAGGAGCAACCACAATCAACGAGTGCGAAAAGCACGAACCTTGACTGGGTGCCCCGCCACGGAAGATCAGAACGATTAACAATTTGGTGAGGCATCTAGCGCCATCAAAGAGCAAAGATGAACCAAGACATCACCAAGAGCACGACGCTCGCCGCAATACATCGGCCGCCAAGGGAGAGTCTGAGCATGCATAGCGAGACACCTTCACGAGGGGGAAACAGATGGCCGCCCTGCGGCGCCAAAGGCACCGCCACCAAACCCCAGAGAACACCACCAAACAACCACCGTCGACTCCAAGCCAGTCGCACCACCACCACCACCATTGGACCCTCCGACTGTTCCCAACTTGGCCACACCACCACCACCACCAAACGCAGCACCCTCAACCACATGCAGGCACAGAAGCCGCCGTTTGGGTCTCCAAGATGACGCCTCTAGGGAGGTAGTGCCGACAAGGACACAAGACCGTCATCCGATCCGACAAGCCAGATCTTAGGTTTTCACCCGGATACCAAAAAACAAAGTATTGCAGGTGCTGGAGCTCCACAACGACACCTCCTATGAGGAAAACGATGTCCACAGACACCATTGCCGCTGACATCGACATAGTCGATGCAAGGTTCTCACCCGGAGTTTGAGCACATACTTACAGCAAGACGGCAGCTGACCAGCACCCCCATCGGGTCCCTCCGAGACGAAGAAGCACATGAATCGTTGCAGCCAACCGCACCACACGGAGACCGCATACGGCCAAACATCAGCACTAGGCACTGGAACCACCAATGGCCATCCGAACGCAGGGCCACCGGACACAGCGCGAGCCGCCGAACCTAACCGAGCACCATGTCGGCGAGGAGCAGAGGAGCGCTGCCCGAGGCCAGGAACCACCATGGTCCCAGGCTGCAGCCAAACATCAGGAGCACCAACACGCCCGACGCGCGCCACCATGCACCTGCCGGAGACCAGATCCTAATCGCCATAGCACTGACCAAAGGCGGGGGAGATCGAAAACCGGCGCAGCAGTCCACCAAGCAGCACCAACAACACCCACCGCCACCAACCTCCACCACTCCCGCCTCCACCACCCAGCAACACCACCTCCCCGGCTGGCCCCACCTGGCGGCCCAGCCAACACCGGCCGGATCTGGGAAGGTAGCCCCAGATCCGCCCCCGCCCCAGACCAGTCAGGACCCGAGCAAGCAGCGACGGGCCGCCTCACACAGGGGGCCGGGACTGGCCGGCATGGACATCGGGACAACGCCGACGAGCGCTGCCTCCGCCCGCCTCCAAGGTCGGGCGCCCGATCCAATCTGACGCATCCTGTCCTCCCTCCTCTGACGAAATGGTGGCCGCGCGGTGGAGGAGAAGCCCCTCGCCGCCACCATCCCCGGAGTGCGCGTGGCCTTTGCCGGCGGCCTCCTCAGGTGGCGGCGAGACTGGGTGCGAGGGAGGGAGGGGAGCGGCGGTGCGAACAGGGGCGCCCCCCGTGTCGCCAGAGGAGGGTCACATACATTCAAATGGTGTTACTCATCTTAAACACATCCAAATATAGCTACCATAGTCCTCAAAAGATTAGTTTCCAGGGAATACAATTCAAATGAATTCACTTTAGGCCTCCACGTGACTTGATATACACAGCCAACAGAACCACACATACTAGCAAAAACAAAGTCATCCAAGACCAATACAACGCCTAAGGCAGGGGGCGGGGCAATCCTCAAACTGATTGGTACAAATACAACTGCATACACACCACCGTAAACAATTTTTGGTGTTCACATTGCTGAAGAATAGACCATGAAAGAAGCCCGTGCATACACTGATAGAGATCCAGCAATGGAGAGATTTTTTTTTTGATAAAGGGCGCTTTATTACTTAAACGGTTTAAGCGTTAGTGCATTACACATGGGCTCTGCATAATTGAGATGCACACAGCCATAACCAAGTCCAAAAAGCAACCTAGACTACCGCCAAAGGAAATCACCGCACCACGTTGCACCGCTCACACCAAGTTGCCATCGGAGAGGGCCCTCTGCCCACCTACACTGTATCATGGAGCCCGTTCTTGCCTGCGAAGAACGAGGACCACGAATGGAACCAGCTATGAGTCATGTGAAAGAAGAGGAGGCAAGCGGGAATTCTCAGGCGATAGCCTCCCAAGCCCAGGAGGGGCAAGGTGTCGGCCCTCTGGCAGTGGCGAACTCCTACTAGGGGCGCACCACCATGATGTAGCGACGAGGAAGCACCACCCGCGGCGATGCAAGCTAGGGTTGAGGGAAGAGGAGGAGGGGATGGGGAGGAGTGGAAAGCACACACCGCCCTCTGCTGCCTATCCACGGCGAGCCTTACGCCGGCGGGGCCAACCGGCAGCGGCAAGACGGAGGAGGAGGTGAAGGGGGGTGGCAGGCGGCGGTGCTCTGGGGTCTCCGCCCATGTCCCCTTCCCCCTCCGAGAGGGACAACACAGGGGCAATGTATGTTCTTGCGTTTGGCGGCTAGCTTGTTTTAAGTTGCTGAAATTACAATGTAACTGATGTTTCTCTTACTAATCAAGTCGAGTCATGTGTTCTCTCTAAAAATGTAACCAAAGTGTGTGGGCATTCAATATACCATACGAACCACATGTCTGCACTCACATTTACAAAAACGTGTCTAGAAACAATGAGAAATTTTGATATAGGTTGTTAGATGTTTGGGTGACATGAATATTACTACCTCCATTCACTACCATAAGATGTTTTGGATATTTCAATACGAATTACATACGAACTGAATGTGTGAACGAACACATTAAAATGTGTCCACATACGTCCGATTTAGAAAAAGGTTAGAACATCTTATAATAGTGAACCGAGGGAGTACCTCCTAAGTGGTAGTAGATCATTAATACCCTACCAAATGTTACTGTAGACATTTTACGTCATGCAATTAGGTAGAAAATCTAGGGAATCATTGTATCCATTTTGAGCCTCACACATACTACGAGAAAAACCACACGTATGGTAATTATGCATGCTTTAATTTCTTATTCGTCATTATTTTGTTTGAGCTTTGCATGTCACACCATAGATGTACATCAAATGTTGCAAAAATATTGATACTGTTTGTTTCTAGAAAAAAGAATCTAAATTTTTTCCATGGATGACAAAAATTATTGTGATGACAGTAATATATGCTCTTGTGACTTTCACATTTACACTTACTTTTTGTTTGATTGGAAAAAACACAAAGTAATATTAATTGTACAGTCTAATTTTGTTATTCTACATTACTTTTCGTGTTGTTGTAGTTGTACTACATAATTTTTTTTAATATATTCAATTTGGGTACATTTCTTGACTTGGCGCAATCGTGTTTGATCAAATTAGGGAGTAATTAGAGGTATATTCCATATCATTAAACTTCCTAAATGGAGTTTTTTTTAACACAGTACACACGCTCATGCATACGCACATACACTCACTCATATAAACGCATGCACGCACACCCCATCTCTATGAGCATCTCTGCGATACTGAGTTGGCACATCATCTTCAGATTGACGAAATCGCCACAGACGTCTTTGTAGTCGACGGGAACATCTTCTCCCACTAATTAAACGCTCATCATCAGAAGGACTGAAATAAACCAGAAAAATGCGAGCACCAATGTCAAGTTTAGGACTTGAACTCTGCTGGACTGGGGAATACTACTATTCTCCTACCCATCCAACCATAGGTTGGTTCACACTTCCTAAATTTTACGGAGTTCAAATGATGCACTTTTGCACCGGATGTCCAGAATTGGAAGTATGTCACCTATGGCTGCAAGAAAAGCTCGAGGCTCGTGAGCCGCTCGAGGTCGACTCATATTTTAGCTCGGCTTGAGATCGAGTCGAAAAGAAATGAGCTGAATATGAGCACTTTATGTAGCTTGGTTGAGAAATGAGGCGATCTTGAGTCAGCATTGGCTTGCTCGCTTTTAGCTCGATAGCTCAATATCATATAAGTATATTAAATAATCTTCATGTCTATTACGAAGAATTAGGATCATCCATTGCGATATATGTTCTATATGATCATTTTCTTCATTTTACCTACTAGCAAACTTGGAAATTAAGTGTGGAAAAAAGTTAGTCTCGCTATACCACGTGGCCAACCATGTGTTTAATATCTTGTTATTTTGGCCAAAGTTTGAGAGCAGACGCACCTTCGTTGTCTTCTATCCGCAATATATTGTTATTTAATACTAGTCTTAAATTGGGAAAGAATATGGTGGATTTTATAATGATTTTCTCTATCATGGCCTATCTTGCATTAAAACTTGTTTCAAAATAAATAATTTTAAAAATCATCTTATTTAGCTCAAAACTAGTTCTAATCGTTACAAGCTGAGTACGAGCCACTTTCTACAGCTCGATCTTGAGTTTCACACATTTTGAGCTCGCTCAAATTTTAGTATGAGTTGAGCTAAGCCTAAACCAATTCGCTCGAACTCGACTCGTTTGCAGCGCTATAGGCAGGTAAGGTGGTGCACCCAAAAATAACTCAAAAAGTATACCCTTGGTGCTGTTTAGTTGAGAATTCGGTACGGGTATACAGTTAGTAAATCAATAAGCATAGCAAGATTCTTCACCTTGCATGCTCACTACACTATTAGTACTGACATCCTGATTTCTGCAAGCGAAAAAAAAAGGGAAGAGGCTAGCATGCATGCATCGATTCTGAATCTTGATAGAGTTTCACGACACGGACCCATGATTGGAATTGGACGCCGACGAAAGCTGTTGATTAACAATTGGTTGGGTAGCAAAGAATGGATGCAGTTGCTCTCTCTTTTGGAAAGCCGGCCCAGATGTGATCAGGTCCACTGAAATTTGATCACCTTTCTGGCTTTTGTCACAGATATACACCTTCGTCACAAAGCGTGTGTTTTCCACGTGGCGATCTTTCCCCCGGTGATTCCTCAAAAGAACTAATCGCCTTTGTGGCTCTGTCACAGATTTACACGTTCACAAAGCGTCTGTTTTCCCGATGGGGATCCTTCCCTCGTGATTACTCAATTAGGCGTGTGTTTCACAATTTATACGATATTCATGGTAAATATCGTTTTTCCATCTAGTCAATCCACCAAAGGCTTATAACCACCACAACTCCTTGAGGAGCAAATGTTACGCCCTCGTTGGAGTGTATGAATAGAAATGTTCTTTGGTTCGTCACGGCATGCCCAACGGTGTATCCTAAATCGGACACACTAAACGATCATGGACAAGGATACGGGAGCAGGTCATCAAACCGGTGCTTCAAATAAAAGCGTACATTACATTTTAATTAATATAGTGAAAAATATATGTAGCAAAATTTACCCTAGTCAAAATCTTCGCCGGACTTTGGCATGTCCCTATCCCACCTCCTACCTTTTGCCGGAGTCTGACACCTAGCCGTGGGCGTCGCCGTTCAAGATGAGGTCGACGATCTCTGTGCACGGTCCAGTCTTGTGGTCGTTTCTGCCCGGTGCGAACGATATGGAGCTGCTCATCTACGAAACCCGAATCCTCCACGGCCATGATGACAACAGCCTACTCGATCGCCAAAGATTTGGTCCTCCAGGAACCGGTGCTATATGAGGAGCCGCAAATTCTACCGATGCTCCTCCTGTAGCATCGGGAACGAGGAAACCGGCGGCGGCGCCTACTCGTGTTGCTCCTCCGCTGGCATAACCGGGTCAAAGTGCGCTTGCCCCTGCACCATGTTGAACCTATGACCGGCACGTGAGAGGGATCGGGCTTGTTGTTGGATGCCTCGTCCATTGTCTGGCCATTGTCAGACCCACCTCAGTGCTTTCTGCTTGTCGAGCCTGCCAGTTGTGAACGATGCCCACGATCTCGTATTGGGGAAGCGAGGAGAGGTGCTTCCACCATGCTGGGCCGCTCACTGTGATTGCATCTGCGCTTGTCATGGAAGGAGGACGCATGGAAGCATGGTGAGCCATCGCTCGCGAACAAAGCAGTAAGGGAAGCAGAGGTGGTGCAATTCTTTTTGCGGGAAAATATTGGGATTTATTCCTCTTTAATAGTGTACGTTACTGTCTGCTAATACAAAGCTAGAAACATTGTCTGGAACATTATTGTGCACCCAACAAGTGGTGCTACCTCCAGTACGACCAATATTAGCTAGACTATGAGCAACTCTATTTTGATGACGATCAATTTTTATGGAATAAACCCACGAGGTTCCGGAATCTTCTTGATTTCCAGCATCAGATGTCCATGAGCGGAATGATCCAGCATCAGATGGAATAAAGAACTTATTCTCTTCTTGAGAATCGATGTGGCAGTGATTCCTCAGAATCAGCCGTAGCTGCGGATTCCTGAGAATGAGAAGCGAGCCGTTTGTTTACTGTAGTGTTGAACAACTACAAGAATAGGCAGGATTGTGAAATGTTCTTATCGCCGCTGAATACTAGAGCTTCAGGCGTAGGAGGTGAACCTTCGCAGGGGAGGTACTACTCGAGGCTAGCGCAGGAAGAGCTCGGAATGAGAGGCGCTAGCCCAAGAAGGTGCTTGTTGAAGGTCAAGGACTGGCGCTGGCGAAGCTCGTCGGTGGCGATTAATGGTGTTTGGGTGTGGGGCGGAGGATGCACGCCGGAGAGGTCAGGGAGGGGGCGAGGCACTGGGATCCGCTGCTTGGGCACTGAGGTGGCGGCGCAGGTGCAGCGTCGGAGCCTAGCCGTCTCTCGTTGTGTTGGTTCGGGTGGGGAAGAAAGGGGATCTGGGGCATGCCGAGAGATGGAAAGGGGCGTGTTTTGTTTCCTCTATTGGCATTTGGTCTGTAAATTGTAATAATGGTCAGGGCATTGTGCCAACCTAATAACGGGCTTGGGAAGCTCGAGGATCAGCGATTTGGTAGCTTCCGATTTTGGGCTCGCTCGTTCTAGGGAATCGTGTTCGGAAGCTGAGTATTTGTTTACGATTCCGCTGTTGGAAGGGCCAAAATCTGGGAATCGGAAGCGCTAGCCCAAACAAAGGCCACCTTAATCTTCCTATTTCAACCACTGTAATATTATCGATTTTTGTTGTACCGCTCCACCTCCCCAAACCAAGCTCACCACCGTCGTCAATGAGAAATCCGATTCGCAGACCCATTCCCCCATGTGACGGGGGACAACCAAATGCAAATCCCCTCCCGTGCTAATGGGTCAGCCCATTTTTTATGCAACTGCGTTTTGCTTCCCAGCTTTCCCATCAATTTTTTTGAACCACTTTTTCTCTTTTTTGTGATTTTTTTTCGTTCGGTTTCCTTTTAATTTTATTCGTATGCTTTAAAATTCAGATAAATCTTTTGAAATTCGGGATTGAGTTTTTCAAATACATGATTTTTTTTGACTTCGTGAACGTATTTTGAATTTTGGGAACTAATTGAATTCATGAACCCTTCTTGAATCGGTGATTTTTTAATAGAATTTTTACTGAAATTCGGAAATAATTTTTGAATTTCGTGAACATATTCTACATTCATGCTAATTTTATGAAATTTCTATTTCTTAAGAAATCATGATTTTTCGAAATCATGTTTTGAATCCATGAATATTTTTCCAAATTCTTGAACATTGTTTTGAAATTAAAAATATTTTGAAAATTTGTGATCACTTTATAAAATTCATGAACATTTTCGAAACGTGAGAACATTTGAAATTGAAAATAATTCTCATATTTGTGATATCTTTTTGAAATTGAAACATTTTTGAAATCCAAGAAAATAGAATAATTTGTGAACATTTTTCGAAATTAATTTAATTTTCAAATTTGAGAACATTTTTTGAAATCTTAACTTTATAAAGAAGCAAAAATACAAAATTAGAAAAGAAAGAAGGAGATAAAAATAGAAAAGAAAACCATTGGTACTCGCGTGGGAGGAGGGGGTGCGCGTTTGGACTATGCGAGTTGCCCTATGCGGGGAAAAAGAGATCCTGGCAACATTATTACTGATTTAATTTTCTACTAAGGTAGGCCCTGTTTTAGAGTTTTGCAAAGGGCCTTTGATTTTGACAACCCGGCCCTGGTCCATCTGCGGTGTCGCATGGCATGTTATTTCTAGTCCTCTCAAAAAGAAATTTAATGTACAGTGAAATAAAAAAACAAAGAGAAAACAAGATGACAGAAAATTGTTGAATTAGGCTAGCAGTGCATTTGGATGTCTGTATTGGGCTCTCTGTATTGGCTTTGGTATCGGGCTACCCCAATTCAGGTGTTTGGATGTACTCCGAAACAACATATTGAAACGATATCGAATACATAGCAGTTTCCGCTCGCACGCATCCTCTCCTTCTGCAATTCGGAGGCCTCCCGCTCCGTTTTCGGCAGAATTGCCCTCAACACGCAAAAGTTACCGGTCAACACAATTAATCCCTCTCGCGACCCCGAAACAGATGGGGAGAAGGGAAGAAGAGGACAACAGCGGCGCTCGGCGAGATACTCGGCGGTGCAGGTATGCTCGCTCGCCCTTGCCTCCCCTTCCTTCTCCACCGACCCTTCCCTTCCTCCTCCGCCATTCCATCCCTTCCTCCCCGACCCTCCTCCTCGGCTATAGCTGCAGCTCGGTGACCCCGCCGTCGCTCCCAGATCTGGTGACCTCGCCGTGGTGAAAAATTTCCCGCCAATTCTGTTTGGCATCAAAAATTCCCCGCCAATTTTGTTTGGAGGCATATACTTATTTATCTACTTGCAGGTTTTGCTGAAAAATACCCCGGAGAAAAAAGTTTTGGCATCACAAATTATGTTTTGATGCATATAGAACAATGTATTATCTTCATACTCTTCTTGTTACTATGCAATTTCATAGTTTGTCATCCAAACATGATTTGGTATTGATACTTCATCAGATTCCATAGGCCAATTCAGTGAACATCCAAACAACACTAGTAGAAAAAGGGGCAAATCTGAGACACATTAGTACCGGTTTGATTTTTAGCCGACACTAATGTGTCCATTAGTGCCGGTTCTAACGACTAGCCGGCCGTTCTCATTAGTACCGGTTCGTGGCGAACCTTTAGCACCGGTTCGTGCCACGAACCGGTACTAAAGAGAGTGGTGGCAGGGTGTTGTCAATCTGGGGCCCGTCCAGCACCTTTAGTACCGGTTCGTGGCACGAACCGGTACTAAAGGTCGACGTACATAAACCCTTCGTCCACCCGAGCCACTCTATTCTTCCCCTTTCCCCTCACTTCCTCTGTCCTTCCCCTCTCTTCCTCGAGCTCCTCACAAATTTTGCCCAAAATTTGTCATGATTTGAAGGCCCCCATCCATTCAAATGATCACAAAGGTTAGCAGCTTTGTCCTTTCAACTCTCATTGCTAGATTAGCTCTTGCAATGCTTTGTATAGTGATTAATTTGGGAGGAATTATAATTTGCTAGTATTTGATTTATATGCAATTTGAGGTCAAAAGTAACACTTAGTTTGCATATGTAGGTGTGGTTTACTTAGTGCCTTCTAAATCTCCGTCGTAACCACCGTCCCGTCGCCGGAACCACCTTGTGGTGAGGATCTTGTTCATGAATGTTTTACATTACCAAATTGATGTTTGTGTAATTTGGATATATAGTTACTCGTATAATTATCTTACCCGTACGTTGTTTGTTATACATAGTGCCATGGTTTTGATATCCGTCCCCGTCGGCCCTCGTCCTTGTTATGATTCGGATGTGGTATATTCTTTTTTAAAACTAGTTGTTGCATTTCGTGTTTATGACAAATTATGCCCATCAAGTTGACATAGATATTTTTATCTAGGAGGTATGTGAACCGGAAATTCCAACCGACCATATTGTCGAGAGGTTAAATTTAGTTGAAAGAGAAAACGAGTATTTGAAAGAAAAATTGAAAAGAATTGAGGGGGAGAAGATGGAATTGGAGTTGCATGTTGCCGATGTCGTAGATGATCACAAGATCAAGATGGAGAAAATGAGGTTGAAGATTAGAAAGATTAGAAAATATGCCATTGATAGTGTGGCTTGGTATCATTATGCTGTTGGATCAATTGTTACCTTAGTTGTGATCTTGATCGCATTTGTTGTTGCATTTAAATTCTTTAGCTAGAGAGTTATTTGTATGTTGCATTTAATTAAGTGATGTATATGAACTTTATGTATGAACTTTATGTATGAACTTTATGTATGAACTTGTATTAATTTGGTCTATTCGGTGTTGTGTAATGAAGATGAGCCGACAATGGATGTATGATGACCGATGCTCTCCCGAGTTCATTAATGGTGTGCATACTTTTCTGCTTGCCGCTGAGGCAAACAAGCGGGCGGTGGTTTTATGCCTTGTCCATGTGCTGGCTGTAAGAATGGTCACAATTACTCTACGTCAAGAACCATTCACGTCCACCTATTTGAGTCCGGTTTCATGCCCCACTATAATGTTTGGACCAAGCAAGGAGAAAGAGGGGTTATGATGGAAGACAATGAAGAAGAAGAGGACGACGACGGCTATCCTGGCCATGGGTTGCCTGAATACGATGATACAACAATGGGGGTTGAAGCTGAGCCGGCAATGCGGGAAGAAGCTGAAGAGGAGGCCTCAGATGAGCCCGCTGATGATCTAGGTCGGGCCATTGCCGATGCAAAGAGAAACTGCGCAAGTGATCTGGAGAGGACAAAGTTGCAGCGCATGTTAGAGGATCACAAGAAATTGTTGTACCCGAATTGCGAAGCTGACAAAAAAAAGTTGGGCACCACACTTGAATTGCTGCAATGGAAGGCAGAGAATGGTGTATCTGACAAGGGATTTGGAAAGTTGCTGGTAATGATAAAGAATATGCTTCCAAAGGACAACGAATTGCCCGAGAGTACGTATGAAGCAAAGAAGGTTGTCTGCCCTCTAGGGTTAGAGGTGCAGAAGATACATGCATGCCCTAATGACTGCATCCACTAGTAGAAAAAGGGCCTATAGTCCCAGTTCATAAGGACCTTTAGTCCCGGTTCGTGAACCGGGACTAAAGGGTCGTACTAATACCCTCACCCTTTAGTCCCGGTTCTATCGAACCGGGACAGATGGGCCTCCACGTGGCCTGTCCGCTGAGCCCAGCGGGAGGCCTTTGGTCCCGGTTGGTGGCACCAACCGGGACCAATAGGCATCCACGCGTCAACATTTCTTTGGCTCTGGTTTTGTTTTTTTTCAAAAGAGGGGAGGGGGTTTGGGGGTTTTGGGGGTTAATTTAGGTGTTCCATATATTGTGCTATAGCTAGCTAATTAATAGAGAAAAGTGTCCTTTCTTTTGTCCGTGCTTGGTCGACGCGCACGTACTATACATACGTATAGAGAGGACTAACTAGACATGCTAGCTAGCTAGTAATTAAGCAAACAGAAGATCGTCATGAACATATATATGCATACAGAGAAGTGATATCGACCACCTCTCCTTCTCCGAGAGATTGGTCGAACAACAAGTTCTCGTATATCTATCCGACGCTACCGGCTACATATATACAATAATTATCTTTTACAATACGGACGCGTGGTCCACATGGTATTCCCCGTCTTCAGCGATCACATAGTCAAGAAAGAATGCCGCCAATTCCTCTTGAATTGCTCGCAGGCGATCTGGTGCTAGGAGTTCATCCCGCTGCCGAAACATCTAATTTTAAGAAAGGGGTCAATATATATATATATATATATATATATATATATATATATATATATATGAATGAAACTCAACACAAATGATGGTAATAAAATAAAATTGTGAATATTTTTATTTACGCACTTCAAATTGTTTGTCAGAGTAGCCCCTCTCACAGGTCGTGTGGCGGATGGACTCGCAAACGTAGTATCCACAGAAATCATTCCCTTGTTCCTGCCACAACCACTTTACAAGAAACAGAGGTCAATCAAACTGATAATTATATATAGCAAGCACATGCTAAATGGTATTGATGAAACTAGCGCTTGAATCACTAGGAGATGAGCGTGGAATATGCTACTATATAGTACTTACTTTTGGGTGTCTAAATTGCAGCTTCTTCGGTAGTCCTGGAGCTTTTTTGGTGAATTTTCCCCAAGCCCTGCCATACAAAGAAAACAATTACTTGATATCAGAAATGAACAAAGTTGCTGATATGGTGGATAATGATCGATTTAACTTACTTCTCGAGCATTTCAGTCATTTCCGCATACTCCTTGGGATCTTTTCGTCTCGAGTCTAAGACAGTTACTACTCCTGCTCAAGCTTAATCTCTAGGAGAATATAGTGGAACCTGCTTGCGCATGCATAACTCGTCAATATTACATTTCTATAACCTGGACTAAATAAGGAAACCGAATATGCCACAAGACAGTAACACTCACGTGTAGTTGTAAGGAAAGAGTATTGTATTTTTGTGTTCATTTATTTCCAACGATCGTAGCAAGTTGGCCTCGGTTTCCTTGGCACGATATTTAACCTCATTTGCATCGATGAGATATGTGTTAATGAACCCAATATCACCCACTTGTTTTTCTTCATTTCTGCGATCTTCAATCTGCATAATATAGTGAGGATATTTATAAATACATGCAATGAAAGAGCTGAGTTATATAGAGATACTTAATGACAGAAGTAGTACTACTTACAGACAGTAGCAGGTGACCGTTGCTTTATCGATGGCCAATTGATTGAAAAACTGATAGAACTCCTCAAATGGAATAGGCAACAGTTCAATTCCAAGGAGGTCATGCTCCTTTAACTCTCAAATACAAAGTATTCCTCCCTCGACTCTTTGCAGGTTTTCATGTACCAATCATGCAATCTTCGCATCATCGTTGTTAGAGAGCTTTCATCTTTGACGAGAGGCTTCCCGTACTCGTATCTTTATATCTGCACCTCCAAGAAATCAAATTGTACATCGTCGGGCAAGTAATCTTCAGGATTGCCATAACGGGCACCATCCTCGGATCGACGATGTCGCTAGCAGGCACCTTGAGCGGGGGCACGATTCTTCGCTTGTTCGCCGAGCTGGGCAATTTGTTTCCCAGCTCGTCGTTCTTTCATCCTTTGATCACCGACAGTACTTCCCGATCTCTCCGCCTCGGCAAATGCCTTTCCAATAATGCGCTCATAGTTGCCTTCGGCGGAGACTTGGGTGGTTTTGTCAGGGCAGCCAGAGTGCGCTTCGCTTTGACCGGATCTACCTTCTCCTCCGGAGGTGGATGTCTCTTTGCTTTCAACCCTTGAAACCAGTCATCCACTTCGGTCTGCGCGATCTTCGCGTTTTCCTCCTCGCTCCTCTCGTACGGTAACTTCTCCGAGTCTTGAGAAGGACCGAATCAGATCTCCTCCCGCCTTTGGCAAGATCTTGCTAGACGCCGCAGAGCAGGCAAGCGGATGTCTTCTTTCCTTGCTTACGAGGCGGAGGAGAAGGACTACGACGCGCCGGAGCAGCCGGAGCGGCGGCGGGTCTCTTCCGCCCTTGCTGACGAGGCGGAGAAGGAGGAGGCTGGCTGCCCGGACGCGCCGGTGCAGGCGGAGAAGGAGACGGAGTGCCGCCACGCGCCGGAGAAGGAGCCGGCCGAGTGCCCTGATCGTCACTCACCGGAGGAGGAGGCGGTGGAGGAGGCGGAGTGCCCTGACTCGCCGGAGGAGGAGGAGGAGGCGGAGGCGTCCAGTTCGGAAGGTTGATGAGATCCTTCCGCCATAGGCATGGAGTCTTCAGAGCAGAACCCAGCCGATACTCCCTACACCGTAGGGTGGTCAAGCCGAGCTCCTCAAATCCTCCGTTATTTCATCGACCATCACCTTAGCATATCCTTCTCGAATCGGCGGCGGTGAAAAGTTGAGTCGGGTTTAGTGGGATAAACAGAGCCAACAGCCGCCTTGACCTTTAAATTGCTCCATTACGCCATAAGGTGGCAACTTTCAGCATCCGTGATAGCATCCACGGGATAGCTGCCAGAGCCGTCAAGGCATGCTGCTCTGGCTGAAGCAGCTCGGTGGAAGCCACGCTGCTTCTCCGCTGAGATGGCGGGTAGCCGGGGAAGCTTCGCAGGTCGTTTGTTGTGATCGGCTGCTTCTCGTTCCTCTTCTCGTTCCTCTAGCCCCATTACCCTTTCGTGCAGCGCCTGCATTAGGCTCTGCTCCGGTTTCTTCCTCCTCTCATGGGTTTTGTAACCCCTGCGTCCGAAATCCAGCCTTCCACGAAAGGGAGCTGGCATGCCTCGTGTCCGTCCTGTGGTGCTCAGGATTCCCGAGGGCCATTGTGAGCTCGTCCTTCTCCCCGTCAGGAACGAACTTCCCTTGCTGCGCTGCTTAGATATAATGCTTAAGCCTCTTGACTGGTATGTCCAATTGTTCGTCCGTCCAAATGCACTTCCCGTTATAGGGTCCAAGGATCCGCCGCCCGAAGAACCAAGTCCGCAACGGTCTGGCGATTCATTGTCTCGGTTCGATCCCTTTATCAAGCAGATCATTCTCAGCCTTGGACCACTTAGGCGGGCTATGAGGTAGCCACGACCCCGTGCGATGATGAAGCTTCTTCTTCGCAGCATTTCTCTTGTTTGTCGCTGACATCTTTTTACTCTTTTCCGATGTCTTGTAGGCCACAAATGCGGGCCAGTCATCTCTGATCTTCTCATATTTGCCCGTGAATTCTAATGTCTCATTTTTTTCGACATACGTATTGAGGTCTTTCTTCCAATTCCTGAATAGTTCTGCCATCTTCTTAAGAGCAAAAGACTTGATTAATGGCTCTATTATGGCTTCTCCGGATCATCCTCTGGCGGTAGGGTAAAATTTGACTTCAGCTCAGTCCAAAGATCATTTTTCTGCATATCATTGACATAAGACACCTCGGGGTCTTCGTTCTTAGGCTTATACCATTGGTGGATGCTGATCGGGATCTTGTCCCTAACCGAACCCCTTGACCGAGCAACAAATGCCTTCTTTGTCCGGTAGGGTTCAATCGGTTGGCCGTCAGCGCGATTTGTATGATCTCAAACTTTTCATCCGAGCTCAACTTTTCTTGGGCCTCGTCTCTTTACGAAGTTGTGCTCGATCCGGAGGGCTAGAAAAAGAACAAAGACGAGAGTTAATTAATATGTGTACATATATATATACCAAAACAAAGACGAGAGCTAGTCAGCACAGGCTTAACTAATATATATACCTGGCCGGACTCGGTTTGGTGATCACCGGAGCCGTCCTCACGGTCTACTTCTTGCACCGGCATTGGGTCATCGGAGCCATGTAAATCATAGCCAGCTGCTTCTTCACCCTCTCCTTCCAGACCGTCGTTATCGACGTTGAGAAACATCATCGAGGAGACGGCATCACTTCCGTGTGCGATTATGTCCCTCAACAACGCTTCTTGTGCTTCGTCTCGGGGGGTGTCCATAGTTTCTACAAATATTTACAACATGGCAATTATTATTCAAACATGACAGATATGGATATATTAGTGCCAACGAGAACTAGCTAGCTAATCACAATAAGGAATCATATTAGTGGCCTCGACGCTGCTTCTCTAGGGTTTGGGGTGGCCTCGACAACGCTTCAAGGGTTAGGGGTGGCCTCGAGAACGCTTCAAGCTAGGAGGGGTGCGTATCGACCCCCCACGTGTTGAAGCTATCGGGAGGGGGTCGGCGTTGAACAGTACATCTATGTCCCACAAGTAGGGTAGAGGGTCGTGGATCGCCCACGAGTAGTTTGACTCTATGCGGGCTTTAATTTCCCCTTTTCCTTTGACAGGACTGGATGAGGAAGGCGGAGCAGATTACCTGTCCGGCTCCTATGCCAGAAAACCCAGCAGACGCTCGTCTAGCGAGGCTGCTGGTTCCGGCACCGCACGTGGTGCCGGAAAAGAAGGCCAAGAAGGAGGCCACGGGTGTTCGAAAGAGTGCCCGTTTTCAGGTGTCCGACGACTCCGGGGCGGATTCCTCCCCCGAAAATGAGGAGGAGGAAGAGGACTCTCTCTGCAGGAGGAGAGAGGAAGAGGAAGGCTTCCCCAACAGGGGAGGCCGAAGGGTCCAAGAGGGGAAGGACTATTCCCCCGGACAGCTCCGCCAACATCAAGGTTGGCGAGGAAGAATGGCCTTCAAGGGCCAGGCCTCCGGCGAGATCATAAGTATCCGGATTCCTGAATGATTTATAATTTCTTTTTCCGCGTCACATAGTGTCATTCTAATGCCGCATACTGCCTGCAGTCCGGCCAGTGATGATCTCCCCGCTTCTTCGAGCGGGTCGTTGGCTCCGTCGGATGTAGACTCCATCCCGACCGCCTCCACCCCTCGCGACGCCGAGGACGCCGAGGTGGGAACCCAAGCAGGGATCCATCGGGGGGAGGCTCCGGAGGCGCCACAAGGCGTCCTCCCGGGCTTTGCGCCGGACTCCACAACAGAACCCGCAGTGGTTCCGAGTCCGCCAGCGCCCTTCAACGAAGGCAAGACCGTGACGCCGGGCGGCTTCCGCCCAACCGAGGCGCCGGGCAATTTGTTGAGGCGCTGCAGAGCGCCCATCGAGGAAGAACACCGCACTATTATGAGTGCGGTGATTGAAAGGTGCAGCTTCGCCAAGGGCGGGCTGACCGAAGCTCTGAGAGCCTTCTATCGGGCTTTGAGGTAAGAAGTTAAAAATATGCAATGTAATACCGCATAGACAGTAGCCCCTGATGCTCGGTTCGGTGTTCGGAAAGAAAAGCCGGACTGAGGATCTGAAAAAAGATATACGCAGGGTTGCTAAAAAATTATGTCAATATGGGTTGCAGGCTGCGCTGCTGACCTCTGCCGCACTGACTGCGGAGGTCGGTGCGTTGAAGCAGGAGCTCGAGCGGTCCGGGCAAGAGCTCGGCCGCGCCAGGAAGCAGCTCCAAGACAAAGAAGGTGAGTAACACCACTTTGAATTTGTACCTTACAGAAAAGGATTTAGGTTGCAACAAAAAAAATAACAAGGATAACATGGGTACTGCAGGGGCCACGAACGAGGTGGCGACCCTGAAGGAGGCCGTGTCTGCGGCCAAACGCAATGCGGCCACGGAACGGGCAGAGCGAGAAAACCAGGAGGCGCGGGTGGCGGTGGTTCAGCAAGAGCTCCAGGCTCTCATGGAAAAGCATGGGAGTTTGGAGCATGACTCAAAGACTTGAGAGTCCGAGCTTGCCTTGGCTCTCGAAAGTGCCAAAACCGCCAAGGCCGAGGCCGATAAGTCCCTTCAGGAGATTGAGTTGATGAGGAAGATAGCGGCGGGTAAGGCATTTTTCATGCAAAGCAAGCATGTGAATGTAAATTACGTGTTACTTACCCGAATTCGGAGCTCTCCAGGGGCGTTTGCAGATCTGCCTCGCAGCGTGTCTGATGCCGCCATATTCTACCGAGCCGAGGAGGGAGCTCAGCGGAGAAGGTCTTCGGTCTCAAGATATCTTGAGGCCGGCCATCCGTGGAGTTTTAGCGACCAGTGAAGCAGCTGGTCGAGCTTCACAAGGTGGCCGAGCAGGCCATGAAGGGCCTCATAGTCCGGCTATGGCACGGAGAGGCCATGCACTGGAGCTACTCGGCCTCGTCGGCGACGGCTGGTGGATGCGTGCCTCGAGTGGAGGTTATCAAGCGCTCCGCCTGTATTGAAGGTGCTCGTCGGGCCCTTGCCCACGCAAAGGTGCATTGGGGCAAGCTGGATGCGGAGAAGCTAATCACTGACGCGCCACCAGCGGGCAAGGAGCATCGTACGCCCGAAATTTACTATAAGGCTGTCCTGAAGGGTGCCCGCAAGATTGCGGATGAGTGCCCCAGGGATGTGATTTTGAGTGAATTCGCAATGTGTTATCCTGTGCGCTGAAAACTTTGTTCATATGCGCTAAGCAACGCTTGTTTAATTTAAAATATTACCTTCTGTGTGGCCGTTTATTAAATCTGAGAGATGGCAAGTCGTCGGCTTCAGCCCCCATGCCACGAGTGCTGGGGTGTTCGGGATAAACTTGAGCACTCTTGTTCCCATTTTTGGGTCCATCTAGGGAGGCGCTCAACACAACGAACAAGGCAACCGGACTTATAGTGCTTGAACACTCTCACTTAGCCATAGAATTCTATAATTTTAAATTTCGGCGAAGCCCCTAGTATTCGAAGACCAATTGGGGCGCTATCACGCCTTCATCGGACATAATCCGAACTTCGCTCAAGCGGCGAGGTCTTTAAGGACGCGAAAGGACCTCTCGAACAACGACCAGTCTCTCGCCTTATCATGCCGGTCAGTTTTAGCTTTCTCCACTGAGGCATTAACCCGGCTCAACCGGGGCGCAATCGCAGTGGTTCTCCCAGTGCTACCTTAGCCGATAGAACGGAACGTAAGGTGCCAAACATGGGAGCGAGGCAAACCCAACTATTGACCCAAGACATGATTGAGCCGATTCATATAATGCTATAAGTTCGGGTGCCGCACTTGTGAAAGTGTCGGACTTTATCACACCATAATGCGGAGGACATAAGCCCCTGGTGTATTTGGCCGTACCAAGATGCACGGGTGCAACATGTCGTAAATGAACATATATATATAAAGTAATGCAATTATAGGCAAAAAGTGCTGCATTTTATTCGAGAAGATATGCTATCGGTGCGGAATGATACAAATAGTGCGGAAAGCAAGGGATTGGACGAATTAAAGGCATCTCCCTCGAGGGTAGGCAGCGGAATGTTGTATTTAACAAATATAATGCTCGTGATGGAGACCACCTGAGTGTTAAATCGCGCCTTTGTCCTTCCCTGGCTGTTGCATCATGAGTTCGGCAGGTTCGCCCGGACTGAGTTTTGCATAAAAAAGAAAAAAAGGAAAAAGACGACACACTTGGGAGCCCCTGGTGTGGTCGAACCGCACTCTGGGTCTGTTGTGGTTGTGCCCTTCCCCCTATGCCCATGGTATCTCCAGGGCGTAATTATGTACGCGGAGAGTTTGTCTTATAATTTTGCGAGGGCTGGGGTTGGGGCCGCATTGCTACACTTGCACGGAACGTGTCAGGTGGTCTTGGTTGATGTTGCTCCGGGCGCGTTTGGTCTTGTCCGGTCGTTTAACGGCCGGACTCGAGAATTGCCTTAAAAGGCTGCTCTGTACTTCTGCCGCGAGAGCCGCTGTATGTTCCTCCGTTCAGAGGGAGCGTTCCGTGTTTCCGTTGACCGTGATGACTCCACGAGGCCCCCAAGGTGTCAACTATGCTCTTACCAAAGAAGAGAAGGAAATCTTCTTCGAATGCCTGCTCAGCATGAAGGTACCGTCTGGCTTCTCGTTGAATATAAAGGGAATAATAAATATGGCAGAGAAAAAGTTCCAGAACCTAAAGTCTCATGACTGCCACGTGATTATGACGCAACTCCTTCCGGTTGCATTGAGGGGGCTTCTGCCGGAAAACGTTCGATTAGCCATTGTGAAGCTATGTGCATTCCTCAATGCAATCTCTCACAAGGTAATCGATCCAGAAATCATACCAAGGTTCTGAGAATGATTTGGTGCAATGTCTTGTCGTTTCGAGTTGGTGTTCCCACCATCCTTCTTCAACATCATGACGCACGTCCTAGTTCACCTTCTTGAAGAGATTAACGTTTTGGGTCCTGTATTTCTACACAATATGTTCCCTTTGAGAGGTTCATGGAGTCTTGAAGAAATATGTTCATAACCGTGCTAGGCCGAAGGAAGCATCTCGAAGGGCCATGAAAATGAGGAGGTCACTGAGTTTTGTATTGACTTTATTCCTGACCTTAAGTCGATTGGTGTTCCTGAATCGCGGCATAAGGGCAGACTGGATGGAAAAGGCACGCTAGGAGGGGATCAAATAATATGTATGGACGGGCATTCTCTCACTGAAGCACACTACACAGTTCTACAGAATTCCGCCTTGGTGGCTCCGTACATGGAGGAACACAAGAATTTTCTACACTCCAAACACCCGGAGAAGTCTGACGATTGGATTGCACGTGAACAAACGAGGACTTCCGCCGGTTGGTTGCAGAAACGTACCATACATGATGGAGATATTCAAGATGACCTGTACTCGCTGTCCCAGTTACCATCTTTGAATATAATGACTTTCAAAGGGTACCAGATAAATGGGAATACATTTTACACGATCGCCCAAGATAAGAAGAGCACCAACCAAAACAGTGGTGTCTGCTTTGATGCAACAACCAAAACGGGAAAGGAAACATATTATGGTTACATAGAGGACATATGGGAACTTAACTATGGAGGTGATTTGAAGGTCGCTTTGTTTTGGTGCAAATGGGTCAATATGGCACGAGGCGGGGTAACGGAAGACCCGCAGTACGGAATGACAACAGTGGATCTCAACAATCTTGCGTATGCAGACGAACCATTCGTCCTAGCCAATGATGTGGCGCAGGTTTTTTATGTGAAAGACATGTCTACCAGGCCGAGAAAAAGAAAAGATAAGGAAGCGAATGGATCATACGAAGAGCCAAAGCGCCACATAGTTCTTTCAGGGAAAAGAAACATCGTGGGAGTGGATGACAAGACAGACATGTCAGAAGATTATGAAAAGTTTGATGAAATTGCTCCATTCACAGTGAATATTGACCCGAGCATCCAGTTAAATGATGAAGATTTTCCATGGCTACGGCGCAAAGGGACACACGCGAAGAAAAGTTTCACACCCAAAGATCTGGGATGTGATCGGCTTCACTATCATCACTTTCTTCTGTGTTTCACACCCAGGAGGGAATCTCTGTAATAGTTAGGGTAGTTATGTGTTTTGGCATTTGAAACGTGAAGAAATTTATGCGCAAACAAAAGTAGAGAGGGTTATGGCAAAAACTGGATGCACTTCGTGTACAAAATGGACAATCTCTTTCGAAGTACCAGGGTTTCCGACAAAAACTCAACTGTTACAAAGGCATTTTATTTTTTAAATAACCTAAGCATTACCAAATTGAACATAATGATAAAACACACTAATATTAAACATAAGAAAAAAGAATCACTGAAAAATCTTTTTTCAAAGTTAAGTTATTCACAAACTAGTGATTCACACAAATTTCAAATAATTCAAAATTTAAACTATTCAAATTTGAAAACTACCGGCACTAACAGAAAGTTTGTAATTTTTTGTACTTCAAAGTTAAGTTATTCACAAACTAGTGATTCACACAAATTTCAAATAATTCAAAATTTAAACTACTCAAATTTGAAAAATACCGGCACTAACAGAAAGTTTGTAATTTTTTGTACCTAAAGCAAAAATATTCACAAATAAACTCTAAATACAGCAAAAAACAACTCAAAAATAAATAAAACAAAAATAAATAAAGCAAAAAAATTTAAGAAAATAAAAAAGCCCGCCTACTGGGCCAAAGCGGCCTGCATACGACTAGGAACCCAACCTTTGTTGGGCCAAGATGCAGGGCCAGAAGGCCCAAGAGGCCCACCGGGCAGAAGAGAACATGTAGGCCCAGTAGGCCTGCTTAGGAGAGGAACTCGAGCGAGCTACCGCACTGGGGCTTATAAACCAGTGCGGTAGCCCCTCGGCTAGTGAGGTGGGACTAAACTTGCGCACCGCTGAGTTGCAGCGCATTTCTTTAGTACGGGTGGTGGCTCCAACCGGTACTAAAGGGTGGGTCTTTAGTACCGGTTGGTGCCACGACCCGGCACTAAAGGGGGTGCGCTTCCCGCCGCTTGGCTTGTCCAAAACAGACCTTTAGTACCGGTTGGTGGCTCCAACCGGTACTAAAGGTCCATCCTATATATACACCAGTTGAAAAAAATTCGCTTTCCCTCTGTTTCCTCCCTCCGTCGCGCTGCCTGCCCGATTGACGCCGTCCCGCCGACGTCGCCGCCCGCCCTCGTCGCCGACCCGGCTGTGCCCGCCCTCGTCGCCGCCCGTTAGCGTCGCCGCCCTGCCGTCCCGTCGTCCCGTCGTCGCCGCCCGCCCGTCCCTCGCCCCCGTCGTCGCCCCGTCGTCGCCTCGCCGGTGAACTCGCCCAACCGCCATGTCCAGATTGTCACACACACACACACACACACACACACACACAAGTGATATAAATATTTAGTTATAGAAATATTAGCAATTTTTCTGTTTTTTAGTAATATAAATATTAGAAATGTTAGTTATATAGAAATGTTATAAATGTTTTCTGTTTTTTAGTTATAGAAATATTTATAGAAATGTTAGTAATTTTTCTGTTTTTTAGTTATATAAATATTAGAATTGTTATAGAAATGTTAGTTATATAATCAGGAAATTTTAGAATTAGTTTTAGTTAGATGAATTAGATTAATGTCAAATTGTTAGAATTTGCATATATATAGAATTTTAGTTATCACAATCCAATCATTTAAAAAATGTTACTTTTTGCAGGCATATAGTATTTGTTCTCGACGATATGCCCGGCCCGCATCCTCGCCGTCGACCCGTTCGCGACGACGTCCTGCTTCAGAGGACCCATGTCCGGGACTGGGCTCCGCCGGGCTGGCACTGGGAGGTGTTACCTAGAGGGGTGCGCCGCTTGGTGAGGAACCCGACCTCGGGTCCCGTCGTCGACCCTGATCTTCTTTGGTGGCGTTCGCGTGGGCCACATCGGCGCAGAGGCAGCCGGCCCCGCCGGAGGTGGTGCGTCACCGTGTCAGGGAGGAAGATGAGCACGTCCATCGCTACATGGCTGCTATGGACGACGTCAGGTTCTCCACTACTTGGCGGGTTCTTTGGGCAGATGACCGGAGATATGATCCTGTGATGGTTCCTTCTCTTTGGGTGTGCACCGCCCGCGCCCCAGGAACCGCGAGTGGCGCCCTAGATTCTTCTGTAGTACTCGATCTTTATTAGGTACCTAGCCAGTGGTGTATTCGATATATAATATTCGAGACGATGTATTCGATATTATATATATTAAGACGATGATGTATTCGAGATTATATATATTAAGACGATGTATTCGAGATTCAGTTTTTCCTTATTGATTGCATCCATGCATTGTAATTTGAATACTAATTAAATTGTTTTATATTTCTTCTGTATTAGTTAAGTAAAAGCTATGGCGGACAATACCGGCAGAGAGAGAGAAGAGGAATTGTTCGACATCGTACGCAGACCTCACAGGCTAGATGATCTGAATGAAGCAGATGACGGCTCCCAATATCTGGACAATACCGGAGAGGGTGATGAAAAGATATTCGATCTCGACGACCGAGCTGATGAAGTCATGAACTGTGATTATGATTATGATGACACATACAATGTTTGTGATGACACAGACAATGCTGATCTTCAAATAACAAAGACTACCGTCGAGGTATATTTATATAAGCAGGCATCATGGTGATCATCACATGTTTTTTTATTAAAGATATATTAACAAATCGATCATTCTTCTTTCAGCCCTCTGGATCAAGCAAATCTGCTTCTACAGACAGCAGGACAAAGCGAGGCCTAGGCAGATTGTGGAAGGATGGTGTAAAGTACAACATCGAATCCATCAAACCTAGTGGCGAACCCCTCATGCCTAAGAACATTGCGAACAAGTGGACTCGTCAGTGCAGAGTTCTTGTGAAGGACAAACTCCCGATCTCCATTCAAGAATGGAAAGAGCCAAAGACTAAACGTCCAGGTGTTACTTGGGTCGATTTACGAGCCAAAAAGTCCTTTGGAAATCTCGATGGAACATTTCACCCTACCAGATCATTTCACCAAGCAGATGTGGACAAAGTCAAGGCGCTGCTCTTAAGAAGATGGCAATTGCATTCAACACCCACAAGAAAACTGTATGGGCCAACTACCTCGCTGCAGAAAGGAAGACTCCAGAATTCACGGGAACACTGGAGAAGCAAAGAGAGCACTGGGACGATTTCGTGACCTTCAAGGATTCAGAATTAGCTAAGGAACGGTCGATAAAAAACAAGGCAAATGCCGCAAAAAAGACGCAGTTCCATAGGCTGGGTCCAGGTGGCTACGCGGTGGGAATGCCTAAGTGGGATAAGTCTGAGCAAGAGATGGAGGATGCAGGGGTCACTCCGGTTACTAAGAGCTGGCCCCCAGGTGCAGAACTTGGTTCTATGCGCATGGGGGGGCGTTGGACCCGAAGACAGGCCTAGTTTCGAAGAAGGCAAGTCTAAAAGGAGCCGAACAAAAGATAGTTGACGCAATAGAAGAAGCTCGAAGGGGGGTGTTCATGCCCAACAGAGAGAACGACGAGCTTACGCACGCCCTGGGAAATCCTGAACACCCGGGAAGAACACGAGGCAAGGGCGTTGAGGGAGTCCTGGATTAGGGGGTGTCCGGATAGCCGAACTATCACCGTTGGCCGGACTCCTGGACTATGAAGATACAAGATTGAAGACTTCGTCCCGTGTCCGGATGGGACTTTCCTTGGCGTGGAATGCAAGCTTGGCGATACGGATATGTAGATCTCCTATCATTGTAACCGACTCTGTGTAACCCTAACCCTATCCGGTGTCTATATAAACCGGAGGGCTTTAGTCCGTAGGACGAATAACAATCATACCATAGGCTAGCTTCTAGGGTTTAGCCTCTCTGATCTCGTGGTAGATCTACTCTTGTACTACCCATATCATCAATATTAATCAAGCAGGAGTAGGGTATTACCTCCATCGAGAGGGCCCAAACCTGGGTAAAAACATCGTGTCCCTTGTCTCCTGTTACCATCCGCCTAGACGCACAGTTCGGGACCCCCTACCCGAGATCCGCCGGTTTTGACACCAACATTGGTGCTTTCATTGAGAGTTCCTCTGTGCCGTCGCCGTCAGGAAGGATGCCTCATCCCGTCTTTAAAGACGATACTATCGCCAAAAGAGCCTTGGCCACTGGTCAAACTCTTCGGTTAGGTGGTTTTCTTATGACCGCCAGTTCGGTCACCGCGCCGACGATGACTTCTCGGGTCATCGAAACCAATCTTCATGTTAACTCGGAACTTGCCGAGCAGTTAGATCCGATCGAGCTCTCCTCCGTAAACGAGCTCTTGGATCGCATCGCCGCCCTGGGAGTCTCCACAGACTACGACCAGATCGGGCCTAAAACCGATCTGAGAGAGATCAACTCTCCCCAGGCTACCCATCATGTTGTTGTGATAGAGGAGCAATACGGCGATTATTCTTCTATCTTAAGGACTAGCTACGTCCGGATTCCCGATCCCTCCATGCCGGATTCCCGCAGAGGGACGGATGTCGATCAAGCCCTGAACTTAAAGTCAGCGGCGGGTTGATTCATTGATAGCATTCAAAATCCAAACTTCCAAGTTCGAAACTTTCGCCCCGAGTCTTAAATTAGACGGGTTCCGGATCTAGTTCCACCTGCCCACCCAAACATTAGCGATCTATCCCGAATTCGCAAGAGCCCGCTGAAACAAAGACATCATTATCGGGTCGATTCCTCCTGGTTATGGACAGGATAAAGGACTGCCGAGAGAAGGACGAATCTCACTTTTCTGCAATAATTGCACGGACAAGGAATCCTAAACGCCCTAAGTCGTCGCGAAATTACACGCTTTGTTGACTTGGTGACCATAGTACAAAAGTACTTGTGCGATGGAGAGTGCTTGGAAAACCGAAAGTAAATTTTGGGATAATCCGCCCCGAATACAGCCCTAGTTCAAATAAAAGGTGCATCATCACCAAGCACCTGGGTTATACATCAAAAACAAAACCCCTAAAGGGCACGGAACCGCATTGGAGGGTTGGCTAAACGGACCTGCAAAATTCATAGCATGAGGGCGCCACTCCAGCTCATAGCCTTCGAGCATGTTGGATACTACGGCGGTGGCCAAAAGTGGCAAAGAGCTTCTAGCCTCAGAATCCCATCCCAGCAACACCAGTACGGTATTAACAGTCTTCGAGACTTTTGCATCAAATAACATGCGGAAACGAACACTCTGCAACCTTGCCGAAGTCTACCAAGTAGCAACAATAAATCCATGGAGTGACACGGCTATTACCTTTAATGCCAGTGACGAACCCAAATTCCGAACAGCCCGAGCACCAGCCGCATTGGTCCTCAGTCCAATAGTGGACGGCTTTCACTTACTAAGGTACTCATGGATGGTGGCAGCGGACTAAACCTCATCTATGAGGAAACCCTCCGAAAAATGGAAATAGACTGGAACCGCATTGAGCGAAGCAGCACAACCTTTAGAGGAATAATCCCTAGCCGGGAAGCATGCTGCACAGAAAAAATCACACTGGACGTAGTGTTCGGCTCACCGGACAATTACAGGTCCGAGGAGGTCACATTTCAAGTGGCCCCGTTTAGCAGCGGATATCACGCTTTATTAGGGCGACAGGCATTCACAATTTTTCAAGCTATACCCCATTACGGGTACATGAAGCTTAAAATGCTCGGACCTAACGGAATCATCACTCTCGCTAGTGATCCGAACATGGCTCTCCGCACCGAAAACAAGACAGCCGCACTAGCCCTCGAGGCACTATCCGAAGCCCTAGCGGCCGAGGAACTCACTGCGATGCGCTCCACGGTGAACAGGGACGATGTGATACTTGATAAAAGATCCAAGTCCACCTCTTTTAAACCAGCGGATGAAATAGTCAAATTCCAAGTCCACCCAGCGGACCCCGCAAAGACAGCCTCCATTGGGGCACAATTAAACCCTGATGTAGACGCCGCACTACGAGAATTTCTACGAGAAAACTGGGAAATTTTTGCCTGGCACCCTTCAGACATGCCAGGAGTCCCACGTCGGCTGGCCGAGCACAGCCTAAATACCCTAAAAGGATTCAAGCCAGTCAAACAGGCTCTTCGGCGCTTTTCTGAACCCAAGAGACAGGCCATGGGAGAGGAGCTAGCCAAACTTCTGGAAGCCGGATTCATCAGAGATATAAAACATCCGGACTGGCTAGCAAATCTGGTGATGGTACCAAAGAAGGATAAATCCTGGCGCCTATGTGTTGATTTCAAAGACCTTAATAAGGCTTGCCCAAAGGATCCCTTCCCCCTCCCTCGCATTGATCAAATTATCGACGCCACAGCAGGACACGACTCATTGTGCTTCCTCGACGCGCATCGGCTACCACCAAATCAAGATGGCGGAGCAGCACCAAGCCGCAACAGCATTCATCACTCCATACGCCCATTCTGCTTCAACACAATGCCCTTCGGGCTCAAAACACCGCGCCACATATCAGCGCATGATTCGTACATGTCCGCAAACCAGATCGGCAAAACGGTGGAAGCATATGTAGATGACGTGGTCGTCAAATCCAAGCATTTCGAAACTCTAGTAGACGACTTGAGGCTCACATTCGATAATCTCCGAAAATATGACACTAAGCTCAATCCAGAAAAATGCGTCTTGGCTCCAGCCGAAAGCTCTTGGGCTTCATTGTGTCCGTAGAGGAACTGAAGCAAACCCAGCCAAGATCCGAGCTCTGTCACAATTGGATATTCCAAAAGACCTCAAACAAATACAAAATTGATCGATGCGAGCGGCTCTAAGCCGCTTTATTTCCCGCTTGGGAGAAAAGGCGTTACCCTTTACCGCCTCCTCCGGCAAGACCGAACACTTCGTGGGCCGGATGCCGCCACGGCCGGACTCGAAGAAATAAAAGCCATATTGGCAACAAATCTGGTCCTGGCTGCGCCCAACATGGGCGAACCAATGCTATTATATATCGCCGCAACAGTTGTCAGCGCGGTGCTCGTCGTCGAACGAGAAATGGACGGACACAGGTTCCCTCTTCAAAAACCGGTTTACTATGTGTCCACTGTCCTAACTCCATGCAAGTCCCGGTACCCACATTATCAAAAGATAGCATAGGCGGTGTTCATGGCATCACGGAAGCTGCGACACTACTTTCAAGAGTGTTCGATAACGGTAGTCTCTGAAGTACCTCTTAACGACATTATAAACAACCGCGACGCGACAGGCCGGATTGCTAAATGGGCCATAGAGCTCCTTCCATTCGACATAACCTATAAGCCACGACGAGCTATTAAGTCGCAGGTTTTGGCCGACTTCGGGGCGAATGGACCGTCAACTCCCTAAAGAGTACGGCGCATACTCCAATTGGATCATGCACTTTGACGGCTCCAAAATGTTGGCCGGCCTGGGGGCTGGCGTCGTCCTGACGTCCCCAACCGGGGACACAGTCCAATACGTCCTTCAAATAATGTATACGGACTCCAACAACGCAGCTGAATACGAGGCCCTTCTGCACGGCCTCCGGATGGCAGTTTCCATGGGCATTAAACGCCTAGAGGTGCGCGATTCGAACCTCGCGATATCTCAAATAAACGGAGACTTTGATGCCAAAGATCCGAATGGCAGCGCATCGCAATGCGGTCCTAAAATGTCAGCATGGTTCAAGGGCTCAATTTCATCATATAGCCCGGATAACAACCAGGCGGCGGACGATTGGCACGCGATCGGCGCAAAACGCGATGCCGCCCCACCCAACATCTTCCCGAACGGCTGTTCAAGCCATCCGTATTATGGGAAGGGGAGTCCGAAATAACAATCCGGACCCAACCGCACCGCTCGACACGAACACTCGACACAATCGGAGGCGCTGCCAACGAGATAACACCTCCGCCCACTAAATAATGGCGGTTATCGCCCGTGGACGGAACCATTCCTAGCCTACCTAACTAGGCAGGAACTCCCCGAAGACAAAAATGAGGCTCGCTGCATAGTACGGCGATCCAAAGCCTACAAAGTCCATGAGGGAGAGCTCTATAAGAAAAGCACAACAGAGTCCTTCAAAGGTGTATCTCCAAGAGGAAGGGCGAAACCTCTGGCTGAAATTCATGCCGACTGGGTGGGCACCACGCCGCAGCCGGGGCCTTGTAGGCAAGGCCTTCCAGACAGGATTTTATTGGCCGACGCCCGGCAAATGCGCAGGATTTAGTCCAACGATCGTCGGTTGCCAGCTTTTGCTAACCAAAGCCACATGGCACCCACCGCCTCAAAACTATACCCGTCACCTGGCCGTCATGTCCGGGGCTTGACATGGTTGGACCCCTTAAGGGAGGAACCCACAAGCAAAAATACCTATTGGTCATGGTGGATAAATTCACCAAATGGATAGAGGCCAAGCTCGTTAAAACGGCGAATCCGGGCCGGTGATAGACTTCATATCGGGGTAGTGCACCGTTACGGCGTCCCCATAGTATCATCACCGATAATGGCACCAACTTCACGGCCGATGAGGTCAAATTATGGTGCAAAACATGGTCATCAAGCTCGACACGCCGGTCTATCACCCCAAACCAACGGTCAAGTCGAGCGAGCAAACAGTCTAATCATGAGCGGCATTAAACCCAGACTAGTGCGGTCCTCAAGGAATCTAACACGACTGGGTTGAGGAGCTCGACCAGACTGGGGCTGCGGACCACGCCGAATCGTACTACCGGATTCACACCATTTTTATGGTGTACGGCGCAGAGGCAGTCTTGCCCTGCGACATAATGCATGACTCACCTCGCGTGCGCATGTATGAAGAAAGAGAAGCCGAGCTCGATCGGCAGGACAGTTTGGACGCATTGGAGGAGGAGCGAGACGTGGCAAAAGCTCGTTCCGCATTTTATCAACAGCAGGCTCGAAGATATCAAAGCAGGGAAGTACGGGCCAAAGCTTACAACGTTGGCGAACTAGTTCTACGCCTACCGGACAAGAAAAAGGACAAACTCAAGCCCAAATGGGAAGGTCCCTTCATCATCGACCAGGTCCTGACCGGCGGAGCATACCGTCTGCGAAACGCATCGGATAACCGACTCGAGCCGAACCCATGGAACGCAGCCCGTCACGAAGATTCTACGCTTAAGCGCGGACTCGAGTTCGTCTCCTTCCTCCGCCCACATTTTCTATTTTTGTTGTCTTTTATTTCTCTCCTTCCTCCTCCTTCTTCTTGAAGCCTTTAGAGGCTCATTTGCGCTTTGTTCGCACATACTTGATGCGCCTCGCGCCATTATACCTGGGGCTTCTTTAATGAAGCTTATTTATACGGGCTTCATGCCCAACACATGTGTCAAACTTCCGCATGTAACTTTTACTCACCATTATATGCATCGATATGACTTAAGTTTTGGCCAAGCTGGGTTGCCTAGCTCCTGTGCTTACCCCTACGTTCCCGATTGTTCGGCTAGGTGGTAAAGGGAGCACCTCTGCGATTGTTACTGCCGGGTCAGCCGGATGTGTACCTCAGACTGGGTGAAGCCGAAAGCTAGCGTTCTTAAGGGAATATTCGGTCGGTGAACTAAAAGATGATTTTTAACTATTTATCCATCTGCCCCCAGATGATTTTCTGCTTTCTTAGCAGTTTGGACATGCACTTTAGGGCATGCCTCTCAGGGAAAGGAACCCTTAATGGAACTATTCTCCCTGGAAGATGTTTCTTACTATCCATGTAATATAACATAACTAGTTGGGCATTTGTCTGATACAGCAATAATAACCCCTACACCTTGTCTCCATGCATGCCCCGGTTCTTACATAACCGCGAGGGTATTCGGACACACTCCGACTATTGGGTCCCGAGGTCGGCTTAAAAGGTCCGCTATGACAAACGATCTACAATCCGCTAGAAGACATTTTCCATGTCATATTCAATTACATAGTCAACTCGACTAATTGTATTCCTCCTCAATGCCATCTAATAGGCTATCTAATTTACAATCTTGCTGGGAATACTTGGCGGCCAATTCTACTTGGCCGTACACTGCTTACAGGATCTCCTTCCCATCAGGCCCCACAGGTCCGACCTCGGCCATGTGGTTCGGGTCAGCCTTCGTGTACCGCGTCTTTACCATGGCCCAGGCCTCCCTGGCGCCTTGACGGCAGGCCGATATCTTCCATAGTCGGAAGCGCCGTCATGCTCCTTGAAGCCGCTCTGCCAACTCCCCAATGCCTTCGGGCAGGGAGATAGATGGCCACAAGGCCTGGGCGATGCCTTTCATCACCTGCCGAACTTGTTCGTGCAGCTGACGCAGTTCGGGAAGAAGATCACCCGAAGAACTGGGCATCTCCTCCTCAGGACGACCTGTGAGCAAACCTACATACATGTTTATGTTAGTCGCCTTCCTCGCCGAACTCTTTCAAAGTTCGTTTAAGCACTTGCTGAAAATGCCGCGACGAAGCCGTCGATTCTCCTTTACGGAGTCAGACAGCTGGGCACGAACATCCTTTAGTTCCTCACCCAGTTGGGTGTTGGCATCTTGGAGGTTATTTTTCTCCTGCCGCACCCTCGTAAGCCCGCTCTCGCCGGCCTTTAGCTGGCGCAGGAGCTGTTGCTTGTCCGGATCCATCCCGGCGCTATCTGCAATGTTAATGTAAGATTTATGCACACGCCGCACTTTGCTAAACTACTTCTACTTTGAAGGGCATATATTACCGGAGGGAGTCTTCATGGCTTCCCTGTCATGCGCGATCTTGGCCTCAAGTTGGGCCTTGCACTCTTCAAGCTCCTGGGACAAACGGGTATTCTTTTGGTAAAACCAGATTCCAAATGATCCTTAAATAAGTTATCCTAACTATTTTAAGTCTCGGAGGCTCTTGGCATATATAATGTCAAAATTCCTTACCGTATGTCTTTTACATACTGCTCCGTGGCTCGCTAGGCCATCTTGAGCGGCACGGAGGTGCGCTTCTCCCAACTAAAGGCGCCCAATGCCTCTTGGGAGAAACATGCGTCACGTAGAATAGTCCGGCGACGCCTATGATTCATGGCGCTCTCCACCTCCGACTTGGTGGCGGACAGTCTGTCGGCATCCTCCGTTGGAGGAGCATCCGATGCACGCCTCGTGTTTGTCCCCCCTTCCGGACTCGGCTTTTGAGCCTGGTTGGCGGAGGTCCGATTGGCAACTCCTCCGGACTCAGTCCGGCGAGCGCTCTTTTTCCTGAAAAAACCACAAGCTTTAGTGTGCCTACCAGGAACCTCTCCTTAAAACACGATGGCACATCATACCGTTGCGGCACGTCTCGAGTCGTACCGCACTTATTTTCCGCCTGCTGGGCCGAGCTGCCCCTTGTTGGACGGCCACCGCAGGCTCGGCTTCCCGTTCTGAAGGCACCCCCTGCGAAACACCATCAAATACGTGGTGATTAGAAGTAAAGCACGGGTGGGTCATGGTATCCGGACTTCGGTCACGGTTACCTGGGAGGCCGGAAATAATCTGGGGTAGTCGGCCGTAATGGCAACCAAAGCATTGTCGATGCTAAGTTGGTGGAACACCCCGTCGATCAGCTCCACCTTTATATCCGGGTCCTCTTCGGAGGCCGGATCGAGGGACCGTTCCGGATCCTCGGGTTGTGGGGGCGGGCTGTGTATCTTCTCCACGGCCCGGCGCAGTTCCTGCGTAGAAACCATGAAATGAGATATTTAACCACGGGAACATGGATCGGACAGGCCACAAAGATATTTGCTTACCCAACTTCGAGGATTATTCGAAGAAAACCCATTCAGTGGACTGACGCGGAGAAAATCCTCCTCTTCCCCTTTGTACATGGCGGACAAGGTCTTCACCAGTTCGGTGACCGATCCCGGCCCTTTGCGGCCATGGCGGGTGGCATCGTCCTCCCCGTTGAAGTCCCACATGGGGTGGCCCCTATATTGGAGCGGTTGCACTCCCCTCATAATGCAGATTGCCATGAATCGAATCATGGTCAATCCGGCATGAGCCAGTAATCTTATTCGGCTCATCAAGTAAAGGATGTCCCGGTCATTTTCCCTCTGGGGGCTCCGCGGGCGCCAGCTTAGGCGCTTCTTCAGAGGAGCGTTGCTAAACTCCGGAAGGCCGATCCGAACAAGATCCGGCAGCTGGACGTCCTCCATGTAAAACCATTCCGAAGGCCAGTCTTCGTACGCCTTCTTCAGGATTCCGGATAGATATCCGGTCCCGGCGATGCGCCACAGCTCGGCTCCGCCCACTTGATATATTGACCCCTCATGAGAACGGGGTACAAGGTAGAATAATCTCTTCCACAGCGCAAAATGAGCCTCAATGCCCAAGAACAGTTCGCAAAGGGCCACGAAGCCCGCAATGTGCAAACTGGAGGCAGGCGTAAGGTGGTGCAACTAGAGGCCGTAGAACCCCAAGAGCCCCCGGAGAAACGGATGAATTGGAAATCCGAGTCCTCTTACTAGTTAAGAGATAAAGCATACCCGCTCTCCTTTGGAGGGATCGGGGACACTCTCCGCTTGCTTCGGCCCTTATAGGTGGCGAGTCCGCTCGAACCGAACCATGAAAGCCGGGGAAGAAATCCTTGGTTTGGAGTATCACTAGCTCGCTATGCGGACTGTGCATCTCTCCCAATTTCTGGCTGAGGGCTGGGGCGCGAGAGGAGGAGCGTCGACTGTCCATGATGGAATGGATTTTGTTGAGGCGCCCGATGAAAGCTCATGAGGGGGATGGTGTGACTCAGATCTAGATCCTCGCCCCTTTATAGACAGCTCATTTGCGCAGCTAGGGGATAAGTGTAAAATACCCGGCTTTTCGCATTCATTCAAACACGTGGAAGATGGCCATTATTGGGCGTGGAAGCCAAGGAGCGCAGCATTTATCGAAGCGGACACTGCTCGACAAGTATACGGAATTTGAGAAGAACCCGCCGCAATGTCAAGACAAACTACGCTACCGGACTCATCGCCATTGAAGCCTGGTTCGGGGCTACCGAGGAGTCCTGGATTAGGGGTGTCCGGATAGCGAACTATCACCGCTGGCGGACTCTCGGACTATGAAGATACAAGATTGAAGACTTCGTCCCGTGTCCGGATGGGACTTTCCTTGGCGTGGAAGGCAAGCTTGGCGATACGGATATGTAGATCTCCTACCATTGTAACCGACTCTGTAACCCTAACCCTATCCGTGTCTATATAAACCAGAGGGTTTTAGTCCGTAGGACGAATAACAATCATACCATAGGCTAGCTTCTAGGGTTTAGCCTCTCTGATCTCGTGGTAGATCTACTCTTGTACTACCCATATCATCAATATTAATCAAGCAGGAGTAGGGTATTACCTCCATCGAGAGGGCCCGAACCTGGGTAAAAACATCGTGTCCCTTGTCTCCTGTTACCATCCTCCTAGACGCACAGTTCGGGACCCCCTACCCGAGATCCGCCGGTTTTGACACCGACAGGCGTTATTCCCCGGTATGAGGGCTTTTCAGAATGGAACGAGGACTACAGGACCCATGCAAGAAGGAAGATGGAGGAGGAGAAGAAAAGGAAGCTGGAGGAGGAGCAGAGGAAGCAGGACGCAGAACGCCTTCAAGGCCTAGAAGCAAGGCACGCGGACCTAGCACTCAAATTCCAGCAGCAGCAGCAGCAGACCGACTCACTTAGCCAGGAAAGGGGGTCTCAGCAGCGGCAGCAGCAAGCGGATGATCGTCCAGCATTGGATAGCACCGTCCCATCCATGCCGAGAAGCAGCGTTGGTTCTGCCCCGGGCGACACACTGCTGGATACATACCCTATGGATGACATCATAGAGGAACACTAACTGTGAGCTACACTCCAAAATGAAGAACATATCCATGAAGGTGGCGGACGGCGTTGCTTTTCCAGTTACCCCCGAAGCAACCTTCCATTGCATCCCGATTCCAGAGGGCTATGCTCGTGTCATGGTTGATGAAGTGGTGGACCCATATTCGGGCTACTGACAGCTTGACATTCCCGGAGGTGAAGACGAGCGCACCTTTGGGAGAGGCCATACATCGATCATCCTATGGAGAAAGGATTGCATCATCTTTCGAAGTCCACCGACACCGCGTCGTCTGTCGACTCCGCCACCGAGTTAGCAGACTCCCGCTCCTCCAAGTCCATGAACGCGTGAGTGCTACCTCTTGAGCACTGCGTTGGATTTCCCCGAAGAGGAGAGGATGATGCAGCAAAGTAGCGTAAGTATTTCCCTCGGTTTTTGAGAACCAAGGTATCAATCCAGTAGGAGACCACGCGCAAGTCCCTCGTACCTGCACAAAACGATAGCTACTCGCAACCAACGCTTAGGGGTTGTCAATCCCTTCACGGTCACTTACGAGGGTGAGATCTGATAGAGATAATATTTTTGGTATTTTTGGTATAAAGATGCAAAGTAAAAAGTAAAAGCAAAGCAAGTAAATAGAGTGATGGAGATTGATATGATGAGAATAGACCCGGGGGCCATAGGTTTCACTAGTGGCTTCTCTCAAGAGCATAAGTATTCTACGGTGGGTGAACAAATTACTGTTGAGCAATTGACAGAATTGAGCATAGTTATGAGGTTATCCAGGCAATGATCATGTATACAGGCATCACGTCCGTGACAAGTAGACCGAAACGATTTTGCATCTACTACTATTACTCCACTCATCGACCGCTATCCAGCATGCATCTAGAGTATTAAGTTAAAAACAGAGTAACGCCTTAAGCAAGATGACATGATGTAGAGGAATAAATTCATGCAATATGATAAATACCCCATCTTGTTATCCTCGATGGCAACAATACAATACGTGCCTTGCAACCCTTTACATCCACCGGGTAAGGACACCGCAAGATTGAACCCAAAGCTAAGCACTTCTCCCATTGCAAGAACTACCAATCTAGTTGGCCAAACCAAACGGATAATTTGAAGAGACTTGCAAAGATAACTTAATCATACATAAAAGACTTCAGAGAAGAATCAAATATTTTCCATAGATAAGGTGGATCATAAAAACACAATTCATCGATCTCAACAAACACACCGCAAAAATAAGATTACATCGAATAGATCTCCACGAGAGAGGGGGAGAACATTGTATTGAGATCCAAAAAGAGAGAAGAAGCCATCTAGCTACTAACTATGGACCCGAAGGTCTGAAGTAAACTACTCACACTTCATCGGAGGGGCTATGGTGTTGATGTAGAAGCCCTCCGTGGTGGATGCCCCCTCCGTGAGCTCGAACAGGCCCCAAGATGGGATCTCGTGGATACAGGAAGGTACGGCGGTGGAATTAGGTTTTGGCTCCGCCCCGATCTGTTGGGGTAATGAGGTATATATAGGAGGAAGGAGTACGTCGGTGGAGCGTCGGGGCCCACGAGGCAGGGGCGCGCCGTGGGGAGGGCGCACCCCCACCTCGTGACCGCCTCGCACTCCTTGGAGTAGGGTCCAAGTCTCTGGATCACGCTCGTGAGAAGATCACGTTCGAAGGTTTCATTCCGTTGGACTCCTTTTGATATTCCGTTTCTTCAAACACTGAAATAGGCAAAAACAGCAATTCAGGCTGGGCCTCCGTTAATAGGTTAGTCCCAAAATAATATAGAAGTGGAAAATAAAGCCCATTATAGTCCAAAACAATAGATAAAGTAGCATGGAGCAATCAAAATTATAGATACGTTGGAAACGTATCAGGCATCCCCTAAGCTTAAATCCTGCTCGTCCTCGAGTAGGTAAATGATAAAAAGAGAATTTTTTATGCGGAGTGATACTTTGGCATAATTTCAATGTAAATCTTCTTAATTGTGATATGAATATTCAGATCCGAAAGATTCAAGACAAAAGTTCATATTGACATAAAAATAATAATACTTCAAGCATACTAATCAAAATAATTATGTCATCTCAAAATAACATGGCCAAAGAAAGTTCATCCCTACAAAATCATACGGTTAGGCTATGCTTCATTTTCGTCACACAAAGATGTTCCCAACTTCTATACCCCCGATGACAAGCCAAGCAATTGTTTCATACTTAAATAATCTCAAACTTTTTCAATCTTCACGCAATACATGAGCGTGAGCCATGGTTATAGCACTATGGGTGGAATAGAGTATGATGATGGGGATTGTGTGGAGAAGACAAAAAGGGAGAAAGTCTCACATTGACGAGGATAATCAACGGGCTATGGAGATGCCCATCAATTGATGTCAACATGAGGAGTAGGGATTGCCATGCAACGGATGCACTAGAGCTATAAATGAATGCTCAACAAAAGAAAACGAGTGGGTGTGCATCCAACTTGCTTGCTCATGAAGACCTAGGGCATTTGAGGAAGCCCATCGTAGGAATATACAAGCCAAGTTCTATAACGAAAAATTCCCACTAGTATGAAAAAGACAACTTATGAGACTCACTATATGAAAAACATGGTGCTACTTTGAAGCACAATATATGAGACTCACTACATGAAGAACGAGGTGCTACTTTGAAGCACAATATATGAGACTCACTACATGAAGAACATGGTGCTACTTTGAAGCACAAGTGTGCAAAAAGAGATAGTAGCATTGCCCTTTTCTTTTCTTTTTTTTGGGCCTTTCCTTTTTTTTGCCTTTCCCTTTTTTTTATTTTGGCAATGCTCTAATAATGATGATCATCACACTTCTATTGATTACAACATAAGGATTACAACTCGAAACTAGAACAAGATATGACTCTATATGAATGCCTCCGGCGGTGTACCGGGATGGTGCAATGAATCAAGAGTGACATGTATGAAAAATAATGCATGGTGGCTTTGCCACAAATACGATGTCAACTACATGATCATGCAATGGCAATATGACAAAAGTAATGTATGTCATCATGATGATGGTGGAAGTTGCACGGCAATATATCTCGGAATGGCTATGGAAATGCCATAATAGGTAGGTATGGTGGCTGTTTTGAGGAAGATATAAGGAGGTTTATGTGTGATAGAGCGATCGTATCACGGGTTTGATGCACCGCTAAGTTTGCACCAACTCTCAATGTGAGAAAGGGCAATGCACGGCATCAAGAGGCTAGCAATGGCGGAAAGGTAAAAGTGCGATAATCCATGGACTCAACATTAGTCAAAAGAACTCATATACTTATTGCAAAAATTTAGAAGTCATCAAAATGAAGTACTACGCGCATGCTCCTAGGGGGATAGATTGGTAGGAAAAGACCATCGCTCGTCCCCGACCGCCACTCATAAGGATGCACAAGCCAGGTACACTTCATGCTTCAAATTTGTTACACAACTTTAACCATACGTGCATGCTATGGGACTCACAAACTTCAACACAAGTATTTGTCAAATTCACAACTACTCAACTAGCATGACTTTGATATTATTACCTCCATATCTTAAAACAACTATCAAGCATCAAACTTATCTTAGTATTCAACGCACTCAAATGAAAGTTTCACATATCTTGAATACCAAGTATATTAACATTAAGCAAATTACCATGCTATTAACGACTCTCAAAATAATCTAAGTGAAGCATGAGAGATAAAGTTTCTTTAAAACAAATCCACCACCTTGCTCTAAAAGATCTAAGTGAAGCACTAGAGCAAAAATTATCACGCTCAAAAAGATATAAGTGAAGCACTATGAGCAAATTATCAAACTCAAAAGATATAAGTGAAGCACATAGAGTATTCTATCAAATTTCAATTCATATATGGCTCTCTCAAAAGGTGTGTACAGCAAGGATGATTGTGGTAAACTAACAAGCAAAGACTCAAATGATACAAGACGCTCCAAGCAAAACACATATCATGTTGGTGAATAAAAATATAGCTCCAAGTAAATTACCGATGGAAGTAGATTTAAAGAGGGATGCCTTCCGGGCATCCCCAAGCTTTGACTTTTGGTGTCCTTGATTATCTTGGGGTGCCATGGGCATCCCCAAGCTTAGGCTCTTGCCACTCCTTGTTCCATAATCCATCAAAAGAATTCAGCCAAAACTTGAAAACTTCACAACACAAAACTCAATAGAAATCTCGTGAGCTCCGTTAGAGAAAGAAAACAAAAGACTACTTTAAGGTACTGTAATGAACTCATTATTTATTTATATTGGTGTTAAACATACTGTATTCCAACTTCTCTATGGACCATAAACTATTTTACTAGCCATAGATTCATCAAAATAAGCAAACAACACACGCAAAACAGAATCTGTCAAAAACAGAACAGTCTGTAGTAATCTGTAACTAACGCAAACTTCTGGAACCCAAATAATTCTACCAAAATTAGACTACCTGGACAATTTGTTCATTGATCCGCAGCAATTAGAATCAATATTTTATCACGTTCTGGTGATTTTTAACAATTCGGGCACTGAGCACAAAGATTCTGGAAATTACAGCAAGATTAAATAACTATCATCCAAGAAGATCCAATAGGTTCAACTTGGCACAAACACTAATTAAAAGATAAAACCACATCTAAACAGAGGCTAGATGGATTATTTATTCCTAAACAGAACCAAAAACAAAAAAAAAACACAAAATATAATTGGGTTGCCTCCCAACAAGCGCTATCGTTTAACGCCCCTAGCTAGGCATAAAAACAAGGATAGATCTAGGTATTGCCATCTTTGGTAGGCAATCCATAAGTGGCTCTCATGATAGATTCATATGGTAATTTTATTTTCTTTCTAGGAAAGTGTTCCATGCCTTTCTTTAATGGAAATTGGAATCTAATATTCCCTTCCTTCATATCAATAATTGCACCAATCGTTCTAAGGAAAGGTCTACCAAGAATAATAGGACATGAAGGATTGCAATCTATATCAAGAACGATAAAATCTACCGGCACATAATTCCTATTTGAAATAATGAGAACATCATTAATTCTTCCCATAGGCTTTTTAATAGTGGAATCCGCAAGATGCAAGTTTAGAGAGCAATCATCAAAATCACGGAAATCTAGCAAATCACACAAAGTTTTGGGAATAGTAGAAACACTAGCACCCAAATCACACAAAGCATGAAACTCATAATTTTTAATTTTAATTTTAATAGTAGGTTCCCACTCATCATGGAGTTTCCTAGGGATAGAAATTTTGAACTCAAGCTTTTCTTCATAAGATTGCATCAAGGCATCAACAATGTGTTCGGTAAAAGCCTTATTTTGACTATAAGCATGAGGAGAATTTAGCACGGATTGCAACAAGGAAATACAATCAATTAAAGAGCAATTTTCATAATTAAATTCCTTGAGATCCAATATAGTGGGTTTAGCAACATCTAGATTTTTATTTCTTTCAATCCCACTTTTATCAATTTCATCATTAAGATCTAAAAACTCCGAATTCTTGGAATGCCTTCTAGGTATAGGAAGATCATATTCAGTTTCATCAAGATTCATATTGCAAAACAAAGATTTAATAGGGGACGTATCAATAACTTTTAGATCTTCATCTTGATTTTCATAGGAATTAGAAGAACACGCTTTAATAAAGGCATCTTTGGAAGCACGCATCCTAGCGGTTCTTTCTTTGCACTCATCAATGGAAATTCTCATAGCTTTGAGAGACTCATTGATATCAGGCTTAGGAGGAAAAGATCTAAGCTTTAAAGAATCAACATCAATAGAAATTCTATCAACGTTCCTAGCCAAATCATCAACTTTAAGTAATTTCTCTTCAAGCAAAGCATTAAAATTCTTTTGCGAATTCATAAACTCTTTAACACTACTCTCAAATTCAGAGGACATCTTATTAAAATTTCCATAAGAGTTATTGTAGGAATTTCCATAATTATTAGAAGGATTACTAGGATAAGGCCTAGGATTGAAATTCCCTCTATACGCGTTGTTTCCAAAACTATTCCTACCAACAAAATTCACATCCATAGATTCATTATTATTCTCAATCAAGGTAGATAAAGGCATATTATTGGGATCAGAAGAAACACTCTTAGCAAATAAATTCATAAGTTCATCCATCTTTCCACTCAAAACATTGATTTCTTCTATAGCATGCACTTTTTTATTAGTAGATCTTTCAGTATGCCATTGAGAATAATTAACCATAATATTATCTAGGAGTTTAGTAGCATCTCCTAAAGTGATTTCCATAAAAGTGCCTCCCGCGGCCGAATCTAAAAGATTTCTAGAAGCAAAATTCAATCCAGCATAAAAATTGTGTATGATCATCCATAAGTTCAAACCATGAGTAGGACAATTACGTAGCATTAATTTCATTCTCTCCCAAGCTTGTGCAACATGTTCATGATCAAGTTGCTTAAAATTCATAATATCGTTCCTAAGAGAGATAATCTTAGCGGGAGGAAAATACTTAGAGATAAAAGCATCTTTGCACTTGTTTTTGGGCAAAGATGAAAACCACGCTTTAGCACGATCTCTAAGAGAAAAAGGAAATAGCTTCAATTTAACGACATCATTATCGACATCTTTTTTCTTTTGCATATCACATAAATCAACGAAGCCATTCAGATGAGCAGCGTCATCTTCGCTAGGAAGGCCGGCGAATTGATCTTTCATAACAAGATTCAACAAAGCAGTATTGATTTCACAAGATTCGGTATTGGCAAGAGGAGCAATCGGAGTGCTAAGGAAATCATTATAATTGGTATTGGTGAAGTCACACAATTTGGTGGCATCTTGAGCCATCGCGACGAACAAGCAAACTAACACACAAGAAAACAAAAGGCAAAGGGAAAAAGAGGAGGAGATTGGGAAAGAGAGGGCGAATAAGACGGCAAGGGTGAAGTGGGGGAGAGGAAAACGAGAGGAAAATGGCAAATAATGTAATGCGAGAGATAGGGATTGTGATGGGTACTTGGTACGTTGACTTTTGCGTAAGCCTACCCGACAACGACGCCAGAAATTCTTCTTGCTACCTCTTGAGCACTGCGTTGGAGTAACCCGTAGAGGAGAGGATGATGCATCAAAGTAGCGTAAGTATTTCCCTCAGTTTTTGAGAACCAAGGTATCAATCCAGTAGGAGACCACGCGCAGGTCCCTCGTACCTGCACAAAACGATAGCTACTCGCAACCAACGCTTAGGGGTTGTCAATCCCTTCACGGTCACTTACGAGGGTGAGATCTGATAGAGATAATATTTTTGGTATTTTTGGTATAAAGATGCAAAGTAAAAAGTAAAAGCAAAGCAAGTAAATAAAGTGATGGAGATTGATATGATGAGAATAGACCCGGGGGCCATAGGTTTCACTAGTGGCTTCTCTCAAGAGCATAAGTATTCTACGGTGGGTGAACAAATTACTGTTGAGCAATTGACAGAACTGAGCATAGTTATGAGGTTATCCAGGCAATGATCATGTATATAGGCATCACGCCCGTGACAAGTAGCCGAAACGATTCTGCATCTACTACTATTACTCCACTCATCGACCGCTATCCAGCATGCATCTAGAGTATTAAGTTAAAAAAAGAGTAACGCCTTAAGCAAGATGACATGATGTAGAGGAATAAATTCATGTAATATGATAAATACCCCATCTTGTTATCCTCGATGGCAACAATACAATACGTGCCTTGCAACCCTTTCTGTCACTAGGTAAGGACACCGCAAGATTGAACCCAAAGCTAAGCACTTCTCCCATTGCAAGAACTACCAATCTAGTTGGCCAAACCAACGGATAATTCGAAGAGACTTGCAAAGATAACTTAATCATACATAAAAGAATTCAGAGAAGAATCAAATATTTTCCATAGATAAGCTGGATCATAAACCAACAATTCATCGGTCTCAACAAACACACCGCAAAAAGAAGATTACATCGAATAGATCTCCACGAGAGAGGGGGAGAACATTGTATTGAGATCCAAAAAGAGAGAAGAAGCCATCTAGCTACTAACTATGGACCCGAAGGTCTGAAGTAAACTACTCACACTTCATCGGAGGGGCTATGGTGTTGATGTAGAAGCCCTCCGTGGTGGATGCCCCCTCCGGCGGAGCTCCGGAACAGGCCCCAAGATGGGATCTCGTGGATACAGGAAGGTACGGCGATGGAATTAGGTTTTTGGCTCCGTCCCCGATCTGTTGGGGGTACGTAGGTATATATAGGAGGAAGGAGTACGTCGGTGGAGCGTCAGGGGGCCCACGAGGCAGGGGGGCGCGCCCCCCATCCTCATGACCGCCTTTGGCACTCCTTGGAGTAGGGTCCAAGTCTCCTGGATCACGTTCGGTGAGAAGATCACGTTCCCGAAGGTTTCATTCCGTTTGGACTCTGTTTGATATTCCGTTTCTTCGAAACACTGAAATAGGCAAAAAAACAGCAATTCTGGGCTGGGCCTCCAGTTAATAGGTTAGTCCCAAAAATAATATAAAAGTGGAAAATAAAGCCCATTATAGTCCAAAACAATAGATAAAGTAGCATGGAGCAATCAAAAATTATAGATACATTGGAGACGTATCAGTGAGCCGACTCCTCCTCGAAGTCCGCCACCTTCTCCAAGTCCCTGAACGCGTGAGTTGACTCCTCCGGTTTCAAGTCCGGCACAGCGTCATGCCACTTCTCCGGTTTCAAGTCCGGCACCGTGTCAGGCCACACCTCCTGCTTCAAGTCCGGCACATCGTCAGGCCACTTCTTCTAGTCCAACTCAGCCACGTCAGCCGTCTCCCCGTCTCAGCAATCGCGGAAGAGACATGCCGCAGCTATGGTGCGTAGTGGTACGAGTCGAGGTAGTTCAGGAAGTACAGGCGGAGACAAGCGACATAAATATGGTCCAAGCCTCGCTCCTCTTCCTCAGAGGCCTTACGACATGACTAAGGAGCAAAACGCAGCCATAGTGCAGGCCCAAGTGGACGCCCATTTTGGACAGAAACCGGCACCGCCGCCAAAGGAGAAAGTGCCTGAGAAAGTAATTGACCACTTCATTCATATGGCTAGAGAACCAGCTCCCAAGCCTGCTGACTCGGACTATGAGCGCCAAATCAGGAAACTACATCGAGAACGGCTAAAGAAGGAAGCGAGCTCGAGCTCGAGCCAACAAGCAGCGGGCAAAAAATGCGGGAAAACCGTTCCCACTGGGAGAACAGCGGCTAATCGATCCCCGCTTGTTGTGCCAACAACACATGAGAGGAGGCCGCCATACCAATATTATTGTGGGCAAACCGTTAAAGTTCCCCAGCTAGGCGATGTGGTAATAACGGAGGAGCATATAATGCAGGCTGAAATGCTCAAGATCTCTGTTGGACAACTCATCGAAATTGAGCCCATGTCTCCGCTTAGAGAGGAGGAAATAAAATGGAAATATGCCCGGGGCAAACCTTTGGTCGAGCCAGACAAGGTCAAGAACCTCCCAACGAGAATGTATGAATTGCATCAATGGTACATGAACATTACCAAGATTTCCAATCGAGAGTCCCTCATGGTGAATGTCAAGAAGGAGCATTACTACCATGAGAAAGCTCTGTGCGTTGAGTATTCAGAACTATTTCAGTTATACAATCAAGACGCACTCGACAAATCTCTCGTCAGTTGCTATTGTTTGTAAGTGATTTCTTTCTGTAATTTTTGATCAATCGTTACATGTAATTATCCTCACTATATATTCTTTTCTGTGGTATTATATGCAGGATGAAGATGTATGAAATGAAAAAATCTGGACGCTATGGCATTGGGTTCATTGACCCAAATACCATTAATGAGTACACATGAAATCTTGCAACTTCTAAAGCAGGTGTAGAGGAAAGCATGCTAGAGTTCTTGAAGTGCCTCAATACCAATAAAGATATACTACTTCCTTACAACTTCTCTTGAGTTAATACAAATTCTATTTTTGCTTACTAGCTAGCTAGATGTTAATAACTAAGTGTATACGGTTTATGATATATAGTTGATTAATTTTATGCACATGCTCGCTTAATTAAGACATGTAAACGTGTGCGCATGCAGTTTCCACTGGATCTTGTTAGTCATTAAAATTGACAAAGCAACAGTTGAAGTACTCGACTCGCTACTTAAAAAAGATAAAGACTACACCATCATGAAGGGGATAGTCAACAGGTAATTTCAATCATTATTAACTATATCTCGGCCTATTATTAGTTCGTCATTTCCTGATATGAATTATTTAATAACCCCTTTATTGATTTTTATTTGCCGGCGGGCAGGGCTTGGGCAAAGTTCATCAAGGTGACTCCAGGCAATTGGCCAAAAAAGTTGTTTTGGCATCGACCAAGGGTAAGTAATTAAGTAGTACTAGCTAGCTAGCCATCTCTTTAATTCTTGTTTCAATACCATTAATTAATTATCATGCTTGATTAATCATTATCTGATTCAATTCCATTCTCGTAAAGGCCCTGAAGCAGGCGCCGGGGAATGATCTGTGTGCATTCTACGTTTGCGAGAACATTCGCATGATGGCGTCCGAAAGGAGCAGATCTCAAAGACAGGAATGGGTACGTTGTCAGAACTCTATTAACACCATTATCAATATCTTGTAACACAACTAATACACATGCATATTGATCTCTTTCTTAACAGTTCAGAGAGGTGCGGGATATGCTCCTACCAGCGGACCGCATACTAGCACTTCAAGTGAAAATAGCCGGATTTTTGCTCGACCAGGTCATAGATCCCAAAGGAGAATACTATTACCCGCTACCGCCCCCATGAACCACTTGTCATCGTGCATGCACCAAAGCAACATGTAGGAGAAATTGTATATGTATATACATATGTATGTGTGAATACTTAATGGTGTTGGCTGTGAGACATTCGATGATATATATATATATATATATATATATATATATATATATATATATATATATATATATATATATATATATATATATATGCATAACGTGTATAATTTATAGTATCATGAAATACTAGCAAACAAAAAAGAATTAAATTGAAAATAAAGCCAAATTGAAAACACAAAATTAAAGCAGAAATTTAAAAAAAACACCCAAACATTTAGTACCAATTGGTGTTACCAACCGGTACTAATGTCCTAGACGCACCCGGGCCTGGCTCGTGCCACGTGGTGGCCCTTTAGCGCCGTTTCGTGACGAGCTGTTACTAAAGGGGGCTTTAGTCCCCACTCTTTAGTGCCGGTTAGCGAACCGGCACTAAAAGCCGTCACGAACCGGCACTAAAGGCCGGTTCTGCACTAATGCAAGTGAATTCATATCCATGTTCATTACAATTTCCTTGTTCATCCCAACTCAATACGAAGCCCTCCAATACAGACATCCAAACAAAGGGTAGGTGTAGAAGTGCGAGATTCCATCGAAAGCTCCTCCTTGAAACAGTAGAGCCACTAGAACGGTTCGTCACCTCCTGATCCTGATAAAAAAAAAAAAAGAACAGTTCCTCGCCTTAAATACGACTGGGCGCCTATGGTAGGAGAGCTGGTCGACGTAGTTAGGTCATGATCGATCTAACTCAGCGCCGGCCCACGGCCGAGTTGGTCACATGCAATAGCAATAACATACTACCAATATATGCCGGGTCTTTTTTGTGATTCGATCATGGTTGGCGATCGGCTTGGAGTACGTCGTAGGAAACATGACGTACGTAGTAGGAAGAGCAGGAAGGAACCTTTCAACGTGACGGAAACCGGACAACAGAAGATGCATGCACGGTCGGCACGTGACGAATATACAAAAGGCTGGAGCATGCAAATGCGCCGAATTCCTTCCATTAAAAAACAGCACGTGGAAATAGTTTACGAGCGCGTGCGTTGAAGAAACGACGGACCGGTCAAACGGCGCCGACATGCGGGGCCCGGTCGCGTGCGGCCGGAAGCTGCCGTGAGTGCTGGCTACCACGCGTCGCTGGTGATGATATCGGTGGCGCCTGCATGCATGCATGCATGCATGCATGCATGGGCCTGTCTGTCGGTCAGCGGTAGCTTCGCTTGAACCTGGAATGCTCCGATTGCGGCTGCGGCGGCGAATGGTAGTAGCTTTGTTATTCTTTTGTATATACTCCTATATGCAGGAAAAATATGTTTTCTTTATTTAATTTGGCCGTAAACGACACACGTATACGCCATCGATCCGGCACTTCGTTGTCGACCGATCGACCGCCGTGGCATCGTCATCCTCGTCGGCCGCCTGCCCATAGTATACAATGACATGTGGCTTTAGTTAGTTATGCGTTTGATTTTGGACCTGACAAATTCAAGTGTTTTTTTAACAAAAACTATATATTTCTACAAAACACGATGACAAAAACTCTGCGCCTTTAATTTAGATCTTAACTTCCCCACACTTCTGCTAACCTTTTATTAGGTTGAATTACTACGCATAGAGTTTTTGTAGAAATCGTACGTACGAATAGCATTGTTTGTTTCTTAAACAAACATTAGCTTAGCTTCCTAAAATTAAATAAGCCGCGATTAAAGCAGAAGCTATCTGAATTTCACACGTGCCATTCTTATTACATCCACATTTTTATATTGGTCTGAACACTAGCATTGTTTTCTAAAAGGAGTGCTATTGGTTTATTTGCCTTATCTATCGACCAAATAAAATCAAGAAAATAAAATGCTACAAATATGTAAAAATATATTCTGTTGGTTTCAAGTTATATTATGTTTTATCTTTTTCTAATCGAACCTATATATAGACGTCTTTCGATGTGTTTGTTCACTTATCTCTAGTATGCATGTAGTCCATACTGAAATTTCTAGAGCATCTTATAGCTCGGAAGAGACATAGTACTTAGTAACATGGAAAATATATTAGCACATAAGAGCATCTACAACTGCGATGGGCAAATCCAACCCTCAAACGCCCGTTGACGCGCACTGGCGCGTCCGTGGACACGAACCGATCAAGACTTAAAGTTGCCTTCTCACAATAGGACACCTCAATTACCATACCTCAAATACATACGAATTCATGCAACTACGTCGATGCATTACATACATCGTCCCACTACTACATCACTAAACATGCCATCGGACTACCAAAATTTTGCATGTTTAGCTATGGTGGAGAAGATCATCCACGTCCGTCCTTGCCCTTCCCGACGGCCTTGCCGTCCTTGTCGCGGAAGTACCGGTTGAAGAAGTAGTAGGGATCGACCTAGATTTGCTCGTCGCCGGAGCTGTCCTCGCCGTCAATGTCCTCCTTCTCCTCCTTGGGTGGCAGTCCAGCTATGGCACGGACCACCCGATTCTGCTCTCGTGCGAGGGCGCATGTGTTCCTCCGTTGCCGCTTCTTCACAATGCATGCGCGGATGGCTTCCTCCTTTGTGGCTGCCTGCGCCGCCGCATCAACCGCCTCCACCTCCTCCATTTCGGTTGCGATACGGGCCTCGGCGGCCACTATCCTCTCCTTCCCACAGAGGGCACACCGGTCCCGGTGGGATTCATCGTCCGCCTGACCGATGATGGGGAAGGAGAGATTTTTCTGGTGCCGGGACCGTGATGGTCAAGCCCTAGAGGATCTGAGCGCCTCTTGAGCCAACGCTATGGAGTCGCGCCGGACAAATCCTACCGTCGGCCGGGCGTTGTCCTCCTGGGAGTGGCGGAATGCAATGTGGATGGCCATTGCCTCCTCAAACCCGCACGGGATGACACCCCAGTCGACGGATACGGAGTGCTCGGAGTCAGGTCCGCTCCCCACCATGCAGAGACGGCCGGAGACTGCCCGAGGTTAGCTTGGGTGGGTGAGGGGAGCGGAGGGGAGTGGAGGTGAAGTGACTAGGGTTTGGTCCAGCGAGCGAATGGGGAGAAATATTATATGTGGGTCAGGTGGGCCAGCGTGGGCCGGGTCCGACGTGGCAGACACGCCACGCGCCTGGGCGTGCCCGGGCGCCCCTATATCCGCCCCATATTTGGGCTGGATATGAGGGGTGTCTGTCAGCCCAGGCGTTTGAGGCGTTCGTCTGGGTTACATTTTCATAACCGGTCAGTGACCGGGCGGGCCGCCCAGGTGTTTGAGGCCGGTTTCGGGCGCCCGATTGTACATGCTCTAAGAAAGACAAACTTCCACTCAACAAAAATAGAAAGAAGGGCATCTCGGTGCACGTAAATTCCGCTTTTGAACGTTGTTTTTTCCTACATTTGTGCAAGAGACTGTTTCTGGGACTCAAACTCATAACCTCATGATCACAGGACAACAATTTTTACCGTTCTGCCAAGGCTCCCCTTCTCAGCCAACAAAAATAAAAAAAAGGAGGGAAATAGCATGCAAGAAAATTATGAAAAAGATACGCGCGACACAGAATCATTGCACACTACAAAAATTGCACAGTGTAGTGTACAAAGCAATCAGCTGTTGAAAATAAAACGGAGATCGGTTGAAATTTCAGCGCAGTGTAGGATATTCATTCCCACAGTTTGCAGAGAATGATCAGCAGGTGCGTACCGGAGACATCTTCTCTATTTTTACACCATTAATTTTATCCATTTGATCAGGCCATCGATATCGTTCCGTGCAAAGTCAAAATAAACAAATACGCACGGAGCTTGCGAAAATTACTCTTCAACCAATCTACGCACGCAGTGGCTAAACTTCAACGGTACCGGTGTTTCATGCCCACAGAAACGGAATCTTTCCAGCGCAAAGGAGTAGAAGAACAGAAAGAATCACAAAGTCAAAACGTGGAGCCGCTCTCATCTCGTGGTCAGCGCCGTGGGCCAGCTCAACACCGACCCATTTTACTGTGTCATTCCACCCAAGTAATCTCTTGTGAACAACACGCGTGGACTTCTTCGCATCCCCGCCACCGCTACAAAACGCGCACCCGCTTCCTCTCCCGTTTGTTCAACTCCACGGCAACTTGGTCAGCTTCGTCTTAGCTTCTTCACGAGCAATCATTCGCTAGCTAGCTTCTTCAATCTTACAGCAGGCTACGGCGATGGAGGGGCCGTCGGTGGAGGTGCCACCGTACTTCCTGTGCCCGATCTCGCTGGAGATCATGCGCGACCCTGTCACGCTCGCCACCGGCATCACCTACGACCGCTCCAGCATCGAGCGCTGGCTCTCCGACGGCCACGCCACCTGCCCCGTCACGCAGCAAAAGCTCGCCGAGGCTGACCGGGAGGCCACGCCCAACCATACGCTCCGCCGCCTCACCCAGGCCTGGTGCGCCCTCCACGCCGTCGAGCGCTTCCCCACCCCGCGCCTGCCCCTCGACGCCGCCCGCGTCGCCGCTATCGTCGAAGAGGGCCGTGGTGCGGGCAGACAGCAGGAGCTGGCCGCGCTCCGGGAGATCAAGGCCATCGTCGCTGAGAGCGACCGCAACAGGCGCTGCGTCGAGGCCACGCCCGGGGCCGTCGAGTTCCTCGTCTCCGTCCTCAGGAACCACGCCACCGTGTCCAAGTCGGCTGAAGATTTGCTAGAGCTGTCGCTGGATTCCCCGACGTCCGCGAGCTCGCCGGAGGAGGACGCGCTCAGCGTCATCTGCTCGCTCAAGCCGTCCAAGAAGAGCCTGGTCCGGATCCTCGAGGAAAATGGAGACTTCCTGGACACCCTCGTGTACATGCTGCGGCGACCCAGCTACCGGTCCCGCTGTTACGGCATCATCCTGCTCAAGGCGATGGTGTCGGTGATGGAGCCGGCGCGTCTCATGGCGGTGAGAACCGAGGTGGTGCAGGAGCTGGTGCGCGTGGTGTCCGACAGGGTGTCCGCCAAGGCCGTGAAGGCCGCGCTGAACGTCTTGTGCCGGCTGTGCCCGTGGGGCCGGAACCGCGTCAAGGCCGTGGAGGCCGGCGCGATGACTGTGCTGGTGGAGCTTCTCCTCGACGAGGGGGGGCGGCACCCCACCGAGCTGGCGGTGGTGGCCATTGACCACCTCTGCGGCTGTGCGGAGGGGCGGTCGGACCTGGTGGCGCACCCGGCGGGGCTGGCCGTCGTGGCCAAGAAGGCTATGCGGGTGTCCCTGACCACCACCGAGAGCGCGGTGCGTGCTCTGCACGCCGTGGCAAGGCATTCGCCGACGCCGGCCGTGCTGCAGGAGATGCTGGCCGTCGGGGTGGTAGCGAAGCTGCTGCTGGTTCTACAGGTGGATGCCGGCGAGCGGGCCAGGGCCAAGGCCAAGGAGCTGCTCAAGATGCATGCTAGGGTTTGGAAGGACTCCCCATGCATGCAAGCGCACCTCAAGGCGCGTTACCCTTGCTGATTTCGTCACGCCGATCGTCTTCGTTGAGGAGGAGGAGCACATTATTGCTCTCTTTTAAATTCTCTTTTATACAGTAATTATCTACACAAAATATTCAAATTCCTTACTTGATTGTAAATAGTTAATTGGGAGGAGGAGCACATTGCTCTCTTTCAATATCTCGTTGTAATTATCTACACAAATTGTCATCAATGATTGATTGTAATAGCAACCCCAAAAAATGAATGTAAATAGTTTTTTAAGGCCCCTCCCAATGCTTCACCTTGTACATATGCTAAGGCCGTCATGTAAACAAAAAATCTGATGTGGCAACGTAATTAAAAAGAGAAAGATGAATGTGGTGACCCAGGAAGAAACAATGCCAAGCGCGAGAACCTAGGCACAACACTTAAATGGAAGAAGCCCACCAATGCATGAAGAACTTTAGTTACAAAATCATTTAATGAAGGATGCTTAGCACCAACAAGTTAAGCACCTATGTATTGGGGGCTTTAGTTGCTAAATTTTTTTATGTGCTTAGCACCTCATGTAAGCACCAATGCATTGGAAGTAGCCTAAGGGCATCTCCAACGCTGATCCTCAAACCACCCGCAACCGTCCGGACCGCGCGGTTCGTACGTGTTTTGTCATCCAACGTGGTCCAGTATCAGTCTACTTGGTGGTCTGGACGCACCTTTTCCCGTAATCCAGAGACAAACTAGGGTGGCTATGCGGGCGTTCGGACCGCTGCCATGTCCGCTTCTGACTGTCCTGGCCCATCATTAACCGCCTCCCTAACCCGCGCGCGCTTCCCGTCCGAAACAGTCAGCACCGCTCCAGTGCGTCAATGCCGCTTTCATGCCCGAGCGGACGTGACCTCTCACTGCTGCCGGAATTGAAGTGGCGCGTCGGCCAAGAGAGCGCCGACCGCGCCGCTTCCTGGTGCAGGTGACTTCTCGACTTTCAAACGACACCCCGCCAGTCCATTGCCCTACATTAATATTATGCGGTTGCCGAGGAACCTACTCTGATGTCACCCGTTCGCCCGTCTGCCACACAATATTAACCACACCGCCGCGGCCCATTGCCATCCGCCCACTATATAAACTCCAACCCCGGCCATAGCCGCAGTCATCCTCCTCCGGCCCCTTTCTCCTCTCCACACCATGCCTGCCATGGCCTCATCGCACTCCAAAGCCCTCTAGGACACCCTCTCACTAGTAGAAAACAGGGATTTGGTTCGGCCAGAAAAGAGCATTAATCCCGGTTGCATTACGAACCGAGACTAATGTGAGCATTAGTCCCGGTTCGAGCGGCTAGGGCACCGTACAGGCATTAGTCCCGGTTGGTGCCACGAACTGGGACTAAAGGGTGCGATGCCCATTAGTACCTGTTCGTGGCACCAATCGGTACTAAATGTTAGACCTTTAGTCCCGGTTCGAGCCACCAACCGGTACTAATGGGGTTTGAGGCATTAGTACCGGTTCGTGGCACGAACCGGTACTAAAGGTCCCATTTTCAAACTCTACCCCCCCCCCTCCTGGTGGATCGCCTTTTCAGTTTTGTAAAAAGCAAAAGAAAATGATAAAAACTTCAAAAATTAAAATCCTTCCAGATGTAGTTATGTTACTACATGTACTAGTTAGGAAAATTTAAAAACTTAGATTTGGACATGTTTTGCAAAAAGTGTAGGGAAAATGTAAAACGGCTATAACTTTTGCATACGATGTCAAGAAAAAAAAACGTATAATAAAGTTATGCCCAAATTTCAATTTTTTTTGAATTTTTGTTAAATCTGGTCAAACTATGGTCAAACTACTTATTCAAGAAGTATTAGTGTTACTAAATAATTAATCAAGAATATTTGTGTTACTAAATAATTATTTCAGTTTTTATGAATTTTGGTCAAATCTGGTCAAACTGTGGTCAAACAATGGTCAAACTACTTATTCAAGAAAAATTAGTGTTACTAAATAATTATTTCCGTTTTTTTGAATTTTGGTCAAATCTGGTCAAACTGTGGTCAAACTACTTATTCAAGAAATACTAGTGTTACTAAATAATTATTGTTTTTTTAGAACAATAGTTTCAAACTCAAACAGTGAAAGGAGTGACTTCATGCTCAAGCTAAATTCCTGAGGGTTAATAGGATTGACATCTTACTATTGTCAGGAAAACAACAAGTGCAAACTTGGAAACAAGGAAGAATAGAACCCGGAAGTTAAGCGTGCTCAGGCTGGAGTAGTGAGAGGATGGGTGACTGTCTAGGAAGTTAGATGATTTGGAATGATGAGGGGTGATTAGAGATTAGAGGTTAAATTGAGTAGTGATGAGGGGTGATTAGAGATTACAGGTTAAAATAATTCAGAAATATGAAAATCAAGAAAAAAAATTCAAAAAAAAATCATAAAATTTCCTTTAGTACCGGTTGGTGTTACCAACCGGGACTAAAGGTGGACCTCCAGGCAGCGGCCACGTGGAGGGCCTTTAGTCCCGGTTCGTATAAGAACCGGGACTAAAGGGGGAGGCTTTAGTAACGACCCTTTAGTCCCGGTTCCAGAACCGGGACTAAAGGCCCTTATGAACCGAGACAAATGGCCCTTTTTCTACTAGTGTTTCGTCGTAGCAAAAGGAGATGGCTGCCATTGCTGCTAGTGCAACTTCTTGAGCTTGCGTTGGTTTTTCCCTTGAAAAGGAAAGGGTGATGCAGCAAAGTAGAAATAAGTATTTCCCTCAGTTTGAGAACCAAGGTATCAATCCAGTAGGAGAAGAACGCACGAATCACCAATACCTGCACAAAAAATTGGACACTTGCACCCAACGCGATAAAGGCGTTGCCAATCCCTTTCACGATCACTTGCAAAAGTGAGATCTGATAGAGATAGATAAATAGAACTAAACAAAATATAAAATATTTTTGGCTTTTTTGGTTTATAGATCTGAAAATAAAAGATTGGAAAAATAGTAGATCAGAAACTAATATGATGGAAAATAGACCCGGGGGCCATAGGTTTCACTAGAGGCTTCTCTCATGAAGGAAAATAATACAGTGGATAAACAAATTACTGTCGAGAAGTTGATAGAAAAGCGCAAAGTTATGACGATATCCAAGTCAATGATTATGCAATATAGGCATCACGTCCGTGTCAAGTAGACCGAAACAATTCTGCATCTACTACTATTACTCCACACATCGACCGACTCCTGCCTGCATTTAGAGTATTAAGTTCGTAAGAGCAGAGTAACACATCAAGTAAGATGACATGATGTAGAGGAATTAACTCAAGCAATATGATGAAAACCCCATCTTTTTATCCTCGATGGCAACAATGCAATACGTGTCTCGCGAACCCTACTTTGTGAGTGGGTGAAATCACGCAAAATTGAACCCAAAGCTAAGCACCTCTCCCATTGCAAGAAAACCCAATCTAGTTGGCCAAACCAAACCAATAATTCGAAGAGAAATACAAAGATACCAAATCATGCATATAAGAATTCAAAGGAGAGTCAAATAATATTCATAGATAAGCTGATCATAAGCCACAATTCATCGGATCTCGACAAACACACCATAAAAGAGTATTACATCGGATAGATCTCCAAGAACAACGAGGAGAACATGGTATTGAGAATCAAAGAGAGAGAAGAATCCATCTAGCTACTAGCTATAGACCCGTAGGTCTGAGGTAAACTACTCACGCTTCATCGGAAGGGCAATAGAGTTGATGTAGATGCCCTCCGTGATCTAATCCCCCTCCGGTAGGATGCTGGAAAAGGCCCCAAGATGGGATCTCACGGGAACAGAAGGTTGCGGCGGTGGAAAAGTGTTTTTGCGGATGCTTCTGGTGGTTTGGGAATACATGTGAATATATAGGAGGCAGAACTAGGTTAGGGGGTCACGAGGGGCCCACAAAGTAGGGGGTGCGCCCTACCCCCCTGGGCGCGCCCTCCACCCTTGTCGCCGCCTCATGGCTCTTCTGACTTGAACTCCAAGTCTCCTGGGTGTCTTCTGGTCCAAAAAAAATCATCGTGAAGTTTTATTCCGTTTGGACTCCGTTTAGTATTCCTTTTCTGCGAAGCTCAAAAACAAGGAAAAATAGAAACTAGCACTGGGCTCTAAGTTAATAGGTTAGTCTCAAAAAATAATACAAAATAGCATATTAATGCATATAAAACATCCAAAACATATAATATAATAGTATGGAACAATAAAAAATTATAGATACGTTGGAGACGTATCACTAGCTGGCAGGACGACAGGCAGACGAAGGCCGACCACACCCCAATGGAGGATGAGCCGGCGCCACCCTCCTCGCTAGTGCATGCTGGCATCACCATCATCGAGGCTTGTGCCCATTACGTAGACTTAGTGCGGGAGGAGCGGGAGGCCAAGTTCCTCTTGGGGAACGTAGCAGAAATTCAAAATTTTCTACGCATCACCAAGATCAATCTATGGAGAAACCAGCAACGAGGGAAGGAGAGTGCATCTACATACCCTTGTAGATCGCTAAGCGGAAGCGCTCAAGAGAACGTGGTTGAAGGAGTCGATTGCCGTGATCCAAATCACCGGAGATCCTAGTGCCGAACGGACGGCACCTCCGCGCTCAACACACACGACAGCCCGGTGACGCCTCCCACGCCTTGATCCAGCAAGGAGAGAGGGAGAGGTTGAGGAAGACTCCATCCAGCAGCAGCACAACGGCATGGTGGTGATGGAGGAGCGTGGCAATCCCGCAGGGCTTCGCCAAGCACCAAGGGAGGGGAGGAAGAGGAGAGGCAGGGCTGCACCAAGAGGGAGATCAAATCATGTCTTATGGGCAGCCCCTAGGCCTCATATATATAGGGGAAGGGGTGGAGGGTGCGCCCCCTCTAGGTTTCCCACCCCTAGAGGGGCGGCAGCCCTAGATGGGTTCTAAAGGGGCGGCCAAGAGGGGAGGGAGAGGGAGGCGCCCACTAGATGGGCCTTAGGGCCCATCTGCCCTAGGGTTTGCCCCCTCCCACTCCCCTTGCGCTTGGGCCCCTTGTGGGGCGCACCAGCCCCTTGGGGCTGGTTCCTCCACACTTGGCCCACGCAACCTTCTGGGGTTGGTGGCCCCACTTGGTGGACCCCGGGACCCTCCGGTGGTCCCAGACGTTACCGATAAACCCCAAACTTTTCGGTGACCAAAACAGGACTTCCCATATATAAATCTTTACCTCCGGACCATTCCGAACTCCTCGTGACGTCCGGGATCTCATCCGGACTCGAACAACATTCGGTAACCACATACAAACTTCCTTTATAACCCTAGCGCCATCGAACCTTAGTGTGTAGACCCTACGGGTTCGGGAATCATGCAGACATGACCGAGACGTTCTCCGGTCAATAACCAACAGCGGGATCTGGATACCCATGTTGGCTCCCACATGTTCCACGATGATCTCATCGGATGAACCACGATGTCAAGGACTCAATCGATCCCGTATACAATTCCCTTTGTCTAGCGGCATTGTACTTGCCCGAGATTCGATCGTCGGTATACCGATACCTTGTTCAATCTCGTTACCGGCAAGTCTCTTTACTCGTTCCGTAACACATCATCCCGTGATCAACCCCTTGGTCACATTGTGCACATTATGATGATGTCCTACCGAGTGGGCCCAGAGATACCTCTCCGTCACACGGAGTGACAAATCCCGATCTCGATTCGTACAACCCAACAGACACTTTCAGAGATACCGTAGTGCACCTTTATAGCCACCCGTTACGTTGCCAGGACGTTTGGTACACCCAAAGCATTCCTACGGTATCCGGAGTTGCACAATCTCATGGTCTAAGGAAATGATACTTGACATTAGAAAAGCTTTAGCATACGAACTACGATCTTTGTGCTAGGCTTAGGATTGGGTCTTGTCCATCACATCATTCTCCTAATGATGTGATCCCGTTATCAATGACATCAAATGTCCATGGTCGGAAACCGTAACCATCTATTGATCAACGAGCTAGCCAATAGAGGCTTGCTAGGGACATGGTGTTGTCTATGTATCCACACATGTATTTGAGTTTCCTATCAATACAATTATAGCATGGATAATAAACGATTATCATGAACAGGAAATATAATAATAATAACTAATTTATTATTGCCTCTAGGGCATATTTCCAACAGTCTCCCACTTGCACTAGAGTCAATAATCTAGTTCACATCGTCATGTGATTAACACTGATAGGTCACATCGCCATGTGACCAACACCCAAAGAGTTTACTAGTGTCTGTAAACTAGTTCACATCATCATGTGATTAAGACTCAATGAGTTCTGGGGTTTGATCATGTTTTGCTTGTGAGAGAGGTTTTAGTCAACGGGTTTTAGTCAACGGGTCTGAACCTTTCAGATCCGTGTGTGCTTTGCAAATTTCTAGGTCATATTATAAATGCTGCTTCCACGCTCCACTTGAAGCTATTCCAAATGGTTGCTCCACTATACGTATCCGGTTTGCTACTCAGAGTCACTCGGATAGGTGTTAAAGCTTGCATCAACGTAACGCTTTACGCCGAACTCTTTATCACCTCCATAATCGAGAATCATGTCCTTATTTACTCCAAGGACAATTTTGACCGCTGTCCAATGATCCATTCCTGGATCATTCTTGTACCCCTTGACTGACTCATGGCATGGCACACTTCCGGTGCGGTACTCAGCATAGCATACTGTAGAGCCTATGTCTAAGGCATAGGGGACGATCTTCGTCCTTTCCCTCTGTTCTGTCGTGGTCGAGCTTTAAGTCTTAACTTCATACCTTACAATTCAGCTAAGAACTCCTTCTTTGACTGATCCATCTTGAACACCTTCAAGATCATGTCAAGGTACATGCTCATTTGAAAGTATTATTAAACATTTTGATCTATCTTATAGATCTTGATGCTTATTGTTCAAGTAGCCTAATCCAGGTTTTCTATTGAAAATCATCTTTCAAATAACCCTATATGCTTTCCAGAAATTCTACATCATTTCTGATCATCAATATGTCAACAACATATACTCATCAGAAATTCTATAGTGCTCCCACTTACTTCTTTGGAAATACAAGTTTCTCATAAACTTTGTATAAACCCAAAATCTTTGATCATCTCATCAAAGTGCACATTCCAACTCCGAGATGCTTCCTCCAGTCCTTAGAAAGGATCGCTGGAGCCAGCATACCTTTTAGCATCCTTAGGATCGACAAAACTTTCTGATTGTATCACATACAACCTTTCCTTACTAAAACTGGTAAGGAAACTCATTTTGACATCCATCTGCCAGATTTCATAAATGCAGCTTATGCTAACATGATTCCGACGGACTTAAGCATCGCTACGGATGAGAAAATCTCATCGTAGTCAACTCCTTGAACTTGTGAAAAACTCTTCGCCACAAGTCGAGCTTCATAGACGGTGATCTTACCGTCCACGTCCGTCTTCTTCTTAAAGATCCATTTATCTCAATGGCTTGCCGATCAACGGGCAAGTCCACCAAAGTCCATGCTTTGTTCTGATACATGGATCCTATCTCGGATTTCATGGCTTCTAACCATTTGTCGGAATTTGGGCCCACCGTCGCTTCTCCATAGCTCGTAGGTTCATTGTTGTCTAGCAACATGACCTTCAAGACAGGATTACTGTACCACTCTAAAGTAGTACGCATCCTTGTCAACCTACGATGTACGGTAGTGACTTGATCGGAAACTTCATGATCACTATCATAAGCTTCTACTTCAATTGGTGTAGGTGCCACGGGAACAACTTCCTGTGCCCTGCTACACACTAGTTGAAGTGACGGTTCAATAACCTCATCAAGTCTCCACCATCCTCCCACTCAACTTTTCGAGACGAACTTTTCCTCGATAAAGGACCCGATTCAAGAAACAATCCCTATTGCTTTCGGATCTGAATTAGGAGGTATACCCAACTGTTTTGGGTGTCCTATGAAGATGCATTTTATCCGCTTTGGGTTCGAGCTTATCAACCTGAAACTTTTCCACATAAGCGTCGCAGCCCCAAACTTTTAAGAAACGACAACTTAGGTTTCTCCAAACGGTGTCGTCTCAACGGAATTACGTGGTGCCCTATTTAAGTGAGTGTGGTTGTCTCTAATGCCTAACCCATGAACGATAGTGGAAATTCGATAAGAGACATCATGGTACGCACCATATCCAATAAGGTGCAACTATGATGTTCGGACACACCATCACACTATGGTGTTCCAGGCGGTATTAATTGTGAAACAATTTGCACAATGTCTTAATTGTGTGCCAAAACTCGTAACTCAGATATTCTATCCTCTTGTCACGAAGATCTTAAACTTCACTCTGAAATTACTTGAACCATTCAATAATTCAGACTTGTGTTTCATCAAGTAAATGTACTCAACATCTACTCGAATCATCTGTGAAGTAAGAACATAACGATATTCACTGCATGCCTCAGCACTCATTGGACTGCACACATCAAAATGTGTCACTTCAACAAGTTGCTATCTTGTTTCATCTTACTGAAACCGAGGCTTTTCAGTCATCTTGCCCATGTGGTATGATTTGCATATCTCAAGTGATTCAAAATCAAGTGAGTCCGAACGATCCATCTGCATGGAGTTTCTTCATGCGTATACACCAATAGACATGGTTCACATGTCTCAAACCTTTCAAAAATGAGTGAGTCCAAAGATCCATCAACATGGAGCTTCTTCATGCGTTTTACACCAATATGACTTACATGGCAGTGCCACAAGTAAGTGGTACTATCATTACTACCTCATATCTTTTGGCATGAAAATGTGTATCACTACGATCGAGATTCAATAAACCATTCCTTTTAGGTGCAATACCATTGAAGGTATTATTCAAATAAACAGAGTAACCATTATTCTCCTTAAATGAATAACCGTATTGCGATAGACATAATCCAATCATGTCTATGCTCAACGCAAATACCAAATGATAATTATTCTGGTTTAATACTAATCTTGATGGTAGAGGGAGCGTGCGATGTTTGATCACATCAACCTTGGAAACACTTCCAACACATATCTTCGGCTCACCTTTAGCTAGTCTCCGTTTATTCCGTAGCTTTTATTTCGAGTTACTAACACTTAGCAACCGAACCGGTATCTTAATACCCTGGTGCTACAAGGAGTACTAGTAAAGTACACACTAACATAATGTATATCAAATATACTTCTATCGACCTAGCCAGCCTTCTTATCTACCAAGTATCTAGGGTAATTCTGCTCCAGTGGTTGTTCCCCTTATTACAGAAGCACTTAGTCTCGGGTTTGGGTTCAACCTTGGGTTTCTTCACTGGAGCAGCAACTGATTTGCCGTTTCATGAAGTGTTCCTTCTTGTCCTTGCCCTTCTTGAAACTAGTGGTTTTACCAACCATCAACAATTGATGCTCCTACTTGACTTCTACTTTCGCGGTGTCAAACATCGTGAATACCTCAAGGATCATCATATCTATCCTTGACATGTTATAGTTCATCACGAAGCTCTAGCAGCTTGGTGGCAATGACTTTGGAGAAACATCACTATCTCATCTGGAAGATCAACTCCCACTCGATTCAAGTGATTGTTGCACTCAGACAATCTGATCACAAGCTCAACGATTGAGCTTTTCTCCCTTAGTTTGCAGGCTAAGAAAATCGTCGGAGGTCTTATACCTCTTGACGTGGGCACGAGCCTGAAATCACAATTTCAGCCCTCGAAACATCTCATATGTTCCGCGACATTTCGAAAACGTCTTTCGTGCCTCAACTCTAAACCGTTTAACTGAACTATCACGTAGTTATCAAAACATGTATGTCTGATGTTCGCAACATCCACAAACGACGTTTGGGGTTCAGCACACTGAGCGGTGCATTAAGGACATAAGCTTTCTACTGTCCGCATAATCGCTACTTTCAACTTTCAACTATATTTTCTCTAGGAACATATCTAAACAGTGGAACTAAAGCGCGAGCTTACGACATAATTTGCAAAAGGTCTTTTGACTATGTTCAGGATAATTAAGTTCATCTCATGAACTCCCACTCAGATAGACATCCCTCTGGTCATCTAAGTGATTACATGATCCGAGTCAACTAAGCCGTGTCCGATCATCACGTGAGACGGACTAGTCGACTCGGTGAACATCTTCATGTTGATCGTATCTACTATACGACTCATGCTCGACCTTTCGGTCTCTGTGTTCCCGAGGCCATGTCTGTACATGCTAGGCTCGTCAAGCTAACCCCAAGTGTTTCTGCTGTGTAAATCTGTCTTACACCCGTTGTATGTGAACGTAAGAATCCATCACACCCGATCATCACGTGGTGCTTAGAAGCGACGAACTGTAGCAACGGTGCACAGTCAGGGGAGAACACTTCTTGAAATTTGTGTAAGGGATCATCTTATTTACTACCGTCGTTCTAAGTAAACAAGATGCATAACCATAATAAACATCACATGCAATTATATAGTAGTGACATGATATGGCCAATATCATTTTGCTCCTTTGATCTCCATCTTCGGGGCTCCATGATCATCATCGTCACCGGCATGACACCATGATCTCCATCATCATGATCTCCATCATCGTGTCTCCATGAAGTTGTCTCGCCAACTATTACTTCTACTACTATGGCTACCGGTTAGCAATAAAGTAAAGTAATTACATGGCGTTGTTTAATGACACGCAGGTCATACAATAAATAAAGACAACTCCTATGGCTCCTGCCGGTTGTCATACTCATCGACATGCAAGTCGTGAATCCTATTACAAGAACATGATCAATCTCATACATCACATATCATTCATCACATTCTTCTTGGCCATATCACATCACATAGCATACCCTGCAAAAACAAGTTAGACGTCCTCTAATTGTTGTTTGCATGTTTTACGTGGCTGCTATGGGTTTCTAGCAAGAACGTTTCTTACCTACGCAAAACCACAACGTGATATGCCAATTGCTATTTACCCTTCATAAGGACCCTTTTCATCGAATCCGTTCCGACTAAAGTGGGAGAGACTGGCACCCGCTAGCCACCTTATGCACCAAGTGCATGTCAGTCGGTGGAACCTGTCTCACGTAAGAGTACGTGTAAGGTCGGTCCTGGCCGCTTCATCCCACAATACCGTCGAAACAAGATTGGACTAGTAACGGTAAGCATATTGAACAAAATCAACGCCCACAACTACTTTGTGTTCTACTCGTGCAAAGAATCTACGCAATAGACCTAGCTCATGATGCCACTGTTGGGGAACGTAGCAGAAATTCAAAATTTTCTACGCATCACCAAGATCAATCTATGGAGAAACCAGCAACGAGGGGAAGGAGAGTGCATCTACATACCCTTGTAGATCGCTAAGCGGAAGCGTTCAAGAGAACGGGGTTGAAGGAGTCGACTGTCGTGATCCAAATCACGGAGATCCTAGTGCCGAACGGACGGCACCTCCGCGTTCAACACACGTACAGCCCGGTGACGTCTCCCACGCCTTGATCCAGCAAGGAGAGAGGGAGAGGTTGAGGAAGACTCCATCCAGCAGCAGCACAACGGCATGGTGGTGATGGAGGAGCGTGGCAATCCCGCAGGGCTTCGCCAAGCACCAAGGGAGAGGAGGAAGAGGAGAGGCAGGGCTGCACCAAGAGGGAGATCAAATCATGTGTTATGGGCAGCCCCTAGGCCTCATATATATAGGGGAAGGGGTGGAGGGTGCGCCCCCTCTAGGGTTCCCACCCCTAGAGGGGCGGCAGCCCTAGATGGGTTCAAGGGGGCGGCCAAGAGGGGAGGGAGAGGGAGGCGCCCACTAGATGGGCCTTAGGGCCCATCTGCCCTAGGGTTTGCCCCCTCCCACTCCCCCTTGCGCCTTGGGCCCCTTGTGGGGGGCGCACCAGCCCCCTTGGGGCTGGTTCCCTCCCACACTTGGCCCACGCAACCTTCTGGGGTTGGTGGCCCCACTTGGTGGACCCCCGGGACCCTCCCGGTGGTCCCGGTACGTTACCGATAAACCCCGAAACTTTTCCGGTGACCAAAACAGGACTTCCCATATATAAATCTTTACCTCCGGACCATTCCGGAACTCCTCGTGACGTCCGGGATCTCATCCGGACTCGAACAACATTCGGTAACCACATACAAACTTCCTTTATAACCCTAGCGTCATCGAACCTTAGTGTGTAGACCCTACGGGTTCGGGAATCATGCGACATGACCGAGGCGTTCTCCGTCAATAACCAACAGCGGGATCTGGATACCCATGTTGGCTCCCACATGTTCCACTATGATCTCATCGGATGAACCACGATGTCAAGGACTCAATCGATCCCGTATACAATTCCCTTTGTCTAGCGGCATTGTACTTGCCCGAGATTCGATCGTCGGTATACCGATACCTTGTTCAATCTCGTTACCGGCAAGTCTCTTTACTCGTTCCGTAACACATCATCCGTGATCAACCCCTTGGTCACATTGTGCACATTATGATGATGTCCTACCGAGTGGGCCCAGAGATACCTCTCCGTCACACGGAGTGACAAATCCAGTCTCGATTCGTGCCAACCCAATGACACTTTTAGAGATACCTGTAGTGCACCTTTATAGCCACCCCGATTACGTTGTGGACGTTTGGTACACCCAAAGCATTCCTACGGTATCCGGAGTTGCACAATCTCATGGTCTAAGGAAATGATACTTGACATTAGAAAAGCTTTAGCATACGAACTACGATCTTTGTGCTAGGCTTAGGATTGGGTCTTGTCCATCACATCATTCTCCTAATGATGTGATCCCGTTATCAATGACATCAAATGTCCATGGTCGGAAACCGTAACCATCTATTGATCAACGAGCTAGCCAATAGAGGCTTGCTAGGGACATGGTGTTGTCTATGTATCCACACATGTATTTGAGTTTCCTATCAATACAATTATAGCATGGATAATAAACGATTATCATGAACAGGGAAATATAATAATAATAACTAATTTATTATTGCCTCTAGGGCATATTTCCAACAGTTCCAGCAGGCGCAAGCCAACCAGGCCTACAACCTCGGCCTTCTCCACGAGCACCGGCGCGCAGAAGAGCAACTTGCCGCCGGCACACCCATCACGCTAGACGTGGACGTGGCGGAGTAGGAGGTGATGATCGACTCGTATCGCTCTGCCCGCGATATCCGCCATGACCGCTGGCGGTACCGCCTCCATCAGACGAAATTGGAAGCTGCCTACAAGTAGATGGACGAGGCGGCGGATGAGGTGTTCGGTAAGAGCGACGATGAGGAGGACATCGCCATCTCCGCCAAAGCCGCGCACCGCTACGACCATGAAGCTAGCATGTTCACAGGCACTGCTGACACCGAGGAAGAGTAGTGCATGGTGGATCACCGCCACCCGGGTCTCAAGAAGGCCACAGCTTCTCTGCTCCTGTTGAAGCCAAGATTGTTGGGCTCAACATCGTTGTCCCATTAATCGCTTGGTGGTAACATGGAGGTGGACAGCTTCACTTCCCGAGGCTCATGGCTGCGGAGGCGGAGGCTACAAAGGCTGAGCTGGAGAGAGCCGAGGCGGAACTGGAGAAGGCAAAGACAAGAGCTGGAGCTTCGTTTTCCAGGGCTCGTGGATGTACATTTGGGAATGATCGCCGGCGATCATTTAGATTAGGTTTAGAGTATGGTTTAGTTAAAAATTGTCCAAAATGTAATGAATTTCGTCTGGTTTGTATGAAAGCCGCTGTGTTTGCATTAATTTCGTCTGATTAGTTCAAACAATGGTTGAAATGTATGTGGGTAGTATTGGATGGCCAGGTCCTGCATCCATGTCTGTGGACTGGTCCCCACCTCCTTGACCGCGGACAGATGTCGGAATAAATTTGCGCGTCAATATTGGAGATGCCCAAAACAACATGATTCCCATTGATTTCTGGTAAAGAAATCACCACAAACATTACCAAAGTATAGCAAAATTGAGTCTAGGTATGTCACAACGGCACGTGGGAACCCATGCAACCTGTATATTTGATCATGATGACTGGGGCCACAGAAGAATCCATGGAGGGGTGACAAGCCAACAAAACGAGCATATTTGTAGAGCTTATCAACCACAACCATAATATCATGAAAATTCCTTGGACAAGGAAGACCGACCACAGAATCCATAGTAATTAACTCTCTAGATTCCTTTCAAACAAGAAAAGTTGAAGTAATCTTGGATGACGAGAGCTGCCGGGCTTAGACTGCTCACGAATAGAGCAAGCTTGGATGAACTCATGGACAAACTCATTCATGCCTTTCAAACAAAACAATTGTTTGATATGCGACACAAGGTTACTAGCACACCTGAATGTCGGCCCCTAGCGAGTAGCATGCAAAGCTTGGGTAATAGTCACATGTAGAGTAGACTCAGCTGGCAACCAGTGTGTTGCTTATAGCGAATCATACTATTTAGTAATTGAAAAGGTGATACACACATATAGCGAATCACATACAAAGCATCAATATTGATGGCAAGTTCCTACAATAGCTTTAAAGCTCCCAGACTAGTTTGATAAGTAGTAGCCACATCATCAACCCAAACAAGCCGAAACTTAGAAATAGCACCAAAAAGTGGCTCCTCAGGTGGCCTACACGATAAGGCATCTACAAATTTATTCTCAACACCCTATTTGTTGACGATGTGAAATTGTAGTCCAAGTAACTTGGAGAAAACTTTCTGATGCCACGATGTGTGTGCAGCCACTAATCGATCAAATTGATGAAGCTATGATGATCCATGCATATATCACAAATTCTGCATGTTGTAAATAGCTTATCCAATGCTCCAATGCAAGCAAGACTGTCATATACTCTTTCTAGCTCGTATGTGGCAATCCCCTAGTGTGAGGGCCAAGGGCCTACTGGCAAATGCAAGAAAGTGGTCTTCTTCTAGTAAGAATGCACCAGCCTCCACTTTGATTTGCACAATATAATTTAGTAATGCCAAGATAAGATAAGTGACAATAATTTTGTTAGAGATTGAAACACAACTTCAGTTTCAGAAGTCCACAAAAAGGGAGCATGTTTGCAAGAAAATTTGACAAGGGTATGCTCAAAGTACCATAGTTGTGCACAAACTTCCTATAGTAACTGGAGAGACCCAAAAGATCATGCAATTATTTGATATTTATTGGTTGAGGCCAACCCCCCATTGCAGCCACCTTAGACTCTTATGTGACAACCCTTGTAACACTTATAACATGACATAGATAATCCATTTCATGTTGAGCAAAGGAAATTTTGGATAGCTTAACTCGCCACTGATGTTGTATAAAAGAGACATAACTTGCTCCATATTGTGCAAATGATCATGCAAGGTTGCACTTTAATCAAGAATGTCATGGAAGAATACATAGGCACAACACCCACCGGGGCCAAAATATCATTCATAGAACTTTCAAAAGTTATTGGTGCACTAGTCAATCCAAATGCCATCACCACAAATTCAAAATGGATGTGATGAGTATGAAAAGTTGTATTGAATTATTCCCCCTCAGCCAACATAATTTTATGATAACTTTCCCTCAGGTCTAATTTAGAAACCAACTAGCGTCATGTAACTCATTGAGCAATTCATCATTTACTCGAAGTGGGTACTTGGTTTTGCAAGTGGGTGCATTCAAATGCTTATAGTCAACACAAAATCGCCAGGATCCATCCTTCTTGTTGAACATGATAATAGGGGAAGCAAAAGGACTGGTACTTGAACGAATTTGTCCAGTAATACACATTTTCTAAGACATGCTTCTCCACCTCATATTTAAGCTTTGGAGAATGTCTTTAAGGATGTATGTTCACTAGACTAGCTCCTACTAACAAAAGAATTTTATGGTCACATCCCCTCCTAGGTGCCAGTCCTCTAGGCTCCTCAAGTAGAACACCAAAAATATCAAATAATAACTGAACTATTGGACTGCATGTTTGTTCAATTTTTGATTGCATCAAGTGTAGTTCCAAACATAGAGCGAATATAGTTTCACATTGTAGACAGAATGAATTCCCATTCATTTTGAATGCCAATCATTTAACTTCTGAATACCTTCATATGGTTGTGCTTAGCAAGCTAATCCATGCCCAGAATTCCATCATAGAATTTCATAGGAATAATCTTGAAAAGAGTGATAAACTGAGAACTTGCACATTTTCATTGACAAGAAGGAATCATATGAGTTAATTGTAAGAGATCACACCAGCCACCTTCATTGCATGGGTCGAGGAAAGCACTATTAATGTGGCAAAGTAGTTGCAAACTATGTACTAACAAAAGAAGAAGTTCCCCAGAGCCGACAAAAAATACCACATTTTGGCCTTGAACTTCACATAATAGGTGAATAGCATCAACGGGGTCAAAGTGTTAGTTTCAGAGGAGAACAAGATCACCACAACTTGTTGGTCAACATGTTGCTCAAGAGAATGCTGATTATCAACGATTACATAGAAAAATTACATGAAGTTGTACTGTCGTTTTTCATTAATGATCCCGAGAGAAATGCTCCCCACAAGTGAAGTATAACACCTTTGCAGTACACGTTCAAGCTCTCAATTTTTCTTCTAGAGGTTTGATAGGAGTTGGATGTGGTGCTTCCGCATCACGAACAACTTTGGGTACATGAATAACTTGAGCAGCTTGGGGAGGTGGAGGAAGAGGATACCGCGATGAGAAGGTTGCGCCACCGACACAGTCAATGCATCACACCAGCGCCCAGTTCACCCTGCAATGATGCAAGCAAGTACGTAGTATCCAAGCCGACAGGTCCGTAAACAACAACAAATTGATGTATATGTGGTTTCAAGACATCTTAGAAGCGAGTGGGTGTAGTCCAACAGGATTGGGTTCAGTTTCATAAGACTCTAATTGATCTACTAGCACTGCATACCGATCTATGTATTCATCTACAAGTGCAGTTTCATAAGGTATGGATTACTCTCTAATTGCCGCGGGAATGGAAGTGTTCCCCTCTGTCTAGTTTATCTTGCCGAGGAAGAAGGGAGGAAAGAGGAGAGAGTTAGTCGTATGTAACAACCTCCGGCTGCAAGTATTTAATCTCTTGCTTAAACATTTTGTTGAGAATGTGGTTAAATGTACTTTTAGGAAGCTAGTAGGAGACCAAGAGCTCTTACCTTCCTAAGCTCTCTCTTGAAGAGAGGAATTAAGTTGGGCTTTCAAAATTTTGTATTGAATGGAATAAAGTTGCAGAAATCCAACTCGGTGCCAGGCTCATCTGCTCCCGCTTAGGAAAAAATCAAAATAAATACTAGAAAAATTCAAACAAATCCAATTTTTGGGGGGTGGTAGATAATTTGATGCGTGAGGTCCGCTCTGAATTTCAACTCATTTGGACACCTGAGAAGCTCTCGGCAAAAAAGACAAATCAGGTCAGAACAATGTGTGAACAGTAAACATTTTTACAGACCCCGATTTTGTCTTTTTTGCCAAGAGCTTCTCAGGTGTCCAAATGAGTTGAAATTCAGAGCGGACCTCACGCATCAAATTATCTACCACCCAATTCTTTTTTGTTTTTTATTTATTTTTCAAGTATTTGATTTGAGCCCGGGAGCAGAAACTCCACATCGATAAAGTTGGTGTATGTCAAGTAGCAGCCTTGGCAACAGTGACCAAGGCCCAAGATGGTGCACGAATGGACAAGGCCAACTAGCCCATTTCTAGCCTGTCCATGCTGCGACCTACGGGCGCATCTATGTTCCGTTTAACAAGTAACAAGTTTGTGCATTTCTTCAATATGTTTTGTTTTTTGTTTTTTATATATTTTCACAAATTTTAATATATATATATATACCAAAAAATATTACATATGTTTCCAAAAAATGTTTGTGCAATGTTATAAAAAGGTTCTGCAAGTTTTTAAAAAGTTGATAGCATTTCAGAGAAACATTCCAACGCATATTTGAAAAACGTGAACACACATTCGAAAAAATATTAAAAATAAGAGTTTGACAAACATGTTAAACTTGTACTTGCAAAATCTTAAACGTATATAAAATAAATGTTTCAGATTTGTACGAACAATTACAATATGTGTGAAAAAACAGATATGAAAACATGCATTTGGAAAAAAAAGTTATTCATTATATTTGAAAAATATTTAAAGTCCATTTGAAAATATGTTACTTATGCATACAAACTAGTTACAATATATATGAAAACATAGAGACCAAAACACATAAATTTATAAAAGGTTAATAGTGTCTTTGAAAATTTTTAAACATCTATAAAAATAATGTTTCATATGTATACAAAAAATGTACAATGTGTATAAAAATGTAAATATCAAAAATAGTTTTTCTAAATGTTAATGACGCATTTAAAATTATAAACATGTATGAAAAATGTTCTTGATATATACAAAAATGTTGACTTAAAAACACAAATATTAAAATGTTAATAGTATATTTGAAAAAAGTTAATGATGTATAAGGAAAATGTGCATTGTGTGAGGAAAAATTATACATATATTAAAAAAGAAAACTGGAGAAATGAAGAAAAGAAAAAGAAATAAGAAAAAATTGAAGAAAAGCGAAAAAAACAGTGGAACAAAGTGAAAACAGAAGAAAATCAAGAATAAAACAAAGAATGCCGAATAAGTAAAAGAAAAAACCAAAAACCCCAAAGAAACCAATGAAACCAATGCAAAAGAGGGAAAACAATCAAACCGTTGCTACACTACTGGACCGGTCCAATAACGCTGCCCTATAGGTGAGCTCTGTTAAAAATAAGCACATGCAATAGATAGTCATGTCGCTGACCTATGGGCATGCATGTACATCGCCTGCATTGAGTTGGAGAGATGACAGCTACGTCCAACCTATTGCGAGACCGAGTACGTTTCACAATAGGTGATCGCTACAATGGCCGGCCCATATGTAGCTTTGAGAAGCAATTTTAGAAAGCTATGGACAGGTTCATACAAGTTCTAGAAGCTTCTGCCTGTTTTTTTTTTATGTTTTTTTGTATGTTTTTCTTTTTTCCCTTCATTTTCCAAATACACGCAACCATTTTTCAAATACAGGCTGAACATTTTTTACATACATGTTGAATAATTTTTCAAATAAACGTTGAACATGGTTTTTAAAATTCATGTTGAACATTTGTCAAATGCCTATCGAACATTTTTTCAGTACATGATATACATGTTTTTCACACAAACTGATTTTTTTAATAAATTCTATGAACATTTTTCGTAAAATGTGCAAGCATCTGATAAGTGTTAGAATATTTTTGTGAATGGTACCATGTTTTTTCTAAAAGTATGCTTCTATAAACATTTTTGGAACAAAATGCCAGGAATATTTTTTTGAAACAAACGAACATCTTTTGTACTTTATTTTCAAATATCAAGAACATTTTTTAAAAACATATGAACATTTTCACTATAGAACCAAGATAAGAAAATTTGAACACTCCTTGAACAATTTTCATAATGCGTGGTGAACATATTGTTTAATTAAAAAATAATTTATCTTCATTTTTTATATTTAAAGTATTTTTGTAATTTAAATATTACAAAAACATAATCAAAATAAAAAATAAGAAGTCCACAATGAAAATTAAACAAAAATAAAAAAAACCTGTAGTGCGACTGCCTTTTAGTTGAGCGGTTTGTGTGTTGAAATCACTAATTAAAAGGTACCCATTGCGAAAGTCACTCCCACTTTTTAGATTGCGACAAGTGGCACACTACATGTGTGATACTTGTCACAATATATGAGTTTTCCCTTTTCTTCGTAGATTGTTTTATTCAAAAGGTTTTGTCCTTAAACCGTGTATCCAATTTTTGAACTGATTTCACCGTTGGATTTCTGGCGCAGAGATCATGAAACTAGATTTCAAGTTAATAGGTTCTGACTAACTATTTTTCACAAAAAAATCAGGAAAAAAAGGGCAAAAAATATGAGCCAGAAGCAAGGTTTTCTCCAACCTTTTTTCCCTTCCGAGTTGTGCCTCTCACATAAGCAAATCCGTGCATATTTTTAGCACTAGTGAAAGTAAAAAACACGTTTACTTATTTATTTTCAAGAGGCACAATTCATGGAAGTAAACACGTGCCTCCACCAGATGCAAACCTGTGTCTCTCGTGGAAGAAAAATGAAACACATTTTCTTCCTTTCCGAGCTGTATCTCTCGTGGAAGAAAAAGAAACGCTTTTTTTCATGGATTATTTATTTTCCCGCAAAATCTCGAGAAAACCAGGAGAAAACTCAAAATCTGAAAGAAACCTAAAAAACTCATCTAAAGCTCGAAAACACGTATAGAAAAATAGTTTTAAAAAAAATCTGAGAGAGCACCTAGCACGCGACACGTGGCGGCGGCTAAGAGCGCCAAGTAATGCGCTGTCAGCCCACCTGAAGGACACTTGAGGGGCTCCGGCAAGGGATACCCCTCAGTTATTTGCTCTCATCTCATACTAGGCGAGATGTAGTAGACGATCCTAAGTTTGGACCATAGGAGCTATATATTGCTTAACGCGATGTCTAAGGACTCGCCTACACGAAGTGCTAGTTGGGCCATTAAGTAGACAACTTGTTTTCTATACGTGTGTCTGCATTAAAATAAATGTGTATTTGTCGTCTTTTTACGTTTCTTCTTGGTTTTTTGATTTCCTTCAGTTTTCTTTGCCTTTTCTCCTTTTTGATCGGTTTTTAACTGTTTGTATTGTTTTCTTTGGTTTTCATATGATTTTATATGGTTTTTCTTTTTCCCCTTTCCTTTTTCTTGTTTCTTCTTCTGCTTCCTGGTTTCTTTCTTTGGTTTTCACTGGTTATAAATTGTGTTTACACCATGAATTTTTTTATACATGTTTCACATTTTTCAAATATATTATAACATTTTCCAAACATACGTTTGGATGTCTACTTTTTTCATCCATGTTGTACATCTTGCATATACATCCAAAACAACTTTATATAAGTTAACATATTAAATACAGGATTAAAATTTCTTGAAATACTTTTGTGAACTATTTTTATATACATATGTTTTTCAAATACACATTGAAATATTATTTTGTATGCTACTGAAACATTTTTTAAAGGCGACAAACATTTCTTTTGCACTAGATAACATTTTCTTGAAACATTATAAACAAATATTCTTGATATATACAAAAATGTAGACATCACAAACACAAATATTAAAAATCTCAATCATGTATTTGAAAAATGTTAATGATGTATAAGGAAAATGTTCATGATGTATAGGGAAAATGTGCATTCTGTGAGAAAAAATTAGACATGTTTTAAAAAAGGAAAACCGGAAAAAGAAAGAAATAAAAAACTAAAGAAAAGAGAAGAAAACAGGGGGACAAAGTGAAAACCAAAGAAAGTCAAGAATAAAACAAAGACTACCGAATAAGAAAAAGAAAAACCAAAAAGCCCAAAGAAAACCAAAGACACCAATGCAAAAGAGGGAAAACCATCAAACCTTTGCTACACTACCGGACCGGTCCAATAACGTTGCCCTAAAGGTGAGCTCTGTTAAAAATAAGCACATGCAATAGATAGTCCTGTCGGTGACCTATGGGTATGCCTGTACATCGCCTGCATCGAGTTGAGAGATGATAGCTATGTACCACCTATTGCGAGACCGAGTACGTTTCACAATAGGCGATCGCTACAACGGCTGGCCCATAATATGTAGCTTTGAGAAGCAATTTTAGAAAGCTATGGACAGGTTCATACCAGTTCTTGAAGCTTCTGCCTCGTTTTTAAAATATTTTTTTGTACGTTTTTCTTTTTTCCCTTCATTTTCCAAATACTCACAACCATTTTTCAAATAGAGGCTGAACATTTTTTACATACATGCTTTTCACACGAACTGATTTTTATATAAATTCTTTGAAAATTGTTCTTAAAATGTGCAAGCATTTGCGAAGTGTTAGAACATTTTTTTGAATATCATGAAAAGTTTTTTGAATGGTACGAAGCCTTTTTTTTAAAAGTCTGCTTGTATAAACATTTATGGAACAAAATGTAGGCATATATATTTTCAAACAAGTAAACATGTTTTCTACGTTATTTCAAATATCAAGAACATTTAAAATAAATTATGAACATTTTCATTATAGAACCATGAGAACAAATTTTGAACACTCCTTGAACAATTTTCATAATGCATGGTGAACATATTGTTAAATTTAAAAAGAATTTATTTTCATTTTTGTATATTTAGAGTGTTCTTCGTAATTGAAATGATAGAAAATATAATAAAAAGAGAAGTTTGCAATGAAAAAAAACCTACAGTGGGTTTGCTCACTGGAGGCTGCCTTTTAGTTGAGCAGTTCGTCTGTCGAAATCACTAGTTGAAGGATACCCCTTACAAAAGTCACTGCTATCTTTTTAGGTTGTGACATGTGGCGCACTACATATGCGATACTTATCGCAATATATGAGTTTTCCCTGTTTTGTAGATTCTTTTATTCGAAAGGTTTTATCTCTTAAACTGTGTATCTAAATTTTGAACTGTTTTCATCGTTGGATTTCTCGCGCAGATATCTTTGAAACTAGATTTCAAGTTAATAGGTTTTAACGAACTTTTTTTCACGAAAACATTGGGAAAGACCGGCAGAAAATAATGAGCCAGAAGCAAGGTTTGTCCCCTCCTTTTTTCCTTCCCAAGTTGTGTCTCTCACACTAGCAAATTCGTGCCTCCATGAAAAGCAAAATTTGTGCCTCTGGGAGAAAAAAACATGTTTTTTCCTTCTTCTTTTTTTGGAAATAACACATTTTTTCCTTTCCGAGGGGCACACTCGCGAAAGAAAATGTGTGCCTCCACGAAAAGCATATATGTAGCACTGGTGAAAGAAAAAAAAACACCTTTTCTATTTTCGAGAGGCATAATTCATGGAAGTAGACATGTGCCTCCACGAGACGCAAACCTGTATCTCTCGTGGAAGAGAAAGGAAACACATTTTTTCCTTTCCGAGTTGCATCTCTCGAGAAGAAAAATAAAAGGTTTTTTTTCACGGATTTTTATTTCCCCCCAAAATGTCGGGAAAATCAGGAGAAAGCTGAAAAGCTGAAAGAAACCGTAAACACCCATCTAAAGCTCGAAAACACATATAGAAAAATAATTAAAATACCTGAGAGAGCACCCAGCATGCGACACGTGGCGGCGGCTAAGAGCGCCAAGTAACACGCTATTAGCCCACTAGAAGGACACTTGAGGGGCTCCGAAAGGGGATACCCCACAGTTAGTTGCTCTCATCTCATACCAGGCGAGATGTAGTAGACGAGCCTAAGTTTGGACCACGGGAGCTATATGTTGCTTACTGCGATGTTTAAGGAATCGCCTACACGAAGTGCTAGTTGGGCCATTCAGTAGACAACTGGTTTTCTATACGTGCGTCCGTGTTAAAATAAATGTGTATTTGTCGTCTTTTTATGTTTCTTCTTTGTTTTTTGATTTCCTTCTGTTTTCTTTGTTTTTTCTCCTTTTTGATCAGTTTTAACTGTTTGTATGGTTTTCTTTGGTTTTTATATGATTTTATATGGTTTTCCTTTTCCCCTTTCGTTTTTCTTGTTCATTCTTTTGTTTCCTTGTTTCTTTCTTTGGTTTTCACTTGTAATAAATTGTGTTTACATCATGAATATTTTTACACATGTTTCACATTTTTCAAATACATGATAAAATTTCTCAAACATAGGTTTAGATGTCTACTTTTCTTCATCAATGTTGTACATTTTGCATATACATCCAGAACAACTTTATATAAGTTAACATATTAAATACAAGATTAACATTTTTTCAAATACTTTTGCTATTTCTTTTCATATATGTATTATTTTCTCAAATACACGTTCAAAAATTATTTTTTATGCTATGAAATATGTTTTTAAAGATGGCAAACATTTTTGTTTTCGTTGGATGAACATTTTCTTTAAAAGTCACAAACATTTTGTTTGAAACACACAGACATTATGTAATTTTTAATGTCACGTACATTTATTTTCAAATGATACAAACATTTTATAAAAGTTGAGCAAGCTCTTTTTACCCTGAATTTCAATTTTTTAAATGTGCGATGGGCACTTTTAAAAATCAACAAAATATTTTTTCATATTATATATTTATTATTTTAAAAAGATGTAAAGAAAAGTAAAGCTAATTTTTTTTGTGTGTACGTCAGCGTGACATGAGCGTGTAGTTAGTGTGTTCCTTTCAAGCTACGCATGTATTGTCACGCCCGAAGCGAGACATAGACATGTCGAAGTTGGATTCCCTCGCCTA
>CM038681.1:636430347-636779914 GCA_021605205.1 Aegilops longissima | reverse complement strand
ATACCTATGGGCCAGGCCTAACATTGCTATGAGAAGCGTGCTTGTCCCTGCAAGCAGTGCACACATGCTACATGTCTTTCTTGCTTCCTCGTGCGCTGTGTTAGCAGATTGACATTAGCCTAAGTAATTTTTACTAGGACAGCGAGAATGATGAGAGAAAGGCAGCATGGGTGTCATGAAGAGATGATGATGCCAAAATACCAAGGGGGTCTAGGGTTCAAAGACACACAAATGTTCAATATAGCTATGCTAGTTAAGTAGTCCTAGCAATTTTTGATGGATGTGGACTCTCTTAGCGATAGAATTTTGAAGGATCCATATTTCCCTAGTTACGAGTTTTTGGATACAGAGTTAGGATATCACCCATCACAAGTTTGGCGGGGCTGTTTGTGAAGGTACATCTATGTTAAAACATGGCCTTTTGAGAAGAATTGGAAGTGGAGAAGCAACAATTATCTCGAACCAAAGATGGATCCCAAGGGGTAACATGCTACATGCATTACATCCGCGATCGCGAAACCTGCCTCATTTGGTGGCTAATCTGATGAATTCAGCTGAATGGTGCAGGGATAGGGAGGCAGTGGCGCAACATATGCAGGCTCTACATGCATGGGCAGTCCTGTACATACTGTCGAGCTCTTATAATTTTGAGGATTCTTTGGCTTTGTGTTTGATTGCTCTCTCTCTCCTTGGAGTGATTAGGTAGCACCACAGTATAAGGGTGAAGTAACCTAGCAATAAGTATTTTCCTCAGTAGAGAACCAAGGTTCATCGAACCAGAAGGAGTTCTTCCACAAACAAAGTCACCGGTACCTGCACACAAAACACAAAACACAAAACAAACTTGCCCCCAACACGCCAAGAAGGTTGTCAAGCTTTCTATCTTGCTAGTTACAAGATTAAAATGCATTGTATGGTGGGAGTTGATAGATAGATAAAATAAACAATACAGTACAACAAAGAAGTAATCTTTTTGGTGAAGTTTTCAGTATTAGAAAATATACCCCCTGGGAAATTAGTTCACCAGTGGCATCTCTCCAAGCATACAGGTGTGTTGAACAAACTACAGTTGGGCAGCGATTAAATTTTAAGATTTACATTTATGACTATGTTGATTCATGGTATAATCTCATATAGGCATTACGTCTGTGATATGCAGGTCGTTATCCAATTGCATCTACAACTAATACTCCATCCATAGATCGTTATCCAGCATGCATCTCAATAAGCATGATGACATAATGTAGATAGTAAAACTATCATCCAAGTGTGATAAAGAAATCACCATTTTGTCCTTAGTGGAAACAATAAAATACATGTCTTGTCCCTTTCTGTCACTGGGATACACATCACCACAAGATATGAACCACTACAATGCACAACTTCCATTGAAGAACTACCCATCAAACTTGGCCAAAGAAGACAAATAGATCGGAGGGCATACAAAGCTACTCAATTATACAACAAAGTAATTTTAAAAAATTCAATGGATTTCAATGAAAAATATGATCATAAAGTGAAAATTCATTATATCCCAATAAATACACCACCGATTACATCATATGGATCCCGATCATGTGAGGCGGCTCGCGGGAACTTTGTATTGAATCACAAGGGAGAGAAGATGCCATCTAGCTACTACTATGGACCCCAAGGTCCTAAAGGAACTAGTCACACGTGGTCATGGAGGCAACAAGGTTGATGAAGAAGCCTCTGATGGTGGATTCCCCCTCTAGCAGGGTGCGGAAACATGCCTCCATATTAGATCTCCTTGAAACAGAAACTTGCGTCGGAGGAAGAAATCAAAGAAAATTGGTATGGAGGGTTTCACAAAATATGGAATGTATAGGCAGAAGAATGGATGTAAGGTGGTGTCTAGGGGAGCCATGCGGCCACCCGACGTGGGTCACCCCCTGGATGCGTCACCTGGCCGTGTGGGGCCCTGAGCTGGGCCCCCGTAGGTGCTGGCACTTTCTATAATCTTCGGGTCACGAAAAAATCGTATTAAATCCCAGGGTTTTATTTACCTCCGTCGATATGGATTTTTTGTAAAGCCAAAAACATGCAGAAAACAACAACGAGCTCTGGGCACTAAATTAACAGTTAGTCCACAAAAATAATATAAAGTATTTTAAAAATTATTGAAAAGTGATATTATAGTAGCATGAAAAAAAAATTATAGATATGTTTGAGATGTATCAGTGCTATGAATGGCTTGATTCCTTCGCTGTTCGGAGTGCTTATTGCATGAACATGGAAACAAGCAAAAGATCAGACTGACTTAAACATCAAGCGGGAATTTTAGATTTGGAAAGTACTAAGAGGCAATGGAGCACATTGTGGAAACGGAAAGTCTCGTTAAAATTGAAGAACTTCGCATATCTGAAAGTCCCGTCAAAATTGAAGAACTTCGCATGGCGTCTAGGACGAAACTCCACTCCGATAGAATCATTTCGTCATCATAGGAACATGTTGGAATCAGAGGTTTGCCTAATTTGTAATGCAGGAGAGAATACGTGGAAGCATGACTTGGTTGGCAAAATGTGGTTGGACTTTTGGTAGATGCAGAGCTTGTGGAGCACTTGATTGCATGCCGACACGATGACACACGGTTGTGGATGATTGAGCTGCAGGAATTAGTGGGTCAGGAAAATTTCGTAAAGTCTTACACTCTAGTCGATCTGGTGGGCAAGGAAGAAGGCGGTCCACGAAGGAGAGTTTCTACCACCATTGACCACGTTCTGCTTCATTCAACGATACATGACTAACCTTGGCCAGATTCCTGTCAAGGTTACTCTAAACAAATACCCAACTACCATTGGTATGCAATAGCGAGCCCCAGAAGGTGAACGAAGATGGACTGCACCCTACCCAAGTCGAGTGAAGATCCATGTTGACCCAACCGTTGTAAGACATGGAGATATATATGACGCCTTTCCTGCGATCCACAGAAGTAAAAATGGAGACTATTTGGGTGCCCTGGCACTTTGCATAGCGGGGTTAATTGATCCCGAGATTCTCAAATCAATAGCATGCAACGAAGGTTTTTCTCTAGCAGCTGACATTTCATGTTGGTGAGGAGTTATTTCAACCGATTGTGCAAATACAATTGGGCATGTCCAGGGAGTCCTTTTGGGGACATCAGGAGTGGTCATCAAGGAGATACAAAGTCAGACGGAAGATCTGGATTCTGAGCAAATCATACATGAGAAACATGAGTTTAATATGCAATCACATGTAATGGCTAGAGCAGCTACAACTTTAGACCTAGGGAGGCATGTCTGGTTAGGATATTGACCAGATTTTATCAGCATCTCATATAACATTTTGATTCAATAAAGCCCTTCCACCCCTAAAAAGCAAAGGCAGGCAACATGCAATTTGTTTTTCCTTTTTGTGTTTTAGTATGTCTACATTTAGTTGGAATTTGTTTTTCTACTTTTGTTTTGCTTCCTTCTTTGCATTAAAAATCAATTCAACATGTAAATTAAAATATTCATCATGCAATACAAAAAAATCATTATGTACTAAATTTTTTTGTCACATACTTAAAAAAATTTCATTGTCTTTTTCAAAGAAGTTCACCATGTAATATTGCATAGCAAATTAACATGTTTGACATGTATTTGAAAATTGGTTAACGTGTTTTTTATGAAACATTTATGTCAACTCTACATTTGTTAATAATGCATAGAAAACAAACCCAGTGGCCTTTCCTAAAGTTCTAAAAAACTTCCCAAAAATTAACTCAATAGCCCTTTTTTAGAGAATCACCAGAGGGGAGAACATCCCCACCTGAATGCATAAATCAAAGCATCAAAAGCGAGGTTACAAGAGGGTGCTAGCGCGTAGAGAAATGCATTGGTTCCAAGACACAACATCCACTTTCTTATGAGCGAATCTAAATGTCCAAAGGAAGAAATCAGTTACAAGATTGAGAATAGTAGTCCTAGGCATGTGGTCTTCATTGTGTAAGATGCAAGCATTCCTTGATTCCCAAATTTTCCAAAGAATACAGAGGGGCCAAATGTTAGAGTCTAGTCCAACAAGCGATGGCAAGCACGTGGGGGTTCTGGAGCTGAAGAGCACTCCAGACCCGAATCGTTGCCGAGCAGTGAACAAACAAGTGAGTGACATCCTTTACGGGGGCATCACATCGAGGAAAAATAGAATCATTAGTAATTGTTTTCTTGAGAAGGTTGTGCTTGGTGTTGATACGATCCTTAAAGAGTAGCCAGCCAAAAATCTTGAATTTGACCGGAACCTTCAAGGACAAAATGAGCTCAGCAAAGGGGTCCACATCTTCCTCAGTTGTGATGATCGAGTAGGCATGTTTGAAGGAGAAATCTGCGCCATAGGAAGGAGTAGCCTATCATCACCAACATCATTTGGGGCAAAGTCCTACAACAAAGTCAACACATCCACTAACTATTTGATGCAACATTAGTAAGGCAATTCTGAAGGTTAGTTAGTAATTTATCCTACATGAACCGAGACACTTCACAAATTCAACTTCTCTTCATGGCTTCTCACTCCACATAGTGATCCCAGATCCGTTCGGCTACATCGGTAGGTTTTCCCAGCATTGCAGCCAAGCTGGAAGAGATGTGGCCTGTTTGATGCAGATTTGGCGGGCTGGAAGCAGCCCAATTCAGTCCAGCCAGTGCACCGATTTGAGGGGGATCACTGTTGCAGCAATACATTATTTTTTCAGAGTGGGAGAGAGTGGGGGTGGGGGCACCGAACCGGTATCTTTAGCGGTATCAAATTGCTGTAAACTGGGCGACCTCTAGATTCTTCAATCGATGGATCTGGGCCAAGCTCGCTTGCACTTTGATCGGGCTGGGCTTCAAGAATCTAGCTTCTTGGTTCCCAAGCGTTTGGCTCAAAATCACCTATGAAGTTGGTGGAGTTAGAAGTTGGAGGGGAAAGGAAGGTTAGCTGGGTCTCATGGGATATAATTTTGGAGGCTTGGGTTTCAGAGATATCGAACTTTGTAACCTTGCTCTGCTAGCTCGACAAGCATGGCGTATTCTGGAGGATCCAACTTCTCTCAGTGCACGTATCCTCAAGGCAAAGTAATTTCCTTACAATGATTTTATGGAGGCCGAGCTAGGTAATTCGCCATCCCAAATTTGGAGGGCAATGTTAGAGGAGAAATAAATTCTGTCACAGGGGTAGATCCGAAGAGTGGGCAATGGTCAAACAATTAACATAAGGAGGGACAATTGGATCCCTAGGGGTTACAGTATGTGACCTCTTACCTGCATTGCCAATGATCCTCCACAGTTGGTCAGTGAATTAATCCAACAAACTTTTATACATATTGATGCATAGGCCATCCTCTCAATACCACTCTGTAACATGGCGGTTGATGACTTCTGGTCATGAAAATACGACCAAAAGGGCATCTTCTTTGTTAGGTCAGCATACAGAATGATAGTTTTGACAAAGCATCAGAGAGAAGCTTGGCTAGAGGGACGTGCGGGACCCTCAGGCGGACCAGCGATCATGGACCAATCTTTGGAAGGTTCAGGTTCCGTAAAAAAATAGTATATTCCTATGGAGACTTGCTGAACAGTCTATACCTTCAGCAGATCTTCTCCATCACCGTAATATCGCAACTTGCAGTAATTGTAAGCTCTGCAGAATGGAGGACTCATGGCGCCACTCGCTTCTGGACTGCACGACATCATGTTGTGTATGGGCGCTTACTCATGGAGGAATAGTTCAATCCATGAACCAGTCCAAGGAACTGGACGCAAACCATTAGATTTTTACTCTGTTGGACTCACTACCACACAACCAGTTCATACGGTTGCTGGTTACTCTCTGGGCGATATGGCACGCACGACGCAAGGCAATTCATGAAGTTGTCTTCCAGAGTCCGAGAGGTGCACATGAATTCATAGAGAGATTCATTTGTGAGATAAATGCTATTAAACCTACACATACCATTATATGCCATGTAAGCATGCAAGTCATGGCTGGTCCAACCTGGGTCGCTCGTCCAGTGGGATCAGCCAAAGTAATGTAGATGGAGCTGTTGGCAATTCATATAATCATGGATTTGTTAGTGCTATTTGCATAGATGCCCAAGGGAATTATCTTGGATCCTTGGCACTGGTTTTTGCTGGGGTAACCGACCCGACTATGCTTGAAGCTTTAGCATGCCGAGAGGCCATGACCCTATCATCTGACCTGTTACAAACATGCATCATTAATTGTTGCATCAGATTGTAAAGGTGCCGTGTCAAACATAAAAGGACGGAACTGGCAGGAAACATTGTCATATCATCCGGGAGATAAAGATCATGGCATCAGAGTTCCAAGAATGCTCTTTCGTTTTCGAAGGAAGAGCTCGAATCTGGAGGCACATAGCCTCGATAAACATGCGCTTAGTTTATATGCAGGCCGTCATTTATGGCTTTTGCGACCTCCTATCAATTGTATTCCTCTAAACATTATTGAGCAATAAAGAGCAAGCATGTCCCCCTTTTCTCCTAGCGTGCAAGCCACGATTGAGTCATGGTTGTCACAAATTTATTGTGTGTGTATCTCGGAATAATTAAGCTCCCATTTATTTATTAAAAGACTCTCAACCTCTGTATAGTGTGGGTGAGACGCTCACTAGTAGAAAAGGGGGCAATGGCCCAGGCCGGTTCAGCCCATTAGTCCCGGTTCAATCCAGAACCGGGACCAATGGAGCTATTTGTCCCGGTTCGTGAGCCCAGGGGGCCGGCCAGGCCACGTGGGCCATTGGTCCCGGTTCGTCCGGACCTTTTGGTCCCGGTTGGTGGGACGAACCCGGACCAATGGGCCTGGCTCCTGGCCCACCACTATTGGTCCCGGTTGGTGGCTTGAACCGGGACCAAAGGCTTCCCTTTAGTCCTGGTTCATGCCACCAACCGGGGCTAATGGTGGTGCCTATATATACCCCCTCGCGCAAGAGCAGAGCACACCGCTCTGTTTTTTCTGGCCGAGGGGGAGAGGGCTTGGTGGTGCTCTAGCTCACCTCCTATGCACACAAGGTGTTTGATGGAATGCCCGAGCCACACTACTTAAGGTTTCTCCTCTCCAAGCTCGACCGCCAAGCTCCATTTTCCTCAATATTTATCTAGGTTTAGCGGTCCGTCACGCCCGTCCCGTCTTCATCGCCGTCGATCACCGCGCCGATCTCATCGCCCGGCACCACCGTGGTGAGCCTCTTGTTCTTATCTTCTTTACGAAAGGAAAACTATTCTTACTTGTATGTTTAGATAGATACTTGTATTATTTTCTTACTTTTATTATTGCATCTTATATAGTGCGATGGTTTTGGTATCCGCCCCCGTCGGCCCTCGTCATGTCTATGATTCGGATGTGGTATATATTATCTTTTAATAACTATTGGTTCATTTATTGTTTATGAAAATTATGCCGACCTGCGTGACATAGATTTTATTTATCTAGGAGGTTGTTGAACCGGAAATTCCAACCGACCCTATTGTCGAGAGGTTAAATTTAGTTGAAGAAGAAAACAATTTCTTGAAGGAAAAATAAAAAAACTTGATGAGGAGAAGTGTTGGGGAACGTAGTAATTTCAAAAAATTTCCTACGCACACGCAAGATCATGGTGATGCATAGCAACGAGAGGGGAGAGTGTTGTCTACGTACCCTCGTAGACCGAAGCGGAAGCGATCACAACGAGAAGTAGTCGTCGACGTTCTCCTCGCGATCCAACCGATCCCAGTGCCGTTACTCCGGCACCTCCGAGTTCTTGGCACACGTTCAGCTCGGTGACGCTCCTCGGACTCCGATCCAGTAAAGCTCCGGGGAGAGAGAGTTCCGTCAGCACGACGGCGTGGTGACGATCTTGATGTTTTACCGGACGCAGGCTTCGCCTAAGCACTGCTACAATTTGACCGAGGTGGAATATGGTGGAGGGGGCACCGACACGGCTAAGGAACGATCTCAAGGATCAACTTGTGTGTTCTAGGGTGCCCCCTGCCCCGTATATAAAGGAGCAAGGGGAGGCCGGCCGGCCCTAGGAGGCGCACCAAGGGGGGGAGTCCTCCTCCTAGTGGGAGTAGGACTCCCTTTCCTAGTCCTACTAGGAAGAAGGAAGGGAAGGAAAGAGAGGAGAGGAGAGAGGGAAGGGGGCGCGCCCCCTCCTTGTCCAGTCGGACTCCCCATGGGGGGCGCGCCACCTCCTGGTGCAGCCTCTCTCTCCCTCTTGGCCCAATAAGGCCCATTACTTCCCGGGGTTCGGTAACCCCTCGGCACTCCGGTTTTCTCCGAAACTTCCGAACCTTTCCGTGTCCGAATATAGCCGTCCAATATATCAATCTTTATGTCTCGATCATTTCGAGACTCCTCGTCATGTCCGTGATCACATCCGGGACTCGAACTCCTTGGTACATCAAAATACACAAACTCATAATATAAACGTCATCGAAACCTTAAGCGCGTGCGGACCCTACGGTTCGAGAATAATGTAGACATGACCGAGACACATCTCGGTCAATAACCAATAGCGGGACCTGGATGCCCATATTGGCTCCTACATATTCTCGAAGATCTTTATCGGTCAGACCGCATAACAACATACGTTGTTCCCTTTGTCATCGGTATGTTACTTGCCCGAGATTCGATCATCGGTATCCAATACCTAGTTCAATCTCGTTACTGGCAAGTCTCTTTACTCGTTTCCGTAATACACCATCTCACAGCTAACTCATTAGTTGTAATGCTTGCAAGGCTTAGTGATGTGTATTACCGAGAGGGCCCAGAGATACCTCTCCGACAATCGGAGTGACAAATCCTAATCTCGAAATACGCCAACCCAACATCTGCCTTTGGAGACACCTGTAGTACTCCTTTATAATCACCCGATTACGTTGTGACGTTTGGTAGTACCAAAGTGTTCCTCCGTAAACGGAGTTGCATAATCTCATAGTTATAGGAACATGTATAAGTCATGGATAAAAGCAATAGCAACATACTAAACGATCGGGTGCTAAGCTAATGGAATGGGTCATGTCAATCAGATCATTCAACCAATGATGTGACCTTGTTAATCAAATGACAACTCCTTTGTCTATGGTTAGGAAACTCAACCATCTTTGATTAACAAGCTAGTCTAGTAGAGGCATACTAGTGACACTCTGTTTGTCTATGTATTCACACATGTATTATGTTTCCGGTTAATACATTTCTAGCATGAACAATAAACATTTATCATGATATAAGGAAATAAATAATAACTTTATTATTGCCTCTAGGGCATATTTCCTTCAGTCTCCCACTTGCACTAGAGTCAATAATCTAGATCACATCACCATGTGATTAACATCGATAGTTCACATCATCATGTGATTAACACCCATAGTTCACATCGCCATGTGACCAAGACCCAAAGGGTTTACTAGATTCAGTAATCTAGTTCACATCGCTATGTGATTAACACCCAAAGAGTACTAAGGTGTGGTCATGTTTTGCTTGTGAGATAATTTTAGTCAACGGGTCTGTCACATTCAGAGCCGTAAGTATTTTGCAAATTTCTATGTCTACAATGCTCTTGCGGAGCTACTCTAGCTAATTGCTCTCACTTTCAATATGTATCTAGATCGAGACTTAGAGTCATCCAGATCAGTGTCAAAACTTGCATCGACGTAACCCTTATTTACCGAACCTTTTTCCACTTCCATAATCGAGAAATATATCCTTATTCCACTAAGGATAATTTTGACCGCTGTCGATGATCTACTCCTAGATCACTATTGTATTCCCTTGCCAAACTCAGTGTATGGTATACAATAGATCTGGTACACAGCATGGCATACTTTATAGAACCTATGGCCAAGGCATAGGGAATGACTTTCATTCTCATTCTATCTTCTGCCGTGGTCGGGTTTTGAGTCTTACTCAATTTCACACCTTGTAACACAGGCAAGAACTCTTTCTTTGACTGTTCCATTTTGAACTACTTCAAAATCTTGTCAAGGTATGTACTCATTGAAAAAACTTATCAAGCATTTTGATCTATCTCTATAGATCTCGATGCTCAATATGTAAGCAGCTTCACCGAGGTCCTTCTTTGAAAAACTCCTTTCAAATACTCCTTTATGCTTTGCAGAATAATTCTACATTATCTCCGATCAACAATATGTCATTCACATATACTTTTCAGAAATGTTGTAGTGCTCCCACTCACTTTCTTGTAAATACAGGCTTCTTCCAAAAGTCTGTATAAAACCATATGCTTTGATCACACTATCAAAGCGTTTATTCCAACTCCGAGATGCTTGCACCAGTCCATAGATGGATCGCTGGAGCTTGCACATTTTGTTAGCTCCTTTAGGATTGACAAAACCTTCTGGTTGCATCATATACAACTCTTCTTTAACAAATCCATTAAAGAATGTAGTTTTTACATCCATTTGCCAGATTTCATAGAATGTGGCAATTGCTAACATGATTCGGACAGACTTAAGTATCGCTACAGTTGAGAAAATCTCATTGTAGTCAACACCTTGAACTTGTCGAAAACCCTTTGCGACAAGTCGAGCTTTGTAGATAGTAACTCTACTATCAGTGTCCGTCTTCCTCTTGAAGATCCATTTATATAATATGGCTTGCCGATCATCGGGCAACTCCATCAAAGTCCACACTTTGTTCTCATACATGGATCCCATCTCAGATTTCATGGTCTCAAACCATTTCGCGGAATCTGGGCTCATCATCGCTTCCTCATAGTTCGTAGGTTCATCATGGTCTAGTAACATGACTTCCGAATAGGATTACCATACCACTCACAGTGCGGACTGTACTTTGGAAGACCTACGAGGTTTTGTAGTAACTTGATCTGAAGTTTCATGATCATCATCATTAGCTTCCTCACTAATTGGTGTAGGAATCACTGGAACTGATTTCCGTGATGAAATACTTTCCAATTCGGGAGAAGGTACAAATTACCTTATCAAGCTCCACTTTCCTTCCACTCACTTCTTTCGAGAGAAACTCCTTCTCTAGAAAGGATCCATTCTTAGCAACAAATGTCTTGCCTTCGGATCTGTGATAGAAGGTGTACCCAACTGTCTCCTTTGGGTATCCTATGAAGACACATTTCTCCGATTTAGGTTCGAGCTTATCAGGTTGAAGTTTTTTTTTCACATAAGCATCGCATCCCCAAACTTTAAGAAACGACAACTTTGGTTTCTTGCTAAACCATAGTTCATAAGGTGTCGTCTCAACGGATTTTGACGGTGTTCTATTCAGCGTGAATGCGGCCGTCTCAAGAGCATAACCCCAAAACGATAGCGGTAAATCTGTAAGAGACATCATAGATCGCACCATATCTAGTAAAGTGCGATTCGACGTTCGGACACACCATTGCGCTGTGGTGTTCGGGTGGCGTGAGTTCTTAAACTATTCCGCATTGTTTCAAATGTAGACCAAACTCGTAACTCAAATATTCGCCTCCACGATCAGATCGTAGAAACTTTATTTTCTTATTACGATGATTTTCAACTTCACTCTGAAATTCTTTGAACTTTTCAAATGTTTCAGACTTATGTTTCATTAAGTAGATATACCCATATCTGCTTAAATCATCTGTGAAGGTGAGAAAATAACGATATCCGCCACGAGCCTCAATATTCATTGGACCACATACATCTGTATGTATGATTTCCAACAAATCTGTTGCTCTCTTCATAGTACCGGAGAACGGGGTTTTAGTCATCTTGCCCAAAAGGCACGGTTCGCAAGCATCAAATGATTCATAATCAAGTGATTCCAAAAGTCCATCAGCATGGAGTTTTCTTCATGCGCTTTACACCAATATGACCTAAACGGCAGTGCCACAAATAAGTTGCACTATCATTATTAACTTTGCATCTTTTGGTTTCAATATTATGAATATGTGTATCACTATGATCGAGATCCAATGAACCATTTTCATTGGGTGTGTAACCATATAAGGTTTTATTCATGTAAGCAGAACAACAATTTATTCTCTTACTTAAATGAATAATCAGTATTGCAATAAACATGATCAAATCATATTTATGCTCAACACCAAATAACACTTATTTAGGTTCCACACTAATCCCGAAAGTATAGGGAGTGTGCGATGATGATCATATCAATCTTGGAACTACTTCCAACACTCATCGTCACTTCCCTTCAACTAGTTTCATTCATTCTGCAACTCCGTTTCAAGTTACTACTCTTAGCAACTGAACCAGTATCAAATACCGAGGGGTTGCTACGAACACTAGTAAAATACACATCAATAATCTGTATATCAAATATACCTTTGTTCACTTTGCCATCCTTCTTATCCGCCAAACACTTGGGGTAGTTCCGCTTCTAGTGACCAGTTCCATTGCAGCAAAAGCACTTAGTCTCAGGCTTAGGTCCAGACTTGGGCTTCTTCACTCGAGCAGCAACTTGCTTGCCATTCTTCTTGAAGTTCCCCTTCTTCCCTTTGCCCTTTTCCTTGAGACTAGTGGTCTTGTCAATAATCAACACTTGATGCTCTTTCTTGATTTCTACCTTCGTTGATTTCAACATCACGAAGAGCTCGGGAATCGTTTTCGTCATCCCTTGCATACTATAGTTCATCACGAAGTTCTAGTAACTTAGTGATGGTGACTAGAGAATTCTGTCAATCACTGTCTTATCTGGAAGATTAACTCCCACTTGATTCAAGCGATTGAAGTACCCAGACAATCTGAGCACATGCTCACTAGTTGAGCGATTCTCCTCCATCTTTTAGCTTTAGAACTTTGTTGGAGACTTCATATCTCTCAACTCGGGTATTTGCTGGAAATATTAACTTCAACTCCTGGAACATCTCATATGGTCCATGACGTTCAAAACGTCTTTGAAGTCCCGATTCTAAGCCGTTTAAGCATCGTGCACTAAACTATCAAGTAGTCATCATATTGAGCTAGCCAAACGTTCATAACGCGTCGCATCTCCGCTCCTGCAATAGGTCTGTCACCTAGCGGTGCATCAAGGACATAATTCTTCTGTGCAGCAATGAGGATAATCCTCAGGTTACGGACCCAGTCCGTGTAATTGCTACCATCATCTTTCAACTTTGCTTTCTCAAGGAACGCATTAAAATTCAACGGAACAACAGCACGCGCCATCTATCTATAAACAGACATAGACAAGCAAGATACTATCAGGTACTAAGTTCATGATAAATTTAAGTTCAATTAATCATATTACTTAAGAACTCCCACTTAGACAGACATCTCTCTAGTCATCTAAGTGATCACGTGATCCAAATCAACTAAACCATAACCGATCATCACGTGAGATGGAGTAGTTTTCAATGGTGAACATCTTATGTTGATCATATCTACTATATGATTCACGCCGACCTTTCGGTCTCCGTGTTCCGAGGCCATATCTGCATATGCTAGGCTCGTCAAGTATAACCTGAGTATTCTGCGTGTGCAAAACTGGCTTGCACCCGTTGTAGATGGACGAGAGCTTATCACACCCGATCATCACGTGGTGTCTCGGCACGACGAACTTTGGCAACGGTCCATACTCAGGAGAACACTACTTGATAATTTTGTGAGAGATCATCTTAAAATGCTACCGTCAATCAAAGCAAAATAAGATGCATAAAGGATAAACATCACATGCAATCAATATAAGTGATATGATATGGCCATCATCATCTTGTGCTTGTGATCTCCATCTCAAGCACCGTCGTGATCACCATCGCCACGGCGCGACACCTTGATCTCCATCGTAGCATCGTTGTCGTTTCGCCATCTATTGCTTCTACGACTATAGCTACCGCTTAGTGATAAAGTAAAGCAATTACAGGCGCTTGCATTTCATACAATAAAGCGACAACCATATGGCTCCAGCCAGTTGCCGATAACCGGTTACAAAACATGATCATCTCATACAATAAAATATAGCATCATGTCTTGACCATATCACATCACAACATGCCCTGCAAAAACAAGTTAGAAGTCCTCTACTTTGTTGTTGCAAATTTTACGTGGCTGCTACGGGCTTAAGCAAGAACCAATCTCACCTACGCATCAAAACCACAACGATACTTCGTCAAATAGACTCCGTTTTAACCTTCTCAAGGACCGGGCGTAGCCACACTTGGTTCAACTAAAGTGAGAGAGACAGACACCCGCCAGCCACCTTTAAGCAACGAGTGCTCGCAGCGGTGAAACCAGTCTCGCGTAAGCGTACGCGTAATGTCGGTCCGGGCCGCTTCATCTCACAATACCGCTGAACCAAAGTATGACATGCTGGTAGGCAGTATGACTTGTATCGCCCACAACTTACTTGTGTTCTACTCGTGCAAAACATCAAACCACAATAACCTGGCTCGGATGCCACTGTTGGGGAACGTAGTAATTTCAAAAATTTTCCTACGCACACGCAAGATCATGGTGATGCATAGCAACGAGAGGGGAGAGTGTTGTCTACGTACCCTCGTAGACCGAAGCGGAAGCGATCACAACGTAGAGGAAGTAGTCGTACGTTCTCCTCGCGATCCAACCGATCCCAGTGCCGTTACTCCGGCACCTCCGAGTTCTTGGCACACGTTCAGCTCGGTGACGCTCCTCGGACTCCGATCCAGCAAAGCTCCGGGGAGAGAGAGTTCCGTCAGCACGACGGCGTGGTGACGATCTTGATGTTTTACCGACGCAGGGCTTCGCCTAAGCACTGCTACAATTTGACCGAGGTGGAATATGGTGGAGGGGGGCACCGCACACGGCTAAGGAACGATCTCAAGGATCAACTTGTGTGTTCTAGGGTGCCCCCCCCCGTATATAAAGGAGCAAGGGGAGGCCGGCCGGCCCTAGGAGGCGCACCAAGGGAGGGGGAGTCCTCCTCCTAGTGGGAGTAGGACTCCCTTTCCTAGTCCTACTAGGAAGAAGGAAGGGGAAGGAAGAGAGGAGAGGGAGAGGAAAGGGGGCGCGCCCCCTCCTTGTCCAGTCGGACTCCCCATGGGGGGCGCGCCACCTCTGGTGCAGCCCTCTCTCCCTCTTGGCCCAATAAGGCCCATTACTTCCCGGGGTTCCGTAACCCTCCGGCACTCCGGTTTTCTCCGAAACTTCCGAACCTTTCCGTGTCGAATATAGCCGTCCAATATATCAATCTTTATGTCTCGATCATTTGAGACTCCTCGTCATGTCCGTGATCACATCCGGGACTCGAACTCCTTGGTACATCAAAATACACAAACTCATAATATAAACGTCCTTGAAACCTTAAGCGTGCGGACCCTACGGTTCGAGAATAATGTAGACATGACCGAGACACATCTCCGGTCAATAACCAATAGCGGGACCTGGATGCCCATATTGGCTCCTACATATTCTACGAAGATCTTTATCGGTCAGACCGCATAACAACATACGTTGTTCCCTTTGTCATCGGTATGTTACTTGCCCGAGATTCGATCATCGGTATCCAATACCTAGTTCAATCTCGTTCATGGCAAGTCTCTTTACTCGTTCCGTAATACACCATCTCACAGCTAACTCATTAGTTGTAATGCTTGCAAGGCTTAGTGATCTGTATTACCGAGAGGGCCCAGAGATACCTCTCCGACAATCGGAGTGACAAATCCTAATCTCGAAATACGCCAACCCAACATCTGCCTTTGGAGACACCTGTAGTACTCCTTTATAATCACCCAGTTACGTTGTGACGTTTGGTAGTACCCAAAGTGTTCCTCCGGTAAACGGGAGTTGCATAATCTCATAGTTATAGAACATGTATAAGTCATGGATAAAAGCAATAGCAACATACTAAACGATCGGGTGCTAAGCTAATGGAATGGGTCATGTCAATCAGATCATTCAACCAATGATGTGACCTTGTTAATCAAATGACAACTCCTTTGTCTATGGTTAGGAAACTCAACCATCTTTGATTAACAAGCTAGTCTAGTAGAGGCATACTAGTGACACTCTGTTTGTCTATGTATTCACACATGTATTATGTTTCCGGTTAATACATTTATAGCATGAACAATAAACATTTATCATGATATAAGGAAATAAATAATAACTTTATTATTGCCTCTAGGGCATATTTCCTTCAAGAAGATGATATTGGAGTTGCATGTTGCGGATGTCGTTGATGATCACAAGATCAAGATGGATGCAATGCGCTTGAAGATTAGAAAGATTAGAAAATATGCCATTCATACCGAGGCTTGGTATCATTATGCCGTTGGATCTGTTGTTACCTTGGTTGCGATTATGATCGCATTTGTTTTCGCATTGAAATGTTTTACATAGTTTCAATGTATGGTTTAATTAATTTAGATGCTCTGCAGAGCTTTATGTTGTTAGATGAGAACTATGTATGTACTTTGGTTTTATGTGATGATGAACTTCTATTAATTTGGTCACTTAATTATCTATTCATGATGTTATGTAATGATTTTTGACACACTTAATTATATATAATGCACGCAGATGAACCGACAATGGATGTACGGTGACAGACACACCTCCGAGTACACTAAGAGCGTGCATGATTTTCTCGAAGTGGCTGAGGCAAACAAGCAGAATGGTTTTATGTGTTGTCCATGCCCTATATGTGGGAATACTGAAGTCTTACTCGACCGGAAAATCCTTCACACCCACCTACTTTACAAGGGTTTCATGCCACACTATATTGTTTGGACGAGGCACGGAGAAATAGGGGTTATGATGGAAGACGGCGAAGAAGAAGAGTACGATGACAACTATGTGCCCCTGAATACGGTGATGCTCTTGAACATCAAGAGGAAGCATGACGATGTGCACGATGGTGCTGCAACGGGCGAAGCTGCTGAAGATCAAGAGGAACCAGACGATGTGCCCGATGATGATGATCTCTGCCGGGTCATTGTCGATGCAAGGACGCAATGTGAAAGTCAAAAGGAGAAGCTGAAGTTCGATCGCATGTTAGAGGATCACAAAAAAGGGTTGAACCCCAATTGCGAAGATGGCAACACAAAGCTCGGTACCATACTGGAATTGCTGCAGTGGAAGGCAGAGAATGTTGTGCCTGATAAAGGATTTGAGAAGCTACTGAAAATAATGAAGAAGAAGCTTCCAAAGGATAACAAATTGCCCGACAGTACATACGCAGCAAAGAAGGTCGTATGCCCTCTAGGATTGGAGGTGGAGAAGATACATGCATGCCCTAATGACTGCATCCTCTACCGCGGTGCATACAAGGATCTGAACGCATGCCCGGTATGCGGTGCATTGCGGTATAAGATCATACGAGATGACCCTGGTGATGTTGACGGCAAGCCTCCAAGGAAGAGGGTTCCTGCGAAGGTGACGTGGTATGCTTCTATAATACCACGGTTGAAACGTATGTTCAGAAACGGAGAGCATGCCAAGTTGATGCGATGGCACAGTGAGGACCGTAAGAAAGACGGGAAGTTGAGAGCACCCGCTGACGGGTCGCAGTGGAGAAAAATCGAGAGAAAGTACTGGGATGAGTTTGCAAAGGACCCAAGGATGTATAACCTTAAGCGCGGATGGCATTAATCCTTTCGGGGAGCAGAGCAGCAATCATAGCACCTGGCCCGTGACTCTATGTATGTATAACCTTCCTCCTTGGATGTGCATGAAGCGGAAGTTCATTATGATGCCAGTTCTCATCCAAGGCCCTAAGCAACCCGGCAACAACATTGAATGTGTACCTAAGGCCATTCGTTGAAGAACTTTTACAGCCGTGGAATGGAAACGGTGTACGTACGTGGGATGAGCACAAAAAGGAGGAATTTCACCTAAAGGCGTTGCTGTTCGTGACCATCAACGATTGGCCCGCTCTCAAGAACCTTCGGGATAGACAAACAAGGGATACTACGATGCACGCACTTTGTTTACTTGACACCGATAGTATATACCGGGAAGCTGCAGGAAGAATGTGTATCACGGGCCATCGTTGATTTCTTCCGACCAACCATCAATGTCGAAAGAAAGGCAAGTATTTCAAAAGCGAGGCAGATCACGGAAGAAGCCCGCCATGCGTATCGGTGATCACGCATTTGCTATGGTCAATGATTTACACGTAATCTTTGGAAAGGGTCCCGCGGACTAGCTGTTCGAATGACGCCGACAATCACGCACCCATGTGGAAGAAGAAATCTATATTTTGGGACCTACCCTCACCGAAAGACCTAGAGGTCCGCTCTTGATCGACGTGATGCACGTGACGAAGAACCTTTGCGTGAACCTGCTAGGCTTCTTGGGCGTGTATGGGAAGACAAAAGATACACCGAGGCACGGAGGACCTGCAACGCTTACGCAAAAAGAGGGCATGCCTCCGAAGCAAAGATGAAGGTCCCGCCACTACGCTCTTACGAAAGAAGAGAAAGAAATCTTCTTTGAATGCTTGCTCAAGATGAAGGTCCCGACTGGCTTCTCGTCGAATATAAAGGGAATAATAAATATGCGGAGAAAAGTTCCGAACCTAAAGTCTCATGACTGCCACGTGATTATGACGCAAATCGCTCCGGTTGCATTGAGGGGCTTCTACCGTAAAACGTCCAATTAGCCATTGTGAAGCTATGTGCATTCCTCAATGCAATATCTCGAAGGTGATCGATCCAGAAATCATACCAACGCTAATGAGTGATGTGGCGCAATGTGTTGTCAGTTTCGAGCTGCTGTTCCCACCATCCTTCTTCAATATCATGACGCACGTCCTAGTTCATCTAGTCGACGAGATTGTCATTCTGGGGCCCATATTTCTACACAATATGTACCCCTTTGAGAGGTTCATGGAGTCCTAAAGAAATATGTTCAGTAGCCGCTTAGGCCGAAGGAAGCATCTCCATGGGCCATCAAACAGAGGATGTCATCGGGTTTTGTGTTGACTTTATTCCTGGCCTTAAGAAGATAGGTCTCCCTAAATCGCGGTATGAGGGGAGACTGACCGAAAAGGCACGCTTGGAAGGGACTCAATAATATGCAGGGACGGATATTCTAGGTCTCAAGCACACTACACAATTCTACAGAACTCTACCTTGGTGACCCCATATGTCGATGAACACAAGAACGGTCTGCGCCCAAACACCCGAGGCGGCGATGACTGGATTACATGTGAACACATCAGACTTTCAGCAGTTGGTTGGAAACACGTCTCAGAGGTGACAACACTGTTTGTGATGAGCTGTACTTGTTGTCCAGGGACCATCTTCGACTGTAATGATTTGGAAAGGATATGAGATAAATGGGAATACATTTTACACGATTGACCAAGATCAAAAGAGCACCAACCAAAACAGCGGTGTCCGCTTTGATGCAGCAACCGATTGGGAAAGGACACATATTATGGTTACATAGTAGACATATGGGAACTTGACTACGGAGTAGATTTTAAGGTCCCTTTGTTTAAGTGCAAGTGGGTCAATCTGTCAGAGGCGGGTGCAGGTAGACCCACAAGACGGAATGACAACAGTGGATCTGAAAAATCTTGGGTACATCGACGAACCGCTCATCCTAGCCAATGATGTGGCACAGGTTATCTATGTGAAGGACATGTCTACCGGACCGAGGAAAAGAAAAGATAAGGAAGCGAATACATCATACGATGAGCCAAAGCGCCACATAGTTCTTTCAGAAAAGGGACATCCCGGGAGTGGAGGGCAAGATGACATGTCTCAAGAGTATGAAAAGTTTCATGAAATTCCTCCTTCAAAGTCAAGACTGACCCAAGCATCCCGATAAACGATGAAGATTATCCATGGTTCTGGGCGCAATAAGCAAATGACACAAGCGAAGAAAAAATGAAGACTTTCTCCCGCAACTATTATGATGATACCATGCCAACTTTGTAACAGACGAGTATGATACCATTGTCCGTTTTGTACATGCACATGCTATGCCAACTTTTTCAGAGCAACAATAAGTATTTTGTTGTAAGTAGAAACAACATAAAATAAATAAAGCAACAAAGAAAACAAAAAAAAGTGTTTTCAAATTTGAAAACCAATGGCACTAACAGAAAGTTTATATTTTTTCTAAAACTAGAAGCAAAAAGAATTAAAAATAAAGCAAAAAACCAAAATAAAATAAATAATGCAGAAAACAAAACAAAAAACTGGAAAAAATAAAATAGCAACAATAAGTATTTTGTTGTAAGTAGAAAAAAAATAAAATAAATAAAGCAACAAAGAAAACAAAAAAGTGTTTTCAAATTTGAAAACTAATGGCACTAACAGAAAGTTTATATTTTTCTAAAACTAAAAGCAAAAACAATTAAATAATAAAGCAAAAACCAAAAGAAAATAAATAATGCAGAAAACAAAACAAAAAATGGAAAAAAATAAAAATAGCAACAATAAGTATTTTGTTGTAAGTAGAAACAAAATAAAATAAATAAAGCAACAAAGAAAACAAAAAAGTGTTTTCAAATTTGAAAACTAATGGCACTAACAGAAAGTTTATAATTTTTCTAAAACTAAAAGCAAAAAGAATTAAAAAATAAAGCAAAAAACCAAAAGAAAATAAACCAAAACCAAAATAAACTAAATAAAGCAACAAATAAAACAAAAAAAGTGCCACCTACTGGGCCCCCACGGCCTGAATACGACTAGAAACCCTACCATGGGCAGATTCAGCCCGCTGGAGGCCCAAAGAGGCCCACAGGCACATATTGCACGTTTAGGCCCGAAAGCCTGATTTAGAGAGGAGCTCGAGAGGGAAGGCGCACCGCACCTTATAAACTGGTGCGGCTAGCGGGTGAATGCTCTAAAGATGTAATTTTTGAATAGACTCGCATTTGTTATCCTATACGCTGAAAACTTGTTCATATGTGCTAAGCAACGCTTGTGAATTTAAAATATTACCTTACGTGCGACCGCTTATCAAATTTGAGAGATGGCAAGTCGTTGGCTTTCGCCCCATGCCACAGTCTTTGGGGTGTTCGGGATAAACTTGAGCACTCTTGTTCCCATTCTTGGGTCCATCTAGGAGGCGCCAACGCAACGTAACAAGGCAACCGGACTTATAATGCTTGAACACTCTCACTTAGCCATAGAATTCTATAATTTTAAATTTCGGCGAAGCCCCTAGTATTCGGAAGACCGAGTTCGGGCGCTATCCACGCCTTGGCCGGACAGTTCCGGTTCCTCGCTCTAAGCGGCATAAGTCTTTAGGGACCCGAAAAGACCTCTCGAACAGCGACCGACTCTCGCCCTATCATGACGGTCAGTTTTAGCTTTCTCCACTAAGGTGCTCAACCCAGCTCAACCGGGGCACAATCGCAGTGGTTCTCCCAGCGCTACCTTAGCCGATTTAACGGAACGTAAGGTACCAAAACATGGGAGCCGGGCAAACCCAACAATTGACCCAAGACATGATTCGGAGCCGATGCATATAATGCTATAAGTTCGGGGTGCCGCACTTGTGAAAGTGTTCGGACTTATCACACCATATTTTTGGGGTACTTAAGCCCCTGGTGTATTGGCCGTACCAAAGTGTACGGGTGCAACGTGTCATGAATGAACATATATATAGATAAAAAAGGAGTGCAATAATAGGCAAAAGCTATGTATTGTTTATTCAAAAAGGTACTGCAATGAAAGCAGAACAATACAAATAGTGCGATAAGCAAGGGATGGGACTATTTAACATGTCCCCCTCCAGGGGTAAGCTGCGGGATGGTATGTAAAACAGGTATAATGCTCGTAGTAGAGACCACCGACACTCGGCGACGAAGCCGCTTCCTGGCTGTTGCATCGTGAGTTCGGCAATTCTAGTGCCGGATGGGGCTTCGGAAAACGGAGTCCTGAAAGTAAGAGAAAGGAAGAAAGAAAAGAATGACACAATCGGAGCCCCAGTGCGGTTGAGCCGCATTCAGGCGTGTCGTGGTCGTGCCCCTCCCTTATGCCCATGGTATCTCCGAGCGTAGTTATGTACGCTGTAGTAATCTGGCTTCGCAATTTCGCGAGGGCTGGGGTTGGGGCCGGATTGCTACGCGTGCTCGGATCGTGCCAGGCGGTCTTGTTGTAGGTTACTCCGGGCGCGCTTGACGGTGTCCGGACGTTTAATAGCCGGACTTGAGAATTGCTGTGAGAGGCTGCTTTGCACCTCCGCCGCGAGGGCCGCCGTGTGCTCCTCCGTTCGGAAAGAGCGTTCGGTGTTTCTATTGACCGTGATTACTCCTCGAGGGCCTGGCATCTTGAGCTTGCGGACGCAGAAAGCGGCACCGCATTGATCTTTGCAAATGCGGTTCGCCCAAGCAAAGGCGTGATAGCCGCTGCGAACGGGACTATGTCAAGATTAACTCTTCGCCGGAGGTTATCCGGGATCCAAGACCACTTCGAGTGTAACCGAGCTGCATAATTGGCCTCTACACCTGGTATGACGCCTTTAAAGGTCGTCTTTGTGGGTTTAACTTGAGGGTCTATGCCCATTTTCCGCACTATATCCCGATAGAGCAGGTTCAGGTTGCTACCGCCGCCCATCGGGACTCTAGTGAGGTGGAATCCGTCGATGATTGGGTCAAGAACCAATACGGCGAATCCGCCGTGGCGGATGCTAGTGGGGTGGTCCCTTCGATCAAAGGTGATCGGGCAGGAGGACCATGGGTTGAACTTTGGGGCGACTGGCTCCATCGCATATACGCCCCTTAGTGCACGCTTCCGCTCCCTTTTGGGTATGTGGGTTGCGATATCATGTTCACCGTCCGCACTTGTGGGGAAGCCCTTCGTCCTCTATTGTTCGGCGGCCGGGCCTCCTCGTCATCGCTATGTAGCCCCTTGTCATTGAGTTCGCATTTAACTTGCTCGCTTGTTTGAAGACCCAACAATCCCTGTTGGTGTGGTTGGCTAGTTTTTCGGGGGTGCCATGTATTTGGCACGAGCGATCGAGTATTCGGTCCAGATTGGACGGGCCCCGAGTATTTCTTTTGAATGGCTTTTTCGCTGACCGGTTTAGAGCTCAATCCGCATTGACCGCCGTATCTTTAGCATTATCGCCGTTAACGCGGCGCTTGTGCTTGTTGCGACGCGACCTACCATTACTGTCCTTGGTATCCGAACTACCAGGGTTTTTGGTCAAGTTGTTGCTACGAGCTAGCCAGCTGTCCTCTCCCGCGCAAAAGCGGGTCATGAGTGTTGTGAGGGCTGCCATTGATTTCGGCTTTTCCTGTCCTAGGTGCCCGGCAAGCCACTCGTCGTGGATGTTATGTTTGAAGGCTGCAAGGGCCTCTGCATCCGGACAGTCAACGATTTGGTTTTTCTTGGTTAGGAACCGTGTCCAGAATTGTCCGCCGATTCTTCTGGCTGCTGAATTATGTGGCTGAGGTCATCGGCGTCTGGGTGGTCGCACATATGTGCCCGGAAGTTATCAAGGAATGCGGCTTCCAGGTCCTCCCAACAACCAATTGATTCTGCCGGCAGGCTGTTAAGCCAATGCCGAGCTGGTCCTTTAAGCTTGAGTGGGAGGTATTTGATGGCGTAGATCATCACCGCGGGCCATGTGGATATGGAGGAGGTAGTCCTCGATCCAAACCGCAGGATCTGTTGTGCCATCGTATGATTCGATGTTTACGGGTTTGAAACCCTCGGGATTTGATGATCCATCACTTCCTACGTGAAGCATAGTGGGTGTTGGCGCCTCAGTATTGAGCTATATCACGACGCAGCTCAAATGAGCTTTGTTCATCGTGTTCGCCCGCCGAATTGCTGTATCCGCATGACGGTTATCGTCGCGTCGGGCGCCCACGCGATCCGTAGATCGATCTTGTTTGTCTTGCCTTGTCCTCCAATATGTCTCGCAGGTCTGGCGCATTTCCCCGTGCCTTGGTACTTTTCGAGCGACGCCGGGGTGCGGCTTGAATGGAGGGTCTAGAGGCATCTCTGTCGCGACCACGGGGTGGCCGGTCGACCGCATCATGCGCTGGTGATGTAGGTTTGGGTGCTGCTTCCTCTAATTGGGGTAGCAGCCTGCGCTTTGGGTATCTCTTGAGGGGCGCTCGAGTTCGTACTCTTCGCTGCAAGGACTTCATCCATCCGTCGCCTAGCAAGTCTTGGTCAGCTCTAAGCTGCTGCTGCTTTTCTTGAGGCTACTTGCCGTGGCCATAAGCCTGCGCTTGAAACACTCCTGTTGGCGGGATCCTCGTGCACGACAAATTGCTGTCGCCGAGGCTTGCCTCATCTTGGAGGGAGGCATATAATTATCGCCCTCCACCTCCCCCCCCGCCGCTCTGTCATGAGGGCTGGCTTCTCCTCCTCCCGTGCTGAATCCTGCTTTGGAGGGGTTGTCTTCGCACCGTCCGGGGTGTTATTATCTCCGTGCGGAATCACCGCTTTTGCTTGGGCGGATTTAGAGCGGCGCCACGACGCCGGGCGCTTGGGCTGTTTCTTGAGGGTCATCCTCCGCTGTTCCATCGCTGCTCCCATCTTTTGGGATGTCCACCATGTATATGTCGTATGACGAGGTGGCCTTCTAGTGCCCTGTAGGCGCTGGTTCTTGGTCGTCTCCAGCATCGTCGTCCATACCATCGATGTCTTCGGAGTCGAAGTCGATCATGTCGGTTAAATCATCGACAGTGGCTACAAAGTGGGTGGTGGGTGGGCGTTGAATTTCTTCGTCGTCCGCATCCCAACCTTCCTGACCGTAGTCCGGCCAGGGCTCTCCTGATAAAGAGAGAGACTTTAGTGAATTTTGGATGTCGCCAAAGGGCGAGTGCTGAAAGATGGCCGTGGCAGTGAACTCCATGACCTGCGCCCAATCGGATTCAATTGGCAGGGGCGCGGAGGGTTCGGAGTCCGAGAGGAGTCCGCACCTGGAGTCACGGTCTTCGCAGCGACAGGATGGATTTCGCTCAATCGCCAGAGAGATCGTAGCCCCGAGGCGGTGTCCAGCCACTCATCCTCGATCGGCGGGTCGGCCCGAGCTAAGGGTCGGAGCGACGCTGGTGCGCCTCGTGGCACCGCTCGCGGCAGAGCTAGATCGCGCCCATCGAGACAAGGCGGCGCGCTTGGTTGTGGCTCGAATCCGTCAAGATCAAGTCTCCGCGGATGTCGGCCGTAGTTCAATCTCCCAAATCTGACTTGATGGCGGGGCGAGCTTCGATCTGCTCCGGATGGCCAAGTGAATTGCCCGCATGCAAAGCCACCGAATCACGAAGATCTATCCGGGAGAAAAGTCTCACCCGACCGCGTTGTTGTTGATGATTGAAGGAGCCATCGGGCCTAAGGATGACGACACGCAGGAACTCTCAATGAAAGCAGCAATGTCGGTGTCAAACCGCGGATCTCGGTAGGGGGTCCCGAATCGTGCGCCTAGGCGGATGGTAACAGGAGACAAGGGACACGATGTTTTTACCCAGGTTCGGGCCCTCTCGATGGAGGTAAAACCCTACTCCTGCTTGATTAATATTGATGATATGGGTAGTACAAGAGTGGATCTACCACGAGATCAGAGAGGCTAAATCCTAGAAGCTAGCCTATGGTATGATTGTTGTTCGTCCTACGGACTAAAACCCTCCGGTTTATATAGACACCGGATAGGGTTAGGGTTACACAGAGTCGGTTACAATGGTAGGAGATCTACATATCCGTATCACCAAGCTTGCCTTCCACGCCAAGGAAAGTCCCATCCGGACACGGGACGAAGTCTTCAATCTTGTATCTTCATAGTCCAGGAGTCCGGCCAACGGTGATAGTTCGGCTATCCGGACACCCCCTAATCCGGGACTCCCTCATAGGCCTTTATGCTTTCGAAGAATTCTATATCATTTCCCATCAATAGTATGTCATCCACATATAATATGAGAAATGCTACAGAGCTCCCACTCACTTTCTTGTAAACACAGGCTTCTCCATAAGTCTGCGTAAACCCAAACGCTTTGATCATCTCATCAAAGCGAATGTTCCAACTCCGAGATGCTTGCACCAGCCCATAGATTGAGCGTTGGAGCTTGCATACCTTGTCAGCATTCTTAGGATCGACAAAACCTTCTGGCTGCATCATATACAATTCTTCCTCAAGGAAACCATTAAGGAATGCCGTTTTGACGTCCATTTGCCATATCTCATAATCATAGAATGCGGCAATTGCTAACATGATTCGGACGGACTTCAGCTTCGCTACCGGTGAGAAAGTCTCATCGTAGTCAACCCCTTGAACTTGTCGATAACCCTTAGCGACAAGCCGAGCCTTATAGATGGTCACATTACCATCCGTCTGTCTTCTTCTTAAAGATCCATTTATTTTCTATGGCCCGCCAATCATCGGGCAAGTCAGTCAAAGTCCATACTTTGTTTTCATACATGGATCCTATCTCGGATTTCATGGCTTCAAGCCATTTGTCAGAATCCGGGCCTGCCATCGCCTCTTCATAGTTCGAAGGTTCACCATTGTCTAACAACATGATTTCCAGGACAGGGTTACCGTACCACTCTGGTGCGGAACGTGTCCTTGTGGACCTACGAAGTTTAGTAGTAACTTGATTCGAAGTTCCTTGATCATCATCATTAACTTCCTCTCTAGTCGGTGCAGGCACCACAGAAACATTTTCTTGAGCTGCGCTACTCTCCGGTTCAAGAGGCAATACTTCATCAAGTTCTACTTTCCTCCCACTTACTCCTTTTGAGAGAAACTCTTTCTCTAGAAAGGTCCATTCTTGGCAACAAAGATCTTGCCTTCGGATCTGAGGTAGAAGGTATACCCAATAGTTTCCTTTGGGTATCCTATGAAGACGCATTTTTCCGATTTGGGTTCGAGCTTTTCAGGTTGAAGTTTCTTCACATAAGCATCGCATCCCCAAACTTTCAGAAATGACAACTTAGGTTTCTTCCCAAACCACAATTCATACGGTGTCGTCTCAACGGATTTCGACGGAGCCCTATTTAAAGTGAATGCGGCAGTCTCTATAGCATAACCCCAAAATGATAGCGGTAGATTGGTAAGAGACATCATAGATCGCACCATATCCAATAGAGTGTGATTATGACGTTCGGACACACCATTCCGCTGAGGTGTTCCAGGCGGTGTGATTTGTGAAACAATTCCACATTTCCTTAAGTGCGTGCCAAATTCGTGACTCAAATATTCTACCCCACGATCTGATCGTAAGAACTTGATTTTCCTGTCACGTTGATTCTCAAACTCACTCTGAAATTCCTTGAACTTTTCAAAGGTCTCAGACTTGTGTTTCAATAAGTAGACATACCCATATCTACTTAAGTCATCTGTGAGGGTGAGAACATAACGATAAACCGCGAGCCTCAACACTCATTGGACCGCACACATTAGCATGTATGATTTCCAATAAGTTGGTTGCTCGCTCCATTGTTCCGGAGAACGGAGTCTTTGTCATTTTGCCCATGAGGCATGGTTCGCACGTGTCAAATGATTCATAATCAAGAAAATCCAAAAGTCCATCTGCATGGAGTTTCTTCATGCATTTGACACCAATGTGACCAAGGCGGCAGTGCCACAAGTATGTGGGACTATCATTATCAACCTTACATCTTTTGGCATTCACACTATGAATATATGTAACATCACGTTCGAGATTCAATAATAATAAACCATTGACCAGTGGGGCATGACCATAAAACATGTCTCTCATATAAATAGAACAACCATTATTCTCATATTTAAATGAGTAGCCATCTCGCATTAAACGAGATCCAGATACAATGTTCATGCTCAAAGCTGGTACTAAATAACAATTATTGAGGTTTAAAACTAATCTCGTAGGTAAATGTAGAGGTAGCGTGTCGACGGCGATCACATCGACCTTGAACCATTCCCGACGCCGCATCGTCACCTCGCCCTTCGCCAGCCTCCGCTTATTCCGCAGCTCCTGTTTTGAGTTACAAATATGAGCAACCGTGACCGTATCAAATACCTGTGAGCTACTACGAGCGCTTGTTAGGTATACATCAATAACATGTATATCATATATACCTTTGGTATTGCCAGCCTTCTTATCCGCTAAGTACTTGGGGCAGTTCCGCTCAAAGGACTGCTTCCTTGCAATAAAAGCACTCGGCCTCGTGCTTGGTTCCATGCTTTGGCTTCTTCCCGGCAACTGGCTTACCGGGCACGGAAACTCCCTTGCCGTCCTTCTTGAAGTTCTTCTTACCCTTGCCTTTCTTGAACTTAGTGGTTTTATTCACCATCAACACTTGATGTTCCTTTTTGATCTCCACCTCCGCTGATTTCAGCATTGAATATACCTCAGGAATGGTATTTTCCACCCCCTGCATATTGAAGTTCATCACAAAGCTCTTGTAGCTAGGTGGGAGCGACTGAAGGATTCTGTCAATGACCGCATCATCCGGGAGATTAACTCCTAGCTGAGATAAGCGGTTGTGCAACCCAGACATTTTGAGTATGTGCTCGCTGATAGAACTATTCTCCTCCATCTTACAACTGTAGAACTTGTCGGAGACTTCATATCTCTCGATCCGGGCATGAGCTTGGAAAACCATTTTCAGCTCTTGGAACATCTCATATGCTCTGTGCTGGTCAAAATGCTTTTGGAGCCCCGGTTCTAAGCTGTAAAGCATGCCGCACTGAACCAGGGAGTAATCATCACTACGCGACTGCCAGGCGTTCATAACGTCTTGAGTTGCTGGGAAAACAGGTGCTTCACCTAGCGGTGCATCAAGGACATATGCTTTCTTGGCAGCTATGAGGATAATCCTCGTGTTACGGACCCAAGACGTGTAGTTGCTGCCATCGCCTTTCAGCTTGGTTTTCTAGGAACAGCGCTGAAGTTGAGGGCAACATTAGCGTGGGCCATTTGATCTACAAGACATATTGCAAAGTTTTAGACTATATATGTTCATGATAATTAAGTTCATCTAATTAAATTATTTAATGAACTCCCACTCAGATAGACAACCCTCTAGTCATCTAAGTGATACATGATCCGAGTCAACTAGGCCGAGTCCGATCATCACGTGAGACGGACTAGTCATCATCGGTGAACATCTTCATGTTGATCGTATCTTCTATACGACTCATGTTCGACCTTTCGGTCTTCCGTGTTCCGAGGCCATGTCTGTACATGCTAGGCTCGTCAAGTCAACCTAAATGTATTGCATGTGTAAATCTGGCTTACACCCGTTGTATGCGAACGTTAGAACCTATCACACCCGATCATCACGTGGTGCTTCGGAACAACGGACCTTAGCAACGGTGCACAATTAGGGGAACACAATTCTTGATATTTTAATGAGGGGTCATCTTATTTATGCTACCGTCGTTCTAAGCAAATAAGATGTAAAAACATGATAAACATCACATGCAATCAAATAGTGACATGATATGGCCAATATCATTTTGCTCCTTTTGATCTCCATCTTCGGGGCGCCATGATCATCATCTTCACCGGCTTGACACCATGATCTCCATCATCATGATCCTTGTCATCGTGTCTTCACGAATTTGTCTCGTCAACTATTACTTCTATTACTATGGCTAACGGTTTAGCAATAAAGTAAAGTAATTACATGACTTTATGTTGACACGCAGGTCATAAATAAATTAAGACAACTCCTATGGCTCCTGCCGGTTGTCATACTCATCGACATGCAAGTCGTGATTCCAATTACAAGAACATGATCAATCTCATACATCACATATATCATTCATCACATCCTTTTGGCCATATCACATCACACGACATATGCTGCAAAAACAAGTTAGACGTCCTCTAATTGTTGTTGCAAATTTTTACGTGGCTGCTATAGGTTTCTTAGCAAGAACGTTTCTTACCTACGCCAATACCACAACGTGATATGCCAATTTATATTTACCCTTCATAAGGACCCTTTTCATCGAACCCGATCCGACTAAAGTAGGAGAGACAGACACCCGCTAGCCACCTTATGCAACTAGTGCATGTCAGTCGGTGGAACCTGTCTCACGTAAGTGTACGTGTAAGGTCGGTCCGGGCCGCTTCATCCCACGATGCCACCGGATCAAGATAAGACTAGTAACGGCAAGTAAATTGAAAAAATCGACGCCCACAACAACTTGTGTTCTACTCGTGCATAGAAACTACGCATAGACCTAGCTCATGATGCCACTGTTGGGGATCGTAGCAGAAATTTAAAATTTTCTACGCATCACCAAGATCAATCTATGGAGTCATCTAGCAACGAGAGACAGAGGAGTGCATCTACATACCCTTGTAGATCGCGAGTGGAAGCGTTCAAGAGAACGGGGTTGACGGAGTCGTACTCGTCGTGATCCAAATCATCGATGATCCTAGCGCCGAACGGACTACACCTCCATGTTCAACACACGTACGGAGCGGAGACGTCTCCTCCTTGTTGATCCAGCAAGGGGGGAGGAGAAGTTGATGGAGATCCAGCAGCACGACGGCGTGGTGGTGGAAGCAGCGGGATTCCAGTAGGGCTTCGCCAAACGCTACTGGAGGAGGAAGAGGTGTCACGGGAGGGAGAGGGAGGCGCCAGGGCTTAGGGTGCGGCTGCCCTCCCTCCCCTCCACTATATATAGGGGCTAGGGGGGCGCATGCCCCCTTGGAGATCCCATCTAGGGGGGCGGCGGCCCATCGGGGGGCAACAGCCCCCTTAGGGTTTCCAACCAGGGTGGCGCATGCCCCCTCGGGGGGCAACGACCCCTAGGGTTTCCAACCCTAGGTGCCTTGGGCCCTTGGGTGGGGCGCACCAGCCCACCATGGGCTGGTTCCCACACCACTTCAGCCCATGGGGCCCTCTGGGATAGGTGGCCCCACCCGGTGGACCCCCGGGACCCTTCCGGTCGTCCCCACTACAAAAAAAAGACACATCCGTGACATTTTGGGCCGAACGAATTTTTTTCCTGTCATACATATGACACTTCTATGACGATAATTGTGACAAAACCCGGTATCATCATAGATGTGGTGGGCTCCTACTTCTATGACAAAAAATCATGACAAAAATGGGCTTTTCGTCCGGGCGGGCGGAGACACAGCTGCATGACATTCTTTGGGCCGCCCATGACGGAAAAACCGTGGTAGAAGCGAGGGGAGGAAAATTTCGGGAGTTTCGGTTATGGTGGGAGGTCGGGGGCGAAGCGATGCGCATTTCTCTCGTACACGACGCTGCGTGTGTGTAGGCGTTAGCTCTAATCAACCCGAAGCGAGGCGTTGGGCTCTAATCAACCCGAAAGCGATTGCCGCAGCTCGCATTACGACATCGAACTCGAGCGATCGATCGATGGCTGTTAATCGAACCCGATGGAGCGATTCTTCGCTGCTGCCGCTAATCAAGCTGATCGATTGATGAACAGTGAGCATTGCGCGCTGGGGGGGTTGATGAATAAGGAGCGGTGGCGTTGCCTCTAGATGAACAAGAGACCGTGGAGGGGTGGTTGAACAGGACCCGTGGTGTGGAGGGCTGGATGAACAGAGACGGTGGAGGGTGCCCGTGGAGGGGTGGTTGAACAAGAGCGGTGGAGAAGCGCGGTGGAGGCTGGATGAACAGGAGCCCGTGGAGGCTGGAGGAGGTCGACGGTAGCCCGTGGAGGCCGGAGGAGGTCGACGGTGGAGATGAACAGATCCTGTGGAGTCCTGCTTTTGCACGCCACACCCTCCCGGCGAACAGACCCTGTTTGACCGTAGCGCCCAACACAAGTCCGTTTCATCCGTTTTGCGGTACGCCACACCTCCCGATCAACAGGACCCCGCTTTGACCGTAGCGCTCCAACACAAGTCCGTTTCGTCCGTTTTGTGGTATGCCACAGCCCTCCCGATCAACAGGACCCCCGTTTCGACCGTAGGAGGTCCGTTTCCTTGTTGTGCGGTGTGCCAGGCCCCTCCCGATCAACAGGATCCCGTTTCATACGTGGCCGGTCGAACACAAGGCTGTTTCCTCCGTTGTGCGGTACGCCAGGCCTCGTTTCCATCGCCTGTTCCGTCCAAGCCCTCCCGATGAACATGACCACGCATTCCGTTCCGACCCAGCCGGTTGGCTCCCCATGAACACGACGAAGACGCTGTTTCTCCGTTCCGACCCAGCCATGTACATATGCGCGAGTACGCGTTCGAGAGCCTGCCCGTATGTACGTACATGACCGTATTTTCTTTCTTGCACCCTCGCCGCTGTACGTACGTGTACATGCTACGTGCGCGCCTCTACTACGACACGTGCGTGCCTCTACAACGACCAGTATGTACATACACGTTCGCGACCAGAATGACAACCCTACGTACGCTTCGACCAGGTGGGTCCCGACTGTCAGGAACTTCCTTGCCTGCGAAGATGTTGCTGGTGGGTCCTAGCAGTCAGGGGGGCGAATCGTTTTTTTTTGCCCGGACGCACATCCTTGCGTGGGAAGATGTAGCTGGTGGGTCCCAGCAGTCAGGGGGAAACGTTTTTTTCACGAAATACAGTGGCCCGTCCGATGGGTCCCCGCTGTCAGGTGGAGGAATAATTATTTTGCGCGTAATAAGGAGGCACTTCCTTGCTGCAGCCATGGACCCAGCTGTCAGCCTCTCCATGTACAGTCCACGTCCGATGGAAGCCATTCCTTGACCACGTTGACCACGCCGCGCCGAGAGCACCAGGGCGGTGGACGACGACGAGGCCTAGGAAGGGGATGACACGGAGTCGGGGAAGACGCGGAAGTGGATGCCCACGCGTAGAGGAGTATGAGGGTTCACTGGTTCGCTGCGGTGTGAGGCTGCCGTCGCCGCAGAATAACAGGGGGTGTGGGTGAGTAGAGGGATGGCCTGGCCAGCGGTAGGAGTAGTAGGGGGCGGTGAGGCCTCTGCCGCATCACAGCCGGCCACGGGAGGCAGGAGCACGAGGCCCGACCGGCGTTGGTTTGGGCGGCTGGAGCAAGAAGACCAGAGGTTGAAGAAGCACTACGACCGTTGGATGGACATAGTATGGTCACTGGAGCTAGAATCGTGCATAATTGACTAAGTTGACAAAGCCCTCCGTCCCCGTCAACTTAGTAGGCCCACAAGTCAGCCTGCCACTATACTGGTTCCTAGCTAACGGGGGAGTATTCATTTTTTTGTGCGTAATAAGGAGGCACTTCCTTGCGTGCGAAGATATAGCTAGTGGGTCCGAGCTGTCACCGGGCGGTAACGTTTTTTCACTTAAATACAGAGGCCCTTTCGTGGGTCCCTGATGTCGTGGAGGAATCATTATTTTGCGCGTAATAAGGAGGCATTTCCTTGCGTGCGGCCGTGGACCCAGCTGTCGGCCTCTCCATGTACAGTTCACTTCAGATGCATGTCGGTCGTTGACCACGTTGACCAGGCCGCGCCGAGAGCACCAGTGCGGTGGACGACGGCGAGGCCTAGGAAGGGAACGACACGGAGGCAGGGAAGACTCGGCAGCTTGTTTCAAGACGCAGAGGGGAGTACTGTTGACGAGGGTTTACCGTTCGTCTGCCGTCGCCAGAGAATAACAACAGGTGTAGGTGAGTAGAGGGATGGCTAGGCCAGCGATGGGAGTATGGTGGGCGGTGAGGCTCAGGCGGCAAAGACAATCGGTCCGGGAAGGAGGGAGCAGGCAGTCCCGCCGGCGCTTGTTTGAGCGGCTGGAGCAGGAAGAGCAGAGATTGATGAAGCACGACGGCCGTTGGATGGACATCCAACAGTCACTGCTTGTGCGTCAACCTTTTTTTTAGGAAAGCCTCAAATCTGTGGAAAACAGCATACAGCCCATCTGCCATTATTTCTACTAATTTACAGACCATTTGCTAATTCATAAGGTTTTTTTTGGAGCCCATATTCTTTTTGTTAGCACTAGCAAAAAGGCCCGTGCGTTGCAACGGGAGAAAAAAAATCTCTCATATCTCTAGCTGGGTCAGTTGGACAAACTGTGCGTGGCCGGTTGGCAGGTTATGAGATCGAACCCTCCCATCGGTAATTTGATTTTTTTGCCAGCTCTTCGGACATGGGCCTCCATTTGCCGCCAGGTGGGCTTTCTTCGTTGGGCCAAAACGGGTGGCAAGTAACAAAACCAGATAGCGTACGTGAAATTAATTGAAGCGGGACCAAACAAAGCGGGACGAAACCAAGAATATCACCTCCTTTTAATAGTAGGTATAGATTACAGCCCATATTGTAGCCACGGTTAAAAAATTATACGAATTTTTGCATATTTCGGTGCAGTCCAAACTGTTTTTAATCCCAAAATTTTAACTCACATTCAAACTGATTTTAAAAATAAATGTATATCAATATAAAATCCAACAAATTCTCCATGCATAAAAATTAATGTAATTTAAAATCTCGAAATAAAAAAAGATATTTGAAACAAATTGCCGGTTTGATGTGTTTTAAAAATGTACAACCCATTTCTCATTACTGATAGGCCATTTTCTCGGCCAACCTAATGAAGCTCTCCTCGTCTTGAAAGATTTCCAGCCCAAGAGGCCTGACAAAGCGACTTACTTAGCAAATCACAAAAAAACTGGGCTGTGGTCTTGGACCCAGCTGTCAGCCTCTCTACATACAGTACTCTTCCGATGGAAGTCGGCCGTTGACCACATTGACCACGCCGTGCCAAGAGCACTAAGGCGGTGGACGACGGCGAGGCCTAGCTAGGAAGGGGACGACGCGGAGCCGGGGAAGACGCGGCATTGGATGCCAATGCGGAGAGGAGTACGAGGGTTCACTGGTTCGGCTGCGGCGTGAGGCTGCTGTCGCCGCAGAATAACAGGGGGTGTGGGTGAGTAGAGGGATACCCTGGGCCAGCGGTGGGAGTAGTAGGGGGCGGTGAGGCCTCCGCGATATCACAGCCGGCAACGAGAGGCAGGAGCACGCGGCACGACCAGCGCTGCTTTGGGCGGCTGGAGCAAGAAGACCAGAGGTTGAAGAAGCACTATGGCCGTTGGATGGACATCGTACGGTCACTGGAGCTAGAATCATTCATATTGACTAAGTTGACAAAGCCCTCCGTCCTCGTCAACTTAGTAGGCCCACAAGTCAGCCACCCACTATGGTGGGTCCCAGCTAGCAGGGGGTATTCATTTTTTGGTGCGTAATAAGGAGGCACTTCCTTGCGTGCGAAGATATAGCTGGTGGGTCCGACCTGTCAGCGGGGGACGTTTTTTCGCGAAATACAGAAGCCCTTCCCACGTACAGTGCACGTACAATGCGTAATAAGGAGGAACTTTCCTTGCGTGCGACCATGGACCTCGTGGGTCCCAGCCGTCAGGCTCTCCATGTACAATCCTCTTCCAAAGACTCTCGTATGTTGACCATGCCGCGCCGAGCGCACCGAAGGCGGTGGACGACGGCAAGGCCCCAGACTAGAACGACCTGGAGATGGGGAAGACGCGGTAGTGGAGTCGCAGACGGAGAAGAGTGGGAAACTTGACTGGTTCGGGTGCGGGGTGGGCCTACACTCGACAGAGAATAACAGGAGGTGCGGAGTGTAGGGATGGCCTGGCCGTCGGCGGGGTAGCGTTTCGCTGAGGAGCGCAAAACAATGCCGCTGGACGCCGAAGGCTGGAGCAGGCGGTTCCGGCAGCGCTGGGGGAAGAAGACGAGAGATTGAAGAAGAATGCCGGCCATTGGATGTAAATCCAACGCCTTCTTAGGCTTCGACCTACTAGCCCACATGTCAGCCAGTCCATTTGTTTTTTAGTCCATTTGGTGGGCTGGGTGAAACAATGATGTAGCATCTATGCAGCCCGTTTAAATCCCATTTGCATTTTTCTCGAAATCCGCAGACTTGCTGGGTTGGGTGAAAATATCATGTTGGGCTAGACGAAGAAATGTTATAAAAACATAAACACATGATTGCACGTCAGTAAAAACTTTGCAAGCTTATGTACGCAATCACTAGGAGTTAACTTGGCAAGTTATATATAAACAATTATTATTATTATTTTGTAAGAACTTTCAACTTACGAAATAAAATATCATTTTAATTTGATGAGTTAATAGTACGTGGGGTATTATTATTTTTTAGGCTAGACGTGGGACAGTTGAGTTGGTTCTAGGGGAAAGTACTGGGAGAAAACTCAGTTTACATCAAAAAAGAAAGTGGGAGAAAATTCAGAGACCTGCTGGGTCCACCTGAGGAGAGGAATATGTTGGGAGGAAGGAGATTCAAAGCACGGCAGCCGAGTGAACTAGTTTTTTTACGGACAAGTGAACTAGTTTACATACATAAGCAAATAGCCACTAAAAAAGCAATCAGGTTAATGGGTTCTTAAAAGAAATATTTTGGACAAAATAGATAATTACGACACATAGGCTAATGCATGAAACACTCAGATGATAAAGGTGCTTATAAACAGATAAAGTACAACATCTAGACCTTCCTGGCACGCTTGATCATGACGCTGCGGCTGTCCGTGTACTCGTCGGTTATGGGAAGCAGACACGCCCTCATGTCCAAGATCTGCCTGTACATGTCGTAGCATGCGTATGCATCCTTGGCCGTGTAGGTTATGTAGGCTAGATTCATAGATACCTCCCACGTGTTCAGGTCGTCTTCTTTCATGTTGGCGTATCAGGGGTCGATGATGGTCTCAGCGAGGTCAACCACGGAGTCCTTCTCCTGCCCGTTGCTGATGATCTTGTATTGCTTCTGGATGTCGACAAGCTTGTTGCACCAGATGGCCGAATCGTCACGTTCTTCCTTCTCTCCACCGTAGCGAAGGTGCAGTCGGCACTGCCGATGAAATGGGCGAATGCTCCAGAACCTGGTGCAGCCATAGGACTGAGGCGAGGCAGAGCTTCACCGAGTCCGTATCGTTGGTGTACATCACATTCAACTTGGTGCAGCCATAGGACTGAACGGCGAACTAGCTCCTTGCTGAAGTCCATATCCAGCAGGCTCACCCCTCGGATCGCCATTGGAGTCTCTTCGAGTGAACGAGTGTGTAGGTGGTGGCAGCAGTTTGTTTTTCAGCTCTTGGGGAACTGGATTCAACAGTAAGCTGAGTGTGTACAGACGACAACAGTTACTACCCCTCCCTCGTCCGCTGCATGCCCGGAAGAAGATGCACCCTCGGCGCATTCAAACGCCTCCATTAAGAAACCTACTCCGGCCACACGTCGGTTCACGAGCGGGTCTGTATTGGTACTGTAATAACAGGAGTTAGAGGTCACTTTGCATAAATTTAATTAGCTTTAACTAGTCGTCGACCCGTGCAGCTGCACGGGCTAGCATTAGAAAAAAAATACAATTAAGATTATTGAAAAGCATTTGTTGTATGAATAATTGTAAGAATATGAAATATATATGAAACTTCACATCCAAGAAGAAAAATGAGTGGATTCCCCTTGGTAATATTACTTTTATATGAGAATATGTGTCAATTCGATCAATAGGAAAAGCATAAAAGGTGTTATACTACACTTTTTTTTGTATTCCAACAACTCTTGTGGAATATCATGTGTTCGAAAAAGGCCCTATATAAATGTACAGAAAATTGTGATGCACTGATGTTGTTGGAATTTTTCTTAATCTACAAAACAGAAGAATACACAAAAGTATGAAGTATTTGGGTTGTCGGGATAACATGTGAAATGTTTGAAAACGCATTTAAGTATTAGTCGAAGAACTAATACAAAATCCACTTAAGACTTCCATCCCATGCATATTAACAGAAGCCAAGGAGATAACATAACTTAAAGTTGATACAACTGTGGACTATTATACATTGAGTGAAAGCACTAAATTAATTCCGCATGGATTATTTCACTATATGCATGTGCTATTTTTATTTATAATCATGGTCTAAGCCTAATGTGTGGTTGACTTGCCCTTTCCCACCAGTTCTAGCACTACATCCTTACACACATTTACACCGGTGTTTACTGCTACTGCCAACTTGAGTCAATGAACTAAAAAAGGTATTTCATTAATATTCACGACTGAACCTTGTCAAAAGAGGAAACAACTAAGAATGGTACTTCTGTAACCGCAAATGACAAAGTGACCTAAACAATGGGAAGAACATCAGCTATGGGCATAACACACAGTATGAAAATTGAACACAAATTAAATGAGTATTTAAAAAGTCAAAACAGAAGCTCTAGGGCGGCAGATGCAACCACACAAACCATTCAAGTTACAAAGATGTCGCAGATTACAACTGGCCGTGGATTACACTTTTATGCTCCATGTTTTGACATTAAAAATTAAGTCACCAAAGGAGCTTGCAAAACCTGATTGCACGATGGCACTGCAAAATCTATGATGAAATAACCCAACCTATGCGCTTCTATATGACAATAATCAGGACAAATATGTTTGTGATTTTTTAGATGTTAAAATCACAAAAAGAAAATCTGTATTTGTGGGTTCTGAAGGTGTTACCAAATTCACGGAGCATAGAAGTCCAAGCCTATAGGAATGAACTTTGTGAATGCACCGACATAATATATACCCTGTAGGGAAGTAAAAAAAAATATTGATATATCATTATGTTTACACTAAAATGGGGAAGTCTATAAATGGTAACCGTGCCATACCATCACAAAAATTTCAATGGTTGCAAACCCTAAGCAAAGATTTTCTACCTATCGGTAAATAATTTCATTCTAAAAACTATACTGGTATAGGAAGCTAAAACCGATATCAACTCCGAAAAAGCATTCACTAATCAAGTTTCACTTGATAAAATAATCAAACAACCTATATTTCTGTATGCGAAATTCATTTTGCAAATCTATCAATAAATACATGTAGAACCTGTGGAACCTGCTACTAAACACCTTATCTTTTGAGTCCATCAAAAGAGAATAACATTAACAGTCTAAAACTGATGTATATTTGACACTAAATTTATTTGAGACTGTACATGCTAAATGCTAGCTAGGTTGGCCCACATTCTCAATACCATTTACCTGCTACTTAAACTTTTCTCAACCCATGAGTTAGATGCCCTAATATGAACCCATGATATCCTTGTTTTTAAAAGCTTATAAGATGGAAAAGACAGTATGTTTTTATGGCAAGCATACCAATTGCCCATGAAGATGCATATTCTTGCGGATTATTCATATCAAGCAAATCACTGTGAAACGATTGCATAGAGGACAAACCTATCTCAGAAAAGCAGGTAATGCCAAAATGACTAATTGCCTCCTCAACATCTTGTTTCCTTGGCCTGCATCTAAAATTTCCTCCTGTACTGCAGCAGTAGCTAAGAGTATATGCAATGAGGAGACTGCTACTCAAGAATTGAATTGAAACAGAACATTAGCTGTACATAGAAAATATCCAATTCCAGAAGGCCCCATGATGATCTCTGTGCGTGGTGCGACCAAGTTCTCAAATCAGCGATGCAGCTCTGCAGCCTGTGCCCTTTCGCAAGGGAAGTTTGGCACCTAATCTGCGGAAAGCACCCAGGTCGGACGCCCAAGATTCTAGAACTTCAGAGTTTGACGCCATCTTGGTAGAGGTTTTTTATTCTAGTCCTAGGAAGGATGCAGTAATGAAGTCGTATGCTACTTGGCATAGACCTTGATCCACTCCAGGCTGCTTCTCTCGTTGAGGAAAACCTCATGTTGCCCAATTGGCCACTTGCAGACACGTACATTTTTAGCCCTTCTGTGCAGCCATCGTTCTTCATTAGGGACTTGTCTTTTTATTGACAACAACCTCTGAAATCATGAAGCACATATATATACATAGTAAAGTCCTTCTGAAATCTTCTAATTTTTCTAACTAAGCATGCAGCCAATATATTTTAATAGTGCACACGATACGTAGTAATACATACTACATATCCTTGCCGTCTCTCACACTGATCACATCGTGTAACTTCTCACATAGACCTCTACATCCAACAATTTCATCAGTAGTAATCAGTGGGCTCCAGCAGATGATCAGTGCAACATCATAGAATTCAAGACTGTTGCATAAATTTCTCCAACAAATCCATCATGCGTCCCTGTTAGAACAAAAGCTTTGCTTCGGTGTGAATTTCTTCACGAAGCGAATAGAAAATCAAAGCAAGCTTGAGAACACGACATCATATAGTCAACTCTTATTGGGACACTGATAACTGCAAGAAAGAAAATTAACACCCTGACACACAAAAGTTAGTAGTAGAAGTAATTACTTTAGGTAGGCTATGTCAATTGAATAGGATCCAAAGAGTTCAGATAAAAAGTTACAGGTTTCAATAGCTATATACTAAGCCAATTAGGAATCCTAGAAAATATTTATATGACCTAGCTGATATTGGATGGAAGGAGGCAAGCAGTATGCCTCCCGGGGGAAGAAGGATAGGAGAAAGGTGCTGCAAGAGCATCAATGCGGCACCACCGTGGGATTAGGAAGAACACCCACTGCTCCATGCTTAATCACACTACATGAATCACATTCATGGAATTGATCTTAGCATATTAGCAAGGGAAAGAAATTGAATCTTGCCTTTGCTTGGTGGACTGTGCCACCCGAATCTTCACTGATCAAATCATCAAAGTATATTTGGACAGAGGAAAACATCTACCACTTCTCTCTCAATCGCGCCCCAGAAAGAGATTTTGATGGACCAATTATTCATATGGGCAGATCGTTGGCAGATGCACGCGCAAAAGGATTGTGGGAATAGCAATGAGAGAGATCGGAGTCTGAGTATGTGAGAGAGGAAGAGGTCAAACCATGGAGATTAGCGATCAGTAAACCACGCTGGGGCTGGCAATTTTCCTTATTACTTCTCTTGGGCGAGGAGAAAGATGGGGGAGATACATCTAATGACGACCCATTGATTAGGCATGAGTTGTGGAGGAAGGAGTCTTGCGTTGTGGTTTTTTTCCTTTCAAAATCAATTAGGAGAGTCCATGAAACATGCCCGTGACTTTCTAGTCAATAAGATACGTGCGTGACTGTCAAGAAAGGACGTTGTTTATCGTTTTTGTCGAGGATGCTGTTCATCTGTTTTATTTTTTGAAAAATCGTTGTTTACTGATTGGATCGAGTCCTGCGATTGGATTCTTTCCTTTTTCTGATGGTAATTATGCACACATATGAGGTTGTGTCCTTTCCCGTCGTGTCAGGTTGTTTTTCTTTTTTACCACAACAATAACGTAAATCCAAGGGGCAAGATAGATCGATTATATAGATCGAACGGTTACAATATTTTTAATGATGTGGATTAATGTGCTGATTCATATGGTGCCTCCCATTAGTAATAAGAAGATTGTGACACCATTGTGACTTGCACGCTAGTAGAAGGATGATAGAAATAGATACGAATCATATAACTATCGACCCGCTAACAACTTTATCCACGAAGGGGCAGACGCTTCCACCAAAGTTTATAAGTAGTATTTCGTACAGGTACATTATACCATGTCTGATTGGTGGCAAGCTGTCTGAGGAGACATTTTCTATGAAACTAAGAAGCGAACCAGCTGGTTTTGCTCTGAAGAATGGGTCTTCTGACTTTTGCTGCTTACAAAGCTAATCTGGAACAACTCTCGTACATAGTAGAATAGAACGAGTGGTATTATGTGACCTAGTATTCAAAGAGCACGTTATGATGCAGAACCCTCGTCAACAAGAAAAAAAGAATTTCTTGCAAAAAAGAAAAACAAGAAAAATGAAGATCCAGTATACACACAAAGCATAGGTCGAATTTGTCAAAAGCAAATGTGTTTTGAAATCGGTCAACTTGATGACTGGATGGCAACAATCTGGTTACAGGAAATCATGGCGACTTTAGTCCAGGTAAACTCACAGAGCGGTTAAAAAACAAAGAGAATTATGCTAAACAATCAGATGCCATTCATGTACGGGTACCAAGTTTATACTGGCTTCCATGCATGTGTAACCGCGTGATATTATGGGCTCTGGCTTAGATAAGCAAGTTGTAGGTAAGAGACCCGTATTACCAGCATATGTGGGTGTTGATAGGTTATATGGGTCGTACAAGGTGGGCTCAGGGTACTACTTCCCAAAGGCTTTGGCTTGTTCTTTCCTGGCTACTCTATATATAAATCTTTACCTCCGGACCATTCCGGAACTCCTCGTGACGTCCGGGATCTCATCCAGGACTCCGAACAAATTTCGGTTAACCGCATACTAATATCTCTACAACTCTAGCGTCACCGAACCTTTAAGTGTGTAGACCCTACGGGTTCGGGAGACACGTATACATGACCGAGACAACTCTCCGGTCAATAACCAACAGCGGGATCTGGATACCCATGTTGGCTCCCACATGCTCCACGATAATCTCATCGGATGAACCACGATGTTGAGGATTCAATCAATCCCGTATACAATTCCCTTTGTCTATCGGTACGATACTTGCCCAAGATTCGATCGTCGGTATACCGATACCTTGTTCAATCTCGTTACGACAAGTCTCTTTACTCGTTCCCATAACACATCCTCCCGTGAACAACTCCTTGATCACATTGAGCTCATTATGATGATGTCCTACTGAGTGGGCCCAGAGATACCTCTTCGTCATACGGAGTGACAAATCCCAGTCTCGATTCGTGCCAACCCAACAGATACTTTCGGGGATACCCGCAGTGTACCTTTATAGCCACCCAGTTCGTTGCTAGGACGCTTTGGCACACCCAAAGTACCCTTACGGTATCCGGGAGTTGCACAATCTCATGGTCTAAGGAAAGGATACTTGACATTAGAAAAGCTTTAGCAAACGAACTACACGATCTTGTGCTATGCTTAGGATTGGGTCTTGTCCATCACATCATTATCCTAATGATGTGATCCTGTTATCAGTGACATCCTATGTCCATGGTTAGGAAACCGTAACCATCTATTGATCAACGAGCTAGTCAACTAGAGGCTCACTAGGGACATGTTGTGGTCTATGTATTCACACATGTATTACGATTTCCGGATAACACAATTATAGCATGAACAATAGACAATTATCATGAACAAGGAAATATAATAATAACCTTTTTATTATTGCCTCTAGGGCATATTTTTAACAGTGAGAAGATTGGTTTGTATGTGCTGCATTAATCAATAACGAGTGAGAGGGTTGACTTGTTGTAGGTTGGAGAGAAAAATACACATTAATTCACAATTCAAACGAGAAGGAAAGCCTGAATTCAACATTGGCTTAAACCGACATTAATATTTCTCTTGGCACCTGTAATATGAGTTTGTGGCCTTTTATACAAAAATGAAGGGATTGTAAAATTGATCGTTTTTTAAAATTTGACTTAGGACAAATCTAATATGCGAAGTAAAATAAACAAAGGCAATAATCATTTGTGTTTGAAACAACATCGGAGCTTATCCGAGATGCACATGCAATTAATTTATTACAACTGTGACACCATTGTGACTTGCACGCTAGTAGAAGGATGATAGAAATAGATACGAATCATATAACTATCGACCCGCTAACAACTTTATCCACGAAGGGGCAGACGCTTCCACCAAAGTTTATAAGTAGTATTTCGTACAGGTACAATATACCATGTCTGATTGGTGGCAAGCTGTTTGAGGAGTCATTTTCTATGAAACTATGAAGCGAACCAGCTGGTTTTGCTCTGAAGAATGGGTCTTCTGACTTTTGCTGCTTACAAAGCTAAGCTGGAACAACTCTCGTACATAGTAGAATAGAACGAGTGGTATTATATGACCTAGTATTCAAAGAGGACGTTATGATGTAGAACCCTCGTCAACAAGTAAAAAAGAATTTCCTGCAAAAAATAAAAACAAGAAAAATGAAGATCCAGTATACACACAAAGCATAGGTTGAATTTGTCAAAAGAAAATGTGTTTTGAAATCGGCCAACTTGACGACTGGATGGCAGCAATCCAGGAAATCATGGCGACTTTAGTCCAGGTAAACTCAAAGAGCGGTTAAAAAACAAAGAGAATTATGCTAAACAATCAGATGCCATTCTTGACGACTAAAGCGTAAATAGTAGCTCGAGCGCGCAAATGTAGTTTCCGTAAGTCACCAGTTGCAACTACTAAATACTGGCTCTATCACCAACAATATGTGTGTGCTCGTTGACGAGAGACGGATACGCCCTCTACCTTGTCCAAAACGCTTGTCGGCGTCTTTCCGCCCATTTACATGTTGTCCTGTTTTTGTAGGCACCCCGTCATGGCAACGGGGAACTTGCATTCTAAATAGGACCGCTGGTTTGAGAATGTACTATGCACGAGTAGGAAACCTAGTAGGATAGCCATATGATCCTTACCCTTTTCCTTGTTGCCAATGATATAGCTACATTGCTTGGCTATGCTATGATATGAAGAGGTGGGATCACATCTACTATGGAAACTATGTTGTCTTATGCTTATTAAGCACAACTTAACTTAATGAATCATCTGGGTGGATTGTGACTTGATTGGGTCAACGACTGTGAATTTTGGCGGGGATCACCGCCCAGGTCCAAAGAAATTGTACGGGTACCAAGTTTATACTGGCTTCCATGCATGTGTAACCGCGTGATATTATGGGCTCTGGCTTAGATAAGCAAGTTGACCCGTATTACCAGCATATGTGGGTGTTGATAGGTTATATGGGTCGTACAAGGTGGGCTCAGGGTACTACTTCCCAAAGGCTTCGGCTTGTTCTTTCGTGGCTACTCTACACCTTGAGTCTAGTAACAATTGGGTTTTACTAAATCATGCATGTAAAGTACATGAATATCTCGAGTGTAAAAATTGATACGATTACTTGTGTCAATGGCCATGGACAACTTTGAGCAACTTGTCCTTGAGCTGTTAGGAATATATCATCATCGTAATTATCTTGGCTAAACTTTATGGGATGAACATGAGAATATGGCATTTGTAAGGAAGCAACCAGTGGCAATATACCTCCATTGGGTTTGATCCAGTATGTCTAGGGCTACTGCATATGACGCAGTTAGTATAGCACTTAGAGTAGATCCACTTAAAGTTAGGAGAAAAATACTATTCATTTCTGCAAACAAACCCAAGCTTCACTTACCCATAAATGCATGTAGGTGGAATATGATTATTATAATAATTAATGCGACACTTCTCAATACATTCAACACATTGACCCTTGTCGCCGCAATGTATCATGTTGCAGGTGAGTCTGATAAGGAGTGAACATATCGTAGGGTCGCGAGCCTCCACTCAGCATGGTTCACATGTAGCGTAGATGGATATCATTCGATGTTATTTGTTTTTTGTTGTATCGATACTCTATTTGGACTAGCCCTGGCTAGTGGTTTGTACTAAACTATGAGTTTGGATCTGATGATGTAATAGTTAGTGATGCTTATGTGTTTGATACTACATCGATACCGTGTATGCTAATGAATCAACCCAAGGGCTGCATTGTTAGTATCGTGGCTTAAACCTCATCAGATTGGTCATTACACATATCATGGTGAGACAATACACATTAGTTTCGAGGGGTCGATTGTCATGAATGTAGTGCCAGGAGAAATACACAATTGTACATGTTCACGGTGGTTTATTGTGTAATTGCACATGCTAAGGTTGTATTGTTAGAGTTTCTATTTTTGGGACGGCCGTATACGGCAAGATTATTTTTGACGTAATGCAGTGGCAACTTTATAAACAAGTGAAAAAACTTTATTAGACTAGCTAGTGACATGGTGAATCTAGTATTGAGATATACTTCAATATTGTACTTATTTGGTACTATGGTTGTTAATACTTTTTAAATATAAAATTGGTCACAAACATGTGAATTAAAAACAGACAGAGTACCGTTAAAGTTTGAATCATCAGGCCGTCTGTGACACCATCCAGAAGGTTCAGTAGATAGAGTTGTTAGCAGATCAATAGTCATATGATTTGTATCTATCTCTATCTTCCTTCTCCTAGTGTGCGAGCCATGATTGAGTCATGGTTGTAGTAAGGGCACCACAAATGTTCCTTTTTCTGTTCAGACGTGATCCACGTACATGATGTGGGAGCTGGTCATCTAATGCTATTCCTAAATTAATCCGGTTGGAAGGAGAGAGAGAGGTGCGGGGCATGCAGTCCCCTTTTTCTTTTGGCATGCGATTTTCAAGCATTCATATATTTTGAACCAAAAAACCAGATTGAATTTCGTTTACATGTTTATGTTTCTGGTGATGAGGATTTCAAATGAGATTCATTTCGTATATGCTTTGATGAATTTTAAAATTTTCATTAAGTTTCAACTTTTGAAATTTGGTATGGTCGACTGAAAAAATCATGAAATGCAGACCCCACGGCCGACAAAAATGTTTGACTTGATACGAGGGACCGACAAAATCATCAGTTTCAAAACATGTGACCAACAAAAACATAAGTTGCAAAAACAGAAACTTGTAAATATTGTACCCTCGTGGGACCTATGACTTGGGGATCGTGAGGCAGGTGTGCGCTCCCGCACCTGCGTGCCCCTACGAATTTCCGGTCAAGGAATGTATCAAATGTAATATACACATCAAGAAATAGAGGATACGTTACTAAAATGAAAATACACTATGTGAAACAGAAACAGTTATGTATTATTTTGAAGACAAACAAATGGAACATACACATCAAGAAATCAACTGCACGCTACAGCTCGCTTGAGTATCATTTATTCAGCAATGAACACACGGTATTCTTCCGAAACGGATGGAAAGTTGCCAAATGCGGAGGCACCCACACTACTTGAACTTGGCCTTGACGGCGTCGATGTCTTTGTTATCGACCCGGAAGGCCTTGGCCAGCACGTCGCTAGGAACTGGTGGCGCGGCAGCGAAGAGCGTGGTGGCCATGACTTGTGTGCCCTGGAGCTGGCTGTTGAAGCCGGCGATGACGGATGCAGGGCCACGCCCCCTGTTCTGCTGGAAGTGCACGAGCCCACGCGGGAAAACGAACACGTCTCCGACGGTGACAGTCTTAGTGAAGAGCTTGTTGGCGGTGGTGATGAAACCCACCTCGAGGACTCCTTGGGTGACGAAGATGATCTCGGTGGCGCGCGGGTGGGTATGCGGTGGGTTCTGGCCTCCCGGCGCGTAGTCGATGCGTGCCATGGACACGCCAAGCGTGTTCACCCCAGGGAATGACTGCACGTTCGCCGCCGTAACGTTGGACCCTGCCAAGTTGTTCGTGTTGCCGGCGTTCTTGAGACCGGTGAAGAAGAAGTCGTCCGCAGTGATGTCCGCCTTGCACGGGAACCCGTTCAGCTTGATCGCTGCCGCCATTTCATTTTGGCGAAAACACTACATCAGCAACAACCAGCACAAAAGATGCGACAACGAAGTTGAGAAAGATGATGACTCACGGGATGCCAAGTCGGCGACGCAGACGTCCTGGAGCATGTCGGCGTGGCCGGCCAGGGAGGGGGCAACGATCGCCAGGAGGACTACTGCGGAAAGCTGAAGCATCACCATGATCGCTTGGTCAATGTTGTCTTGCTATCAGCTTGGTGGTGTAGTTGTCACTTGTGAGAGTGCTTCTTGGGTCTGAAAATTAGCAACGGTAGGATCTGGTACTTATAGGCAGTGTGGTCTCCGTACTCAACTTTGGATAGTCGCCATCTCAAGGTCATAGGCTCGGATGGGGAGGGAAACACGCAAGAGATATTCCGTTAATTTGGAGCCAATGGGTATATACTACTAGTTGTTTTAGCACTCCGTGCAGGCTAGTTCCTGCTGCACATGCGTTCTTGAATCGATCCATGATCCATCCATTCGGGTGTATATCATGTTGGAGACAACAGACCTGAGTTTCACGGGTCTCCATCCTCGTCGTGGGAGGAGTTGCACATGCTAGTTTGTACCGTATTTAGACCTTACAGCTGGTGTCAAGTTGAGCTTATTTCTTGGGGCTGTCAAGCTGTTCATTTGGATCAGAGAGGAGTCATTTGGTCAATGAGCCCATGAAACTATCCTGGTTTTTCTTTTCTGTGGCTTCTGACTTTTGCTGCTCGCGAGGATGTGCTGGGACAACTCTCATAAAGAGAAGAATGGAACCAGTTGGTCGAATTGTCTGAGGCCCCTTGCAAGAAAAAGACTAAGGCCACGTTTTAGTGTTGTGGAATCGATCAAGTTGATCTCCTTAAATTCACAAACCGGGTGGCCGACGACCGACTGGTTACCCAAAATCATAAGTTTATGATGCCCCCCTGTAAAATGGAAAACACTTCAGTCCGGCCGGCTGATTCACTCGGGAATTGGCCTTGTGTGCTGCCGTTCGATCAAATGTGATCGTATGATGTGGCAAGCTGGTCCAATCACTTATGGAAACATCACGCAGGCCCTCAAAATTTTGGTGTGGCGTTGCAAGCTTCATCTCAGCTGTTGCATGACTTTTTTGCTATAACATCGGTCATGTTGCAGAACTTTCTTCCGTAACGTCATATGAAGGTGAGTCAAAGTAAATAAATTCTGCAACGCTACTACTATCACAAAGTTTTTCTGCAACAATATATTTGTTGCAAAAGTTTTCTGTAACAAGACATTTATTGCGGAGATGTCCGCAACAAGACCTCTGTTGCAAGATTTCTGCAACAAAAGCTCTGTTGCAAAGGTAAAAGACGCCACTCTGCCACACAATGGGATCACATCCGACAGCTCGCGAGGCGGCGGATCTTTCCCCTGTAAAATTCACAAACTGGTTAAAAAGCCAACCGACTTATTGTGACCAATCAGATGCAAACCCTGGCGGCTACTGAGCAAATCAATAAGTAGCCAGCCATCTCTATCACTGATAGTATGTGCTTGCTCATGGACAAGGAAGGAGACTGTAGCGACCTGACCCAAAATCGGTCAAATCTCTGTGTCTGTACCATCCCAAGATCATGCTGGTACTCACAGTACATCGATAAAGTAATCAAAGTTCAATCACACCTGAATATTATTACACGTTTCTCATATAGAGTCTTTATTACAAGGAATAAATTCGCTCAAGGCCAACTCATGAGAAATAAACTAATAACACTGCGGAAGCGTCGAAGATAAAGCGAGTCCATCCGACTCCAAAGGGCAATCGCCAAGCGCGGAGCGTAGCCTCACTCCTGATCGGAATATACCTCTGCAACATAAGACGTTGCAGCCATGTAGGTCAGCTTTTGGAATAAGCTGGCAAGTCATGAAGAATAACAATACTAAACTTACTAACACTATATGCATTTTGGCTGTGGGGCTCTAAGTTTCATCATTTTGCGAAAAAGCAAATTTTATCCTACTACAGTGGACTTGCTTGCAAATTACTACAATTGTTGGTAGTTATTGAGATGGTTCCGCCAACCAAAATCTCATTTCCAAATTATTAAGTCATAAAACCCCTCAAATTAATTTATTAGTTTTAGTGTTGAGATATCCGAATACTTCCAAGTTCCAGAGGCTCAAATGTCCGTAACCGGGGACACGGCTAATCGATTAGATCTTTAACTCTGCAGGGGTTGCGACTTTCCTGCAAGAATCATTCCCTCCTTTAAAGTCTTCGCACTTCATGGTGTTTGAAGACGGACGAATGAAACAGGGTCTTCCAAAGAGTTCTTACGCTACTGCCGTACCCATCCAATCCTACCGTTCTTCTACATCTCGTAGTACCGTCCAGCCAGCGTCACTACTAGGGTCAACCCAGCCAGAGCCCATAATGGCTTGCGGCTGCACAGGTAAGCTTCCGGTCATGGGGCATCCATCCTTCTCTTCGTGGCTGGGTGAAGCTTTCCGCAAGATGTCATGGCACTTCTCCATGCATCCCGGCCACCACTGGGTTCTCCAGGTGCCCGTCAACAAATCCTCCACCCAGAGTGTTTTCCAAGTCCATCTTGATCATTGTAGTTCATGGGGTTGTCATCATCATTGACTCTCACATCTTGCTTATGAATTTCACTCAACCCAAAACCCGCTCACGAGCATAGCAAGTAAACTACTTCGTCCGGGGTCATGGTAACAAGGGGATTGGTTCATCCTACCACATGATACTACTCAAGTTTAATGACTTCAAAATTTCACTACTGCATGCATGGTGGGGTGGTGACAATTACTAATGCACAAAAACATAGGTATAGAAATAACATGATCAAAACTTGCCTTGTTGATGATCCTCGTAAGCTAAAGAGTCGTAGTAGCAAGCTTCGCACTCCGGAAACTCTACCGAGACAAACAATGATCACAATAAGGATATAGCATAGGATCACATAGCACAATAGCATAACAAAGCAACATAACACACCAAAACCAACAAAGCAAAATCCAAGGGAAAAACTCAAAGAAAACCAATTCAAAGCTTTCCCTACTTCAAACAATAGCTAGAATAGTTTTATATAACAAAATTTCTTAACATAACCTAATCATGGTTTTAAGTTAACTTAACAGAAAAGGATTCACTAAGCAACTAGGAGCAAAAAGAATTAATTTAAAAGCTATTATAAAACTCCTATTAGGCCTAATCCAATTTCTATTAAGAAAAATAAAATAAGACTTTTATTAATTATAAATAAAAGTTCATCCTATAAAGTGACAGAAACTAACCTAGAATAATCAGTCACAAGTTAAAAATAAATTTATTTACTAATTAAAATATTAGGAAAACAGGAGCTAGTTAATTAATTAGGATTAATAAGATTCTGCTTAAAACTATTTATTTATTAATCCTAAAATACCCAAGTTAATTTATATGGTTTGGCAATGTTAAAATAAAGTTGGGACAAAAGAATCATCCAAAAATAATTTTTCTAACTCAAGTTATAGCAGATTTACTATTCTGACTAAAACTAAATTAGAGCAATTTTAATTAATTTTAACATAGCTAAATATATATTCTACAGAAACTACATAAAATTTTCAAACCAACAAAAAAAAGAATCATCTAAAAATAATAAACAGAATAAAAGATATGAATTTTTCAAAACAGAAACTATTCTGTTAAAACAGAAAAACAGAAATAAAAGAAAAAGGCCTAATGGGCCTAAACTACGCACTGTGCGTCAAATAGCCTAAACGGGCCTAGGGTTAAACTAAAACGGACCGGCCTAAAAAAAATAACCTAACTAACTAATAAACCGGAAAGAACCGGGCCGGTCTTTTATAAAAAACGTACCCCTTGAGGTCTAATCCTAGCCGTCTATTTGGGATCGGACGGGGGAGTTTTCGCGACGACTCACGGAGTTTCGGCGGCGGCGGGCGGCGAGAGGCGGCGAGGGCTCCGGCGTCAGCGAGGTCGGGAAGTGGCGTCTGGGTGCGGGGAGTTCGGGAGGGGTTTGGTGGGGTCGGGGTGACCGGGTGGTCTAGGCGGCGACGGGCTTGGGCTCCAGCGTGCTCGGGAGAGAGAGGAGAGGGCTCCAGCGAGGCTAGGGGGAATGGGGTGCGGAGGCGTGGGCTTTATAGCCGGGGCCTCGGCTAGCCGGGCGATCGGGATCCCGGATCCTTCGGATCCGCGATCCATGGCGGTGTGGCGTGGCGTGGGCGAGGGAAGAAGATGGCGCGCCCCATGGTCTGAGAGAGAGAGAGAGGCGAGGCGAGCGGGTGGCCGATGCCAGAGGGTTTCGGGCGTGGGGGAGTGAGCTGGGCCGGCTCGGCTGGCGCTGGCTCTGGCAGTGGGCTGGCCTGGGCCAGTGGGAGGGGTGTGCTGGGTGGGCAGGGGCCTAGCCTAGTGGCGCTGGGGGTTTTCCCTTTTTTTTGAATTTATTTTTTAGCAAAACAAAAACAGAGTGTAACTTTTAAAATAAAAATATTTTATATAGGGTTTATATATACCAAAATGATCATGGGAATATTCCCTTTCATTTGAACATTTTTCCAAAGGCAAAATCCAAACTTTATAAAAATCCATTTTTTTCAAATTCAGATAAAATTCAGATTTGAATCCAAATCCTTTGGCAATGTTTTCCTCTGATATTTTTGGAGTGTCATGTTTACTCCTCTCATACTTTTGATCAAGTATTTATCAGGCTTAGTTTTGAAATGTTTCCCACTTGCCAAAGTTTGAATTCAAATTTAAAACTCAAAATTTCTCTGAAACTCCAAATGGTATTCAAATTCAAACAGGATGCATAGGATGCTTAACTATAATTGTAAAACATTCCAAATAGGAAATTTGGGATGTTACAAACCTACCCACCTTAAGATGAATCTCGCCCTCGAGATTCGGGTTGGCTAGCAATAGGTGCGGGTGATCTCAAGAAGGTCTTCTTGGCGCCTGTGTGGCTTCTTCCTCGGTGTGGTGACTCCACAACACCTTGCAAAATTTGATGACCTTGCTGCGGGTGACTCGCTTGCAGCCTCGAGAATTCGGACGGGTTTCTCCTTGTAAGTCAGATCACCGTCAAGCTGTATGGCCTCTAGGGCACTTGTGTCTCTCAACGGAACATCGGCCATGTCGGCATGACACTTCTTGGTGAGAAACATGGAAGACATCATGAACTCCGGACAATCCTTCCGGCAATTCCAACTTGTAAGCAACCTCTCCACGACGTTCGAGGATTTTGTAGGGGCCAATGAATCGGGGTGCTAACTTTCCTTTGACACCAAACCTCTTGATTCCACGAAGTGGAGACACACGAAGATATGCTCGGTCTCCGACTTCGTAAGTTACCTCCTTGCGCTTACTGTCGGCATAACTCTTTTGTCTCGACTGTGCTATCTTGAGCCTGTCTCGAATCAGCTTGACTTTCTCTTCGGAATCCTTGATAAGATCGGAACCGAAAAGTGATCGATCTCCAACACTATCCCACAGCAATGGTGTTCTGCACCTCCTTCCGTATAGAGCTTCGAAAGGGGCCATCTTCAGACTGGATTGATAACTGTTGTTGTACGAGAACTCTGCGTATGGCAAATTATCATCCCAGCTAGACCCATAGTCTAGCACACAAGCTCTCAACATGTCTTCCAAAATCTGATTGACTCTCTCGGTCTGTCCATCTGTCTGCGGATGAAAAGCTGTACTGAATTCCAGCCTCGTACCCAAAGTTTCATGCAACTGCTTCCAAAACTTTGAGGTAAACTGCGTTCCTCTATCTGACACGATTTTCCTCGGAACTCCATGCAGACATACGATCCTGGTCATGTATATCTTGGCCAACTTAGCACTGGTATAGGTAGTCTTCACAGGAATGAAGTGAGCTACCTTGGTCAAGCGATCAACCACTACCCAGATAGAATCATAACCTGTACGGGTCCTGGGTAATCCTGTGATGAAATCCATACCAAGTTTCTCCCATTTCCAATCGGGAATCGGCAAAGGTTGAAGTAACCTGCTGGCTTCGATGTTCGCCTTTACACGCTGACAAACATCGCATACTACTACGTACTCGGCAATATCCTTCTTCATACCTGTCCACCAGAAACTTTGCTTCAAATCCAGGTACATCTTGGTGTTACCAGGGTGAATCGAGTACGGTGAATCATGAGCCTCCTGAAGAATTAGCTTCATGAGTTCGGGATCATTGGGCACATAGATACGATCCTCGAACCATATAGTTCCGTGTTCATCCTTACGGAATCCTTTAGCTTTTACTTCCTCCATCTTTTGCTTTATCTCATCAATTTCCTTGTCCGACTTCGGGCTTCGTGAATCCTTTTCGCCAAAGTGGACTGAACTTCCAGAGTTGCAACGAATCCTCTCGAACTATCTCCATCGGAGATCTCGAGGTCATCAACTAACTCCTGGGTAATCCTCCTGCCGTAAGAGTATTCACATAACTCTTACGGCTCAACGATCTGCTACAACATTAGCTTTACCGGGTGGTAATGCAATCTCATGTCATAGTCCTTTATCAACTCTAGCCATCTCCCTGCCTGAGGTTCAATTCCTTCTGCGTGAAAATATACTTCAAGCTCTTGTGATCTGTAAACATCACAACGGTTTCCGATGAGGAAATGTCTCTGTGTCTTGAGTGCATGCACTACGGCTGCTAACTCCAAATCATGCGTGGCATAATTCATCTCATGAGGTCGTAGCTGTCGGAGGCATAAGCTACAACTTTTCCTTCCTGCATCAAGTACTCCTCCGAGTCCTTGACGAGAAGCGTCACAATAAACCTGGTATTCCTTGTGTATGTCCGCAAAATCAATCTTTCGGGCTGTGACCAACCGTTTCTTCAATTCCTGAAAACTGGCTTCACATTCCTCGGTCCAAACATACTTGGCTTCCTTCTTCAACAGCTCAGTCATGGGCTTGGCAATCTTCGAGAAGTTCTCAATGAACCTCCGATAATATCCTGCGAGTCCGAGAAAACTGCGGATCTCCTTGGTCGAGGTGGGTGACCGCCAATCGGTGACTGATTCAACTTTGGCGGGATCAACTGCTATTCCTTCCCCTGAAATAACATGTCCGAGGAATCCAACTTCCTTCAACCAAAATTCACATTTGCTGAACTTGGCATACAACTGATGTTCTCGAAGTTTCTCCAGAACTAGACGCAAATGTTCCTTATGCTCTTCCTCGCTCTTGGAGAAAATCAATATATCATCGATGAACACCACGACAAACTTGTCCAGATATTCCATAAACACCTTGTTCATCAAATTCATGAAGTACGCAGGAGCATTAGTCAATCCAAATGACATGACGGTATACTCATATAAACCATACCTGGTGGTGAATGCTGTTTTGGGTATATCCTTTTCACGGATCTTCAATTGATGATACCCTGATCGAAGATCGATCTTAGAGAATACCTTGGCTCCAACTAACTAATCAAACAAGTCATTAATCATCGGCAGAGGGTACTTGTTCTTGATGGTTACTTCGTTCAATGCACGATAATCCACAACCATCCTCAAGCTTCCATCTTTCTTCTCTACCAAAAGAACTGGGGCTCCCCAAGGTGATGAGCTTGGACGAATATATCCTTTCTCCAACAACTCATTAATTTGATCCTTGATCTCCTTCAACTCATTCGGTGGCATCCGATAAGGTCTCTTGGATATTGGGGCTGTGCCGGGCAATAGCTCGATCAGACACTCAATGTCCCTGTCCGGTGGCATTCCTGGTAATTCCTCCGGAAACACATCGGGAAAGTCTTACACTACTGGCACTTCCTCCTGAACAACTCCCGTGAGGGAATGCACCTGATTCCTCATCGGGCTGTGCCTGGCTACATACTTGATCCTCTTCTGCTCCGGGGTGGTGAGCAGAATAGACTTGCGGGCACAGTATATGTTCCCTTCAAACTTTGAAAACCAATCCATGCCTAGGATTACATCCAAAGTCTGGGTTTCCAACACTATGAGGTCTGCGGGAAATTTATGGTTCCCGATGTTGAGGGTTGCATGACAGCCTACGCCTGCCATCATTTCTCCTCCCGCGGAACTGACGCGAAGGGGGCTTCTAAGGGTTTTAGTGGGCAACCCGTACTTTTCCACAACTACCCTTGATATGAATGAATCGTTGCACCGTAATCAAAGAGTACCAAAACTGAACGTGAATTCAATAAAACTTACCAACCACGATTGTTCGGCTGATCATAGACGCCCTCCACGCCGATGTGGTTCACCGAGCACGAGGGAACGGATTGGGCTTCTTTGCTGAGCCTCCATTGCCATTTCCATTCCTCTGCTTGGCCTCCGGCAGTCGGTGGCATAGTGCCTGTCTTCCGGCACTTGAAGCGGTGATGTGGCTCAGATCCTTGAGCCGGGCGAACGGTGCTGATTGCCATTACCATTGCCATTGCCATTGCCATGGCCTGACTTGTTGTCCTGGTTGCGGTTGTTCCCATTTCCTCCATGGTTATGACCTCCATGGTTATGATGGGTGTGCCCTCCCGAGTATGGTGCATAGCGGGCTTCGCTGAGCTCCCGAGTGTGCTTCCCCTGGCTGTACTTCCGCTTGCGGCTTTCTATCTGCTGCTGCTTGCCTTCAAGAATGGTGGCCTTGTCTACCAGCTCCTGGTAGTTGTTGAAGGTAGCCACAATAAGCTGCATGCTCAGTTCATCATTGAGTCCCTCAAGGAACTTCTCCTGCTTTGCGGCATCTGTGGCCACATCATCAGGGGCATAGCGAGCGAGCTTGCTGAATTCATCCACGTACTGTGCCACAGTACGGTTCCCCTGGCGTAAGTTGCGGAACTCACGCTTCTTCAGACTCATGGCTCCAGCTGAGACATGAGCAGTGCGGAAGGCCTGCTGGAATTGATCCCAAGTGATGGCACCAATGGGAAAAGTGGCGGTGTAGTTCTCCCACCAAGAAGCTGCAGGTCCATCCAGTTGATGCGCGGCAAAGCGCACCTTCTCAGCATCAGTGCATCCAACAGTGATTAGCTCTCTTCCGACTTTGCGGAGCCAATCATCAGCAACAATCGGCTCAGTGCTACTAGAGAACACTGGCGGATTCAGCCTCAGAAATCGAGTCAAGTTGTCCACAGGGGGTGGTGGCGGTGGATTGTTGGCGTTGTTGTTCTGATTCTGGATAAGTAGCTGCATCAGTGCATTCTGCTGTTGGAGCAGCTGGGTGAGCTCCGGTGGAAAACCAAAGGTCACGCCCTCGGAGGCATCTGGTGTTTTGGAGTGGATGAGAAAATTAGAATAGAACAATGGTCTATGAGGAATAACACTACCCATATGAATGCACAATCATAACACACCAATCATTTATTCATTCCACTCAAACATGGTTCAAACTCGATTACAAAAGCTCATGACTAATCGAAGGAAATATCGGCCTAACTCGATCGATGAAAAGTAAAATAACATGGTGGTCGACTAAAAGTCTTCATCGGTGGTGCCTCCTCTTGGGGCTTCCTTGGTGGTACTCCTTCAAATCCTGATCATTGCTCACGAGGGTCCTTCATCTCCACTCGGATAAAGGTCCTCTCCCAAGTCCATCCTTTCCTCTATCGCGGCAAGCTTCATCTTCGGTAGTCGATTGTCTCCATGAAGTCCGCGACTTCTTCCTCATGGCCAAGGAAGTCTGCGCGTGCCTTCTCCTCCAGTTCCATTCGCGGAACAAAAGCTTCCGTGTGTCTTCGAGTTACGGCGAGTCTGAATCTCCGCTTTCGAGAAGACACTCCAAGTCCTGGATGTAGGAGAGAGTGGAATCGTCCTCCACGGTACGGATGATATCACCATTCCTTGCCCTGCGAGAAACCATGGCGAGGTCTGGAGTGATCGAGCTCGCCCTGTACTCCTCTCGGAGATGTCCAAGTGCTCGATAGATCGCCACGTCCCTTCCGATGATCCAGTTGAACTCGGTGAACTCAAAGTCTATGGGCTCCGTGTGTCCTCCGAAGGTTCTCCCTGGGATATGCACTTCAATCCTGTAGCGGGTATCCGTCGGAAGTGCATTGGTTGGCTTCCCGGTGATCGAGGGCAGAGCAATCTTCAGTTGCTTCACCATCTGGACCAGCTTTCTTCCGAAGGGCATCGTCTCATCGGGCTGGCAGAACTCCGATAGCAAAACTGGGGTGAACTCGACGGCCATCTAGGATGTTGAAAATAGGAGAAGAGTCAGAATTGAACAGGGAAGAATTATGGAATGATAAGGATAACAGTAAATGGTCTCTTCCTATGGCTTTCCGATCCTAGGGGTTACGATCCTACGGTCAGCGTATGCTCTGATACCATCTCTGTAGCGACCTGACCCAAAATCGGTCAAATCTACGTATGCATACCATCCCAAGATCATCTTTGGTACTCACAAGACATCGATAAAGTAATCAAAGTTCAATCACACCTGAATATTATTACACGTTTCTCATATAGAGTCTTTATTACAAGGGAATAAATTCGGCTCAAGGCCAACTCATGAGAAATAAACTAATAACACTGCGGAAGCGTCGAAGATAAAGCGAGTCCATCCGACTCCAAAGGGCAATCGCCAAGCGCGGAGCGTAGCCTCACTCCCGATCGAATATACCTACGCAACATAAGACGTTGCAGCCATGTAGGTCAGCTTTTGGAATAAGCTGGCAAGTCATGAAGAATAACAATACTAAACTTACTAACATTATATGCATTTTGGCTGTGGGGCTCTAAGTTTCATCATTTTGTGAAAAAGCAAATTTTATCCTACTACAGTGGACTTGCTTGCAAATTACTACAATTGTTGGTAGTTATTGAGATGGTTCCGCCAACCAAAATCTCATTTCCAAATTATTAAGTCATAAAACCCCTCAAATTAATTTATTAGTTTTAGTGTTGAGATATCCGAATACTTCCAAGTTCCAGAGGCTCAAATGTCCGTAACCGGGGACACGGCTAATCGATTAGATCTTTAACTCTGCAGAGGCTTATGACTTTCCCGCAAGAATCATTCCCTCCTTTAAAGTCTTCGCACTTCATGGTGTTTGAAGACGGACTAATGAAACAGGGTCTTCCAAAGAGTTCTTCGCTACGCGGTACCCATCCAATCCTACCGTTCTTCTACATCTCGTAGTACCGCCCAGCCAGCGTCACTACTAGGGTCAACCCAGCCGAGCCCATAATGGCTTGCGGCTGCATGTAAGCTTCCGGTCATGGGGCATCCATCCTTCTCTTCGTGGCTGGGTGAAGCTTTCGCAAGATGTCATGGCACTTCTCCATGCATCCCGCCACCACTGGTTCTCCAGGTGCCCGTCAACAAATCCTCCACCCAAGAGTGTTTTTCAAGTCCATCTTGATCATTGTAGTTCATGGGGTTGTCAGCATCATTGACTCTCACATCTTGCTTATGAATTTCACTCAACCCAAAACCCGTCTACGAGCATAGCAAAGTAAACTACTTCGTCCCGGGGGTCATGGTAACAAGGGGATTGGTTCATCCTACCACATGATACTACTCAAGTTTAATGACTTCAAAATTTCACTACTGCATGCATGGTGGGGTGGTGACAATTACTAATGCACAAAAACATAGGTATAGAAATAACATGATCAAAACTTGCCTTGCTGATGATCCTCGTAAGCTAAAGAGTCGTAGTAGCAAGCTTCGCACTCCGGAAACTCTACCGAGACAAACAATGATCACAATAAGTATATAGCATAGGATCACATAGCACAATAGCATAACAAAGCAACATAACACACCAAAACCAACAAAGCAAAATCCAAGGGAAAAACTCAAAGAAAACCAATTCAAAGCTTTCCCTACTTCAAACAATAGCTAGAATAGTTTTTATATAACAAAAATTTCTTAACATAACCTAATCATGGTTTTAAGTTAACTTAACAGAAAAGGATTCACTAAGCAACTAGGAGCAAAAAGAATTAATTTAAAAGCTATTATAAAACTCCTATTAGGCCTAATCCAATTTCTATTAAGAAAAATAAAATAAGACTTTTATTAATTATAAATAAAAGTTCATCCTATAAAGTGACAGAAACTAACCTAGAATAATCAGTCACAAGTTAAAATAAATTTATTTACTAATTAAAATATTAGGAAAACAGGAGCTAGTTAATTAATTAGGATTAATAAGATTCTGCTTAAAACTATTTATTTATTAATACTAAAATACCCAAGTTAATTTCTATGGTTTGGCAATGTTAAAATAAAGTTGGGACAAAAGAATCATCCAAAATAATTTTTCTAACTCAAGTTATAGCAGATTTACTATTCTGACTAAAACTAAATTAGAGCAATTTTAATTAATTTTAACATAGCTAAATATATATTCTACAGAAACTACATAAAATTTGCAAACCAACAAAAAAAAGAATCATCTAAAAATAATAAACATAATAAAAGATATGAATTTTTCAAAACAGAAACTATTCTGTTAAAACAGAAAAACAGAAATAAAAAAAAAAGCCTAATGGGCCTAAACTACGCACTGTGCGTCAAATAGCCTAAACGGGCCTAGGGTTAAACTAAAACGGACCGGCCTAAAAAAAAATAACCTAACTAACTAATAAACCGGAAAGAACCGGGCCAGTCTTTTATAAAAAACGTACCCCTTCGGGGTCTAATCCTAGCCGTCTATTTGGGATCGGACGGGGAGTTTTCGGCGACCTACCGGAGTTCGGCGACGGCGGCGGCGGCGGCGAGAGTGCGGCGAGGGCTCCGGGCGTCGGCGAGGTCGGGGAAGTGGCCGTGCGGGTGCGGGGGAGTTCGGGGAAGGGTTTGGTGGGGTCGGGGGTGACCGGGGTGGTCTAGGGCGGCGACGACGGCGACAATGGCGGCGACGACGGCGACAATGGCGGCGACGGGGCTTCGGGCTCCGGCGTGCTCGGGAGAGAGAGGGAGAGGGGCTCCGGCGAGGGCTAGGGGGGGAATGGGGTGCGGAGGCGTGGGCTTTTATAGCCAGGGGCCTCGGCTAGCTTCGGGGCGATCGGGGCGATCGGGATCCCGGATCCTTCGGGATCCGGCGATCCGCGGCGGCGACGGCGTGGCGTGGGCGAGGGGAAGAAGATGGGCGGCCCCGCGGTCAGTGAGAGAGAGAGAGGCGAGGCGAGCGGGTGGCCGATGCCAGAGGGTTTCGGGCGCGGGGGAGTGAGCTGGGCCGGCTCGGCTGGCGCTGGCCTGGCCAGGTGGGCCGCTGGCTGGGCCAGGCTGGGGAGGGGGTGCGGCGCTGGCTGGGCTAGGGGGCCTAGCTGGCGCCTGGGGGGGTTTTCCCTTTTTTTTGAATTTATTTTTTAGCAAAACAAAAACAGAGTGTAACTTTTAAAATAAAAATATTTTATATAGGGTATATATATACCAAAATGATCAGGGGAATATTCCCTTTCATTTGAACATTTTTCCACAGGCAAAATCCAAACTTTATAAAAATCCATTTTTTTTTCAAATTCAAATAAAATTCAGATTTGAATCCAAATCCTTTGGCAATGTTTTCCTCTGATATTTTTGGAGTGTCATGTTTACTCCTCTCATACTTTTGATCAAGTATTTATCAGGCTTAGTTTTGAAATGTTTCCCACTTGCCAAAGTTTGAATTCAAATTTAAAACTCAAAATTTCTCTGAAACTCCAAATGGTATTCAAATTCAAATAGGATGCATAGGATGCTTAACTATAATTGTAAAACATTCCAAATAGGAAATTTGGGATGTTACAGAGACGCTCTCTGCCTTGTCCGAAACGCTCACCGGCGTCTAACTGTTGTCTTCTTCCGGTCGCAGCCAGTCTCGGCAGCCGGGACCTTGGCATTCTTATTTAGGGCTGGTGACTTGAGATTGTACAACGCACGAGTGTGAAACTTTTTCTCGCCGAGCAGGCTTGCGGGTATGCTGCTCCTTTTAGGTAAGTTGCAGTTGGAAGCGAGCAAAGGTTGGCCGACGCTGGCTTGCTTTGCCATGGTACCATGCTAAAACAACCTTAATTAAATTAACAACTACTCCTAGTCCTACTTAAGGTTTCTCCATTTTCGAATGGAACAGGGACATGTTGGGTCGGGGCAGGTCCAAATTATGCAACTTATCTATTAGAAATTGCACTCATGCACACACACACACACACACACACACACACACACACACACACACACAAAGGGCTCACAAGTTAAATTTTTGGAAAGGTCTTCTAGCTCTATGTACGTATGTGGTTCCAATCATTGTCCAAGACTTGTGGCTACCATTTGATTCCATTGAGCAGGCTCTTGACGGTGTCGGAGACCTTGTTGATGTTGGCGGGTGTGCTTTGATCTGCTCCTCGTATACATGGTAATTTCCGGTTGTGAGGTCCACGTCAGGGCTGTGAGCGTCGTCTGATGTCGAGGGACACTCTGGCTTGCAGCAGGGACTTCCTCGATGAAAGTGGGGGTGACAGTACAAGATGACTCAAGTTTGGTGATGTCCCGCTTTTGTTTTACCTATCAATGGTACTCTTCACCCATGATCTAGCCTCCATGGGTGGATCTAGCGACGTCGACCCTCACGACATTGTTCCCTTTTTGGAGGCATTGTTGTTGAAGCACGTCACATAGTCTGAGTCATGTGATCATTTTATTGTATTCTCTTGAGGTGACATTATGAGTCAATAAAATGTGCCCTTTATATTTTTTTAGACCACTAGGTTAATTTTCTACGCAATATTGTAGAAGCAAGAAATTGACAACAATGGTTTGCTCAAAAACTTAGCACACGCTTAGACATATTATTAAGTTGCGAAGTGGAATGGCGTACATGTCATGTAGAGACAAGCGAAAAGAGGGTGATCAAGAGGTTCTTCTCTCTTGCCAACTCAATACAAGTATGTCCCTCCTCTAGTGGCCATATGAACCTTGGAGGCGCCAGCGCACGCCACTGGCTCCCCCTGCGCCCCTGTGGTATTATGTTGGCATATGTTACATCGTGTGTCTATCCTCTCATTATATGAGAGCCCTAGGATATAAGTGTGCTAATAGGACACGAGTTCATACCATGTCTAAACAGAATACGACTCAGAGTCCAACTATAACTATATTCGACACAACTCCAACATCATGGTCTTACATCATTATACAAGTTTTAAAGAGCTCTTTAATTATTTTAAACACTCAAGAGAAAATGGAAAATCGAAGTCCCTATTACTATGAACTTTAAATTACATCCAACTTGGAATACAACCCCTTTGCCAACCTTAGCAATCACGGAGGTATCCATGCCAACACCTTGGCTCTCTTCTCTTCCCCTTCGGGCGGGTTCACCGGTGGCATAAGAAGTGGGGACCTTCCTGTTTTGGTTTTCTAGTTCTAGTAGGTCGTGTTTCCCTTCAGTTTTGGTTCCCCAGCGGCATCAGTGAGAAAGTGAAAGCGTTGGTGCATGGGAACAAGGCCTTATCGTACCTTGAGGCATCCAATCTAACACAAACGAATGGCCGGTGAGGGTAGGTGTCGACATATTAGTTGCCTATCTTCGGAACTTAGTAGTTGGTGTGTCAATCAAGGGAAGCATTTGGTTGGCTCTCCGTGTGCCAACTTCAACCTCTTACCTTGATTTGTTCTGCGGCATGGCCCGATTTCTCCAATCCTCTGGAATGGTTATGATGAATTGCAAGTCCTTGTTGTCTGGAGTTATGTACCAAATGATCTCCCCTCAATGGTTACTAGATATCATTTCTAATTATGAGTGGCTACTGCGATCTTCAAAGTCTGGTATGACGAGCGCATCTATAGGTGCCACTTTCCTTTACTGCCGGTTCATGTATAATTTTCGATCCCCGCTAGGCGACGTACAGTCGAAAAAAGAAGACAACTAGTACGATGTTCAATGCAATGTTATTTTATTATCTAGTTGTTTGTATCTTGTTATCTTTTCATTGTACTAGCAAATGGTTTTCTTGTTATACAGTTCTGTTTATTCTTCCATGTGGAGGCCACTCATCGGTGTGATCCATATTTTGCGTGAGTTTTACCTACGTTCTTATTCCTCCAATCACCTCGTAGCCATGTGGTGGCCGCACGTTTGCTGACGAACTATACCCCCGCCACCATACGCTCCGGCGTCTCCTTGTGGCATCCTGCACTCCAGTCAATGTCCAGCGGCCGAGCCGACAAGCTGGTGCGATGACACCACTCGGCACTAGCGGAGGACACACGACGGGGGGCTCCTTCTATCCTTCACGCTGCCAGGTGGTTGGGTGCGGAGAGAAACAAGGAAGAGTTACCTGCTACACATGCATCTGATTCCATTAATTCACATCAGTTTCGTGCGCCTCGATCGTCGCGACCGTAGTGCCAGGTGCAATGCACAGTTGAACATGTCGGCAGTGGCTTATCGTGTAATGGCGCATGCTACCTTTGTAGCGCTACAATTTATGTTTATGGGACTGTTTACAGCACACAAGAGATTATTTACTTCGCATACTAGATTTGTCTTAAGTCAATCCTTTTAAAGTTTGACCAAGTTTATAAAAAAATGGTTTACAATACCAAATCAACATCGTTAGATTCATCATGAAATATATTTCATTATTATATATATTTGATTCTATAGATGTTAATATTTTTTGGTATGAAGTTAATCAAACTGTACAAAATGTTTAAGATAAATCTATTATGCAAAGTAAAAAAACTGTACCATAAGAGTTTGAATCATTGAGCTGCCAGTGAAACCATCCAGAAGGTTTCGAGATAGTGTTAGCACGTTGATAGTACCATATGATTTATATCCCCCTTCTCCTAGCATGCAAGTCGCGATTGAGTCATGGTTGTAACAAATTTATTGTATGTGTATCTCAGAATAAAGGACTCTCGAGCTCTGCATAGAGGGCGAGATGCTTCCACCAAACTTAACAGGTGATACGTACAGGTATATAACAGTCAGTCTCACTTGCACCAGAGAGTAGTCATTTTCCATATAATCATCGATCATACGTATCCTGATTTTGCTGTGAAGAATGGGTTTTTGACTTTTGCTGCTTGCAAAAGCTGAGCTGGGATAGCTCTCTGCACAGAGTAGAATAGAACTAGTGGTATTGTGCGACATAGCCATCCAAGAGCATGTTATGATGGAGACCCCTCTTAAGAAAGAAAAGAAGACCCCGTTCTAGTACGGTATACATACATAGGATATGCCAAAATTGTGTTGTGAAATCGATTAACTTGACAAGTGGGTGATGGCCGTCTTGTTACCGGAATATTCATGCCCGACTCCAAGTAAACTCATGGATCGGGTACAAACCCAAGCGACATGCAGCTACAGTTGCACACGTGTGCGCGGACGTGCAATTCCATTTGTGTGGTGTGTAAGTGTAGTTGTGTGTGGTGTCGGAAAAGACAAGTAAAAAATAATAAACATAAATCAATAAAAAATAAAAAGGTAAAATCCACACGAATCTTCACTTGATATCAAACGGGTCGGAGTTACTACATGAGATTTGCTGATTGTCAATTAGATGAAAATATTCAAATGCGGTATTTTTAATATAATTGATCATTTAAAAAAATTGACTTCCGACAAATCTAATATGTTATGTGAATAAAAAAGGGAATAACTGTTGGAGTTTGAATCATCATCAGAGTTTATCCGAGATGCACATGCAATGAATGTATTACGACCGTGACTCCATTGTGACTTGCATGCTAGGAGAAGGGAGACAGAAACAGATAGATATCATAAAACTATCAACCTGCTAACAACTCTATCCACGAAGGTACAGACGCTTCCACCAAAGTTTACAATTAGTATTTCGTACATGTACATGGATACCATGTCTGATTGGTGGCAAGCTGTCTGAGAAGTCATTCTCTATGAAACTATATATATGGAACACATCCTGATTGTGCTGTGGAGAATTGCTTCTGACTTTTGCTGCTTGGGAAGCTGAGCTGGGACAGCTCTCGTACAGATTAGAATAGAACTAGTGGCACTGTGAGACCTTGTAGTATTCTAAGAGAATGTTATGATGGAGACCCCTCGTCAACAAGAAAAGAAGAAGATCCCGTATACACACAAAGCATATGCCAAATTTGTGTTTTGAAATCGATCACCCTTGACGAGTGGATGACGGCCATCTGGTTACCAGAAATCATGGCGACTCCAGTCCAGGTAAACTCACGGACAGGTGAAAAACCAAATCAGCTTGTGCTAAATAACCAGATGCCATTCGTGGCGGCTAGAGTGTAAATAGTAGCTGGCCAGCCGTCTCTATCGCGGGCAATACATGCATGCTTGCGGATGAGGGAGGAGGGGGCCTTCTCTGCCTTGTCGGAAACACTCGCCAGTGTCTTGCCGCAAATTTTGCATTCTAAATAGGACTGGTGGTTTGAGATTGTAAGACACTTGAGTAGGAGCTTATTATCTCACCGATCAAGGCATGGCGTTGCAGTTCTTTTTAGATCGAGTTAGTTGGAAGGCAGCAAAGGTGAGAAATTAATTTTAAGACCGTTGGTTGATAGACTATACAAACTAGGAGTTGATGATACACCGCGCATTGAAAAATTGGGTTGATAACATATGACTTATTATATTTGATTATGTAGAGTTGTAAAACATTTATTGAACATACATAGAATAATTAGAAGCAAAGCTTTTTCCCAAGCATGGTTGAGTGTTCTGGTTGGTCTTTCGTCATTATACATCATTGCAGGCTGAGGTGGGTCTTATCTCATTCATAGTTGTATGGTGAGGTGGCATGCTTACATGTTGAGATAAATAAGTTAGTGGGGATCATTCTCTTATGTACTACCTCTGTTCCTAAATATGTCTTAAGATTTCAACAAGGGACTACATACGAAGCAAAATGAGTGAATCTACACTCTAAAATATGTTTATGTACATCTGTTTATACTGAAATCTCTAAAAAATACCTGTATTTAGAAACGGAGGGAGTATATAGGATAAAGTACATGCATCTCGAACACGGACCCTTAAAACAGAAACAATATCCATCCATCGCTGGCAAGCTCAACGGTCGTGAGCCTCGAGAAGTGAATCTATGGGAGGGGAAGAATAAAACGTGGGGCATGACCCATGTGGGACACCAGGCATGTCCACGTCCCATTTCCAGTTCTTCATCGCGAGACTCCACCGTGTCGACAGCGGCGGATGTAAACGGGCCGGCCCCATGGTCATTGCAGCGGGGCATATGTCGATGGTGGTTTTCCGTGTAAATGCAAATGCTGAGTTTGTAGTGTTAGAGCTTCTGTTTTTGGAACGGCTGAAATCCCAAAAGAGTTATTTACGTCGTATATTAAATTGTCTTAAGTCAAACATTTTAGAGTTTAAGCAAGTTTATTTTTGATGAAAAGCAGTGGTAAGTTTATTAGACTGGTGACGTGATGAATCTAATATTGAAATATATATTTCATGATGGATTTAATTTCAATATTGTATTGATTTGATACTATAGTTGTTAATATTTTTTAATATAAAATGGGTCACAAACATGTTAAGTAAAAAAAGGGGTATCATTAGATTCGTATCATCAAGCCGTCCGTGAAACCATCCAGAAGGTTCCGTAGATAGAGTTGTTAGCAGGTTGATAGTCATATGATCTTTATATGTCTCCCACTTATTAAGGGACACCCGAGCTCTCTATAGAGGATGAGACGCTTCCACCAAAGTTTACATTGCTACTTACATGTATATGTATAATTTTCCTAGTTGGTCGCAAGCTGTGTCATCAAGCAGTCGATCTCACTCGCATCAGAGAGGAGTCATTTTCCATGTAATCATGAATCATATGTATCCTGATTTTGACATGAAGAGTGGTTTTTTACTTTTGCTGCTTGCGAAGATGAGCTGGGGCAGCTTTCGTCATAGTAAAACAGAACTAGTGATATTGTGCAACCTAGTGTTCGAACAGCATGTTATGACGGGGACACCTCGTCAAATCAAAAAGTAAAGAAGAAATATGTCGTTCTAGTGCGTATATAATTGTGTTGTGGAATTGATCAACTTGACGAGTGGGTGACGGACCAGCTAAAGTCGCCGAGGGGGTAGAAACTAAAGTGACTTCTGCTAGACTACTACAAAGTAAACCAATAGCTGGCTTGTTATCTCTATCTATGATAATGCACATACCCTGCTCATTATTACGTGTTTGTGCTCCCGGGCGAGGGATGCAACGAGGATGAGTGTGAAGAGGAATGAGGAGTGGTGTGGAGGTGGCTAGGATGCAACATTGAGGTAGGCATAGGTTGCACGGAGGTAGGAAGAGACATGGATGGAAGATGAGCGGGTCAGGTTGGCCCTACAAAACATCTAGCGTGAACATCACAAATCTTGGGTACAATGTTTGTCCAAAACAACTTTTGTGAAGCTCATTTTAGAACTACTCCTGCTATTCATTTAGGTGTGTGAACAACAATAACAACATTGGTAAATATTGAATCACATACAACAGCTAGCCGACATCTGCAACACCGATTGGTCTACCAGAGGAGCACGACCCCGGTTGTGGACGCGGGCAAGAGAGAGCAACCATGGGAAAACTGATAAATGTGGCCCCCTTTAATTTTCTTAGCCATTCCAGCTTGCAAGATACATTAAAAGTTGACTTTTTAGATGAGACCATTTTTGTGTGTAGAAATGTTGAACAATTGAAGCCAAACACGTGCTTGTCTGCTCGTTCTTTTAGAGTAGACTTTTGTTGTTGTTTAGTCTATGTAGAATAACTCTTCGGAAATCTACCAAGTTATAAATTTGTTGACAAATAGAAAATACCTAATGTAACATGCACGTCAATGAATGTGAGAGGATTTGTAGCACAGGTGCGGGGCACGTAGCCCCCTTTTTCTTTTGGCATGCGATTTTCAATCATTCGTATCTGTTGAACCAGAAGTCCAAAAGTAAATTTCGTTTGCATGTTCATATTTCTAGTGTAGAGGGCTTTCGAATGATATCCATTTTGAATAAGTTTAGATGAGTTTTCAAATTTTTGTTAAAATTCAACTTCTGAAATTTGGCATGGGCGACCGACAAAATCGTGAATTTCAAAAATGTTTCAACCACTAAAACTTGGTATGAGGGACCGACAAAATCGGTTTTGGAATATGCGACTTAAAAAAACTTAAGTTTCAAAAACAGAAACTTAAAACTTATTGTGCCCTTGTGTAGGACCAATGATTTTGTAGATTGAGAGGCAATAGGGTGACCGGCGCGGCTAGGCAGGTGTGCGCTCACGCACCTGCGTGCCCCTGCGAATTTCCAGTCAAGAAATGTATCAAATGTAATATACACATCAAGAAATAGAGGATGAGTGGGGCGTTTTGGTGACCGAGCTCCATGGAGCTCTTTATTTTTGAAAAATTCTAAAATCAAACTTTTTGACTTCAAAAAATTTTGGAAAAAAATATGCAACTTTACAAGGATAAAATGTATGTGTGTGTTTAAATTCAAGGTGAAATACTTTAAAATGCGACCTACACAAAAAAGGCAAATTTCTGGACTTTGAGGATGAATAGTATCATGTGTTAAAAAGCCTCAGATTTGTCTTTTTTGCACAGACTTTATTTTAACGTATTTTGTCCTAAAAATTTACACGCATGTGTGTTATGCCTCCATGTATATCTGTATTTTTTTCGGATTTTTTTGAATTGTAAAAATATGAATTTTCATGAATTTTGCGTTTTTCAAAAACTGGCCTCCATGGAGGCCGAGCTCCAAAAGGCATTTTCGATAGAGGATGCGCTACTAAATTGATCATACACTATGTGAAACAGAAACAATTTTGTATTATTTTGAGGACAAACAAATGGAACATACACATGAAAAAATCAACTGCACGCTTCAGCTCGCTTGAGTATCATTTATTCAGCAATGAACACACGGTTATTCTTGGGAAACGGATGGAGTCAACTGCGGAGGCACCCACACTACTTGAACCTGGCCTTGACGGCGTCGATGTCTTCGTTATCGACCCTGAAGGCCTTGGCCAGGATGTCGCTAGGCACCGGCGGCGCGGCAGCGAAGAGCGTGGTGGCGATGGCTTGCGTGCCCTGGAGCTGGCTGTTGAAGCCGGCGATGACAGAGGCGGGGCCATGTCCCCTGTTTTGCTGGAAGTGCACAAGCCCACGCGGGAAGACGAACACGTCTCCGACGGTGATGGTCTTGGTGAAGAGCTTGTTGGCGGTGGTGATGAAGCCCACCTCGAGAACTCCCTCAAGGACGAAGATGATCTCGGTGGCGCGAGGGTGGGTGTGCGGCGGGTTCTGGCCTCCCGGTGCGTAGTCGATGCGCGCCATGGACACGCCAAGCGTGTTCACCCCGGGGAATGACTGCACGTTCGCCGCTGTGACGTTGGACCCAGCTGGGTTGTTGGTGTTGCCAGCCTTTTTGAGACCGGCGAAGAAGAAGTCGTCCGCCGTGATGTCCGCCTTGCACGGGAACCCGTTCAGCTTGATCGCTGCCGTTTTCAAGAAAACGCCATGTGAGCAAGAGCCAGCAGCCCAGCACACAACGAAGTTGAGAAACAAAGATGAGTGAATACTGAATAATTGAGCAGAAGAGATGACTCACAGGATTTTAGGTCGGCGACGCAGACGTCCTGGAGCATGTCGGGGTCGCCAGCGAGGGCGGGGGCAGCGAGGACGAGGAAGACGGCGCAGGCCGCTATGGCAGAAAGCTGAAGCCTCGCCATGATTGAATGGTCAATGTTTGCTTGCTATCACCTTGGTGCTATAGCTGTCGAGTGCTTCCTGGGTGTGGATTGAGCAAAGATAGGATGTGGTACTTATAGGCAGGGTGAGTTGTGTATGGAACTATGGATAGCATCGCCATCTCTCAAGGTCAAACAGGGCAGGCTAGCTGCGACGGGTTCTGATAGGGTGGGAAGCAAGCATCCGATTCCGTTAATTTGGAGCCAATCAAATAGGGATATAGTTGTTTTTATGCAGGCTACCTGCTACACATGTGTCTCTGAATCAGATCCATGATGCATCCATTCGGTGGAGACAATGGACCCGAGTTTCGTGGGACTATCGTCGTCGCGGGCGGAGCTCCAGGAACAACGCACGATTGCACATGGCGACGGGTGGCTTATCGAGCAGTTGCACATGATAATGCTTATATTTATTTTTCAAGAAAACTTCGGATCTATTCATCACTTGTGAAGGTAGTACAAAGAACATCAAAGTAAAATTTACATCCAGCTCGAGACCACCTAGCAACGTCTACAAGCATTGGAGTGAGTCAAAGGCACACCGCCGTCCTTGCTCCTCACTCATTGGTGTCAGGCAAATATTTTTGTAGTTGGTAGTCGGGAAGTCGTTGTGCTAAGGTCCAATAGGACCACCGCACCAGAACAACATCCGCCGCCAATGAAGAGATGTAGATCGAAAGGATCCAACCTGCAGACACACAGACTTAAATGAATGTAGACCGAATACAAGCAGATCCATTGAAGACAAATGCCGACCGGTTCCCACGAGATCCACTGGAGAGACACCTCAACACGCCCGACGTTAGAAACACCGTTGAGGCAGGGGCTAGGCGGGGAAAACCGTATCCCATCTTTAGGAAGCTGCCGTCGCCTCATCTTACTGAGAATGGCAAAAAAGCTAACAAAACTCATATAACAACACCTATAAACGAAACCCTCACATCTGTAAGGGTCGGGATCCATCACATTTACATGGTCCTAGGACCGGACCGTACGAGACAAGATGGACCAGCGAGAGGCAGGGAAAACCCTAGGTGAGGGCGTTGAGTCCTACGAGCGAAGGGGTACGGGGTAACCAAGTTGAGATTATATTTTTGGAGGGGCTGACAAAACAAAAGAGGTAGGTACTACGTACATACGTGTACATAGCTGTCCGACTGAAGGTGGCAAGCTGTCTCAGCCAGTAACCAATTACACTTGCATCAGAGAGGAGTCACATGAGACTTCTGTCTCTTCCGGGATAAAAAATTCCTGGGCTAAACCGAGCACCGAGCCACTAGCCCTATTCAAATACAGCGGACGAAGCAGGCTGCGAAGAGCGATTTATTCAAACCAATCCGATGCAATTCAGCTGCTCGGCCGTCTCTATCACCGACAATACGCGTATCCCGCCCGTTATTACGTGCGTGCTCGCGGGACGACGGAGGGGACGCTTTCTACCTTGTCCGAAGCGCTCGCCGGCGTCTTGCCGCGCCATTACCTGTTGTCTCGTTCCGGTCGGTACATCTAATCCCGTCACGTCGGGATTCTAAATAGTACCCGTGGTGTGAGATTGTACGACGCAGGCGTAGGAAACATTATCTCGCGGAGCGGCCATGGCGTCTGCTGCTCCTTTTAGGTCAGTTATTAGTTGGAAAGCAGCCAAGGTAGGCCAAGCCTGGGCTGGCTTTCCATGCTAAAACACCCTTAACTAGTTACACATGAAGACGGGTTTCCATTCTGTTTTTGAATGCAACATAGACATGAGTTTGGGGCAGGTTCAAAGCACGCAACCGGCGGCTATTAGAAATTGCATGCATGCAAAAAAAAAAGTAAAAAAGAAAAAGATAGAGAAAGAGGGCTTGCAGAAAAAATGGACTGATAATTGCCCTAGCCACTATTTACCAATGTTTTAAATAACAGGCTATGGAAAATAGCAGCGGGCCTTCAAATCAGTTATAGCGGGCTACTTGTGAAGGCGACCATTTAGTGGCACCCTGCTAAAAAGGCTATTGCGGGCTATAGCGGAGCTATAGCCGGCTATTTAAAACTATGCTATTTACCCACACCTTTACTCCCACTCTACAAAACCTACCTTCTTAGGCACGTTTGGATCCCCTCCAACTTTTTTTAGGCTAACACATGCTTGCTCTTTATTGCTCAATAATGTTTAGTGGAATACAATTGATAGAAGGTCACAAAAGCCATAAATGAGGGCCTGCAGATAAACTAAGCGCATGTTTAGCGAGGCTATGTACCTCCAGATTCAAGCTCTTCCTTCGAAAACGAAAGAGCATTCTTGGAACTCCGATGCCACAATCTTTATCTCCCGGATGATATGACCATGTTTCCTGCCAGTCTCGTCCCTTTATGTTTGACACGACACCTTTACAATCTGATGCAACAATGATGCTTGTTTGTAACATGTCAGATGATAGGGTCATGGCCTCTCGGCATGCTAAAGCTTCAAGCATAGTCAGGTCGGTTACCCAAGCAAAAACCAGTGCCGAGGATCCAAGATAATTCCCTTGGGCATCTATGTAAATAGCACTAACAGATCCATGATTAGATGAATTGCCAACAGCTCCGTCTACCTTTACTTTGGCTGATCCCACTGGAGGAGCGACCCAGGTTGGGACATCCATGACTTGCATGCTTACATGGCGTACAATGGTATGTGCCGGTTTAATAGCATTTATCTCACAAATGAATCTCTCTATGAATTCATGTGTACTTCTAGGACTCTGGAAGACAGCTTCATGAATTGCCTTGCGTCGTGCGTGCCATATTGCCCAGAGAGTAACCAGCTACCGTATGAACTGGTTGTGTGGTAGTGAGTTCAACATAGTAAAAATCTAAAGTTTTACGTCCAGTTCCCTGGACTGGTGCATGGCGTGAACTATTCCTCATCAGTAAGCGCCCATACACAACGTGATGCCGTGCAGTCCAGAAGCGAGTGGCGCCATGAGTCCTCCATTATGCAGAGCTTACAATTACTGCAAGTTGCCATATTACGGTGATGGAGAAGATCTGCTGAAGGTATAGACTGTTGAGCAAGTTTCCATAGAAATATACGAATTTTTAACGGAACCTGAACCTTCCAAAGACTAGTCCATGATCGCTGGTCCGCTTGAGGGCCCCGCACGTCCCTCTAGCCAAGCCTCTCTCCGATTGAGGGAGTCCCGGATTAGGGGGTGTCCGGATAGCCGAACTATCACCGTTGGCCGGACTCCTGGACTGTGAAGATACAAGATTGAAGACTTCGTCCCGTGTCCGGATGGGACTTTCCTTGGCGTGGAAGGCAAGCTTGGCGATACGTATATGTAGATCTCCTACCATTGTAACCGACTCTGTGTAACCCTAACCTATCCGGTGTCTATGTAAACCTGAGGGTTTTAGTCCGTAGGACGAACAACAATCATACCATAGGCTAGCTTCTAGGGTTTAGCCTCTATGATCTCGTGGTAGATCTACTCTTGTACTACCCATATCATCAATATTAATCAAGCAGGAGTAGGGTATTACCTCCATCGAGAGGGCCCGAACCTGGGTAAAAACATCGTGTCCCTTGTCTCCTGTTACCATCCGCCTAGACGCACAGTTCGGGACCCCCTACCCGAGATCCGCCGGTTTTGACACCGACATTGGTGCTTTCATTGAGAGTTCCTCTGTGCCGTCGCCGTCAGGAAGGATGCCTCATCCCGTCTTTAAAGACGATTTTATCGCCAAAGGAGCCTTGGCCACTGGCCAGACTCTCCGGCTAGGTGGTTTTCTTATGACCGCCAGTTCGGCCGTCGCGCCGACGGTGACTTCTCGAGTCATCGAAACCAATCTTCACGTCAATTCGGAACTTGCCGAACAGTTACATCCGATCGAGCTCTCCTCCGTAAACGAGCTCTTGGATCGCATCGCCGCCCTGGGAGTCGCCACAAACTACGACCAGATCGGGCCCAAAACCGATCTGAGAGAGATCAACTCTCCCCAAGCTACCCATCATGTTGCCGTGATAGAGGAGCAATACGGCGATTCTTCTTCTATCTTAAGGACTAGCTACGTCCAGATTCCCGATCCCTCCATGCCGGATTCCTGCAGAGGGACGGATGTCGATCAAGCCCTGAACTTAAAGTCAGGCGGCAGGTTGGACTCATTGGATAGCATTCAAAAATCCAAGCTTCCGAGTTCGGAAACTTCTCGGCCCCTGAGTCTTAAATTGGACAGGGTTTCGGATCTAGTTCCACCCGCCCACCCAAACATTAGCGATCTATCCCGAATTCGGCAAGAGCCAACTGAAACAGTACATCATTAATGGGCCAGATTCCTCCTGATTATGGACAGGATAAAGGACTACCGAGAGGAGGACGCAATTTCACTTTTTTGCAACAATTGCATGGACAAAGGAATCCTAAACGCCATAAGTCGTCGCGAAATTACACGCTTGGATGACTTGGTGACCATAGTACAAAAGTACTGTGCGATGGAGAGTGCTTGGAAAACCGAAAGTCAATTTTGGGATAATCCGGCCCCGAATACATCCCTAGTCCGGAACAAAAGGGTGCATCATCACCAAGCACCTGGATTAAATATCAAAAAACAAAAACCCCCTAAAGGGTACGGAACCATACTGGAGGGTTGGCTAAACGGACCCTGCAAAATTCATAGCGCAGAGGGTGCCACTCCAACTCATAGCCTTCGAGCATGTTGGATACTACGGCAGGTGGCCAAAAGTGGCGAAGAGCTTCTAGCTTCAGAATCCCAGCCCAGCAATACCAGTACGGTGTTAACAGTCTTCGAGACTTTCGCATCAAATAACATTCGGAAACGAACACTCCGCAACCTTGCCGAAGTCTACCAAGTAGCAACAATACATCCATGGAGCGACAGGGCCATTACCTTTAATGCCAGTGGCGAACCCAAATTCCGAACAGCCAGAGCACCAGCCGCATTGGTTCTCAGTCCAATAGTGGACGGCTTTCGCCTTACAAAGGTACTCATGGATGGCGGCAGCGGACTGAACCTCATCTACGAGCAAACCCTCCGAAAAATGGAAATAGACTGGAACCGCATTGAGCGAAGCAGCACAACCTTTAGAGGAATAATCCCCAGCCGGGAAGCATGCTGCACAGGAAAAATCACACTGGACGTAGTGTTCGGCTCGCCGGACAATTACAGGTCCGAGGAGGTCACATTTCAAGTGGCCCCGTTCAGCAGCGGATATCATGCTTTATTAGGGTGAGAGGCATTCACAATTTTTCAAGCTATACCCCATTATGGGTACATGAAGCTTAAAATGCCCGGACCTAACGGAATCATCACTCTCGCTAGTGATCCGAACATAGCACTCCGCGCCGAAAACAAGACAGCCGCACTAGCCCTCAAGGCACTATTTTAAGCCCTAGCGGTCGAGGAACTCACTGCGATGCGCTCCACGGTGAACAGGGACGATGTGATACTTGATAAAAGATCCAAGTCCACCTCTTTCAAACCAGCGGATGAAATAGTCAAATTCCAAGTCCACCCAACGGACCCTGCAAAGACGGCCTCCATTGGGGCACAATTAAACCCAGATGTAGACGCCGCACTACGAGAATTTCTACGAGAAAACTGGGACATTTTTGCCTGGCACCCTTCAGACATGCCAGGAATCCCACGACAGCTGGCCGAGCACAGCCTAAATATCCTAAAAGGATTCAAGCCAGTCAAACAGGCTCTTCGGCGCTTTTCCTAACCCAAGAGACAGGCCATGGGAGAGGAGCTAGCCAAACTTCTGGAAGCCGGATTCATCAGAGATATAAAACATATGGACTGGTTAGCAAATCTGGTGATGGTACCAAAGAAGGACAAATCCTGGCGCCTATGTGTTGATTTCAAAGACCTTAATAAGGCTTGCCCAAAGGATCCCTTCCCCCTCCCTCGAATTGATCAAATTATCGACGCTACAGCAGGGCACGACTCATTGTGCTTCCTCAACGCGTACTCCGGCTACCACCAAATCAAGATGGCGGAGCCAGACCAAGCTGCAACAGCATTCATCACTCCACACGGCCCATTCTGCTTCAACACAATGCCCTTTGGGCTCAAAAACGCCGGCGCAACATATCAGCGCATGATTCAGACATGTCTGGCTAACCAGATCGGCAAAACAGTGGAAGCATATGTAGATGACGTGGTCGTCAAATCCAAGCATGTCAAAACCATAATAGACGATTTGAGGCTCACATTCGACAATCTTCGAAAATATGACATCAAGCTCAATCCGGAAAAATGCGTCTTCGGCGTTCCAGCCGGAAAGCTCCTAGGCTTCATTGTGTCCGGTAGAGGAATTGAAGCAAACCCAGCCAAGATCCGAGCTCTGTCACAATTGGATATTCCAAAAGACCTCAAACAAATACAAAAATTGACTAGATGCGTAGCGGCTCTAAGCCGCTTTATTTCCCGTTTGGGAGAAAAGGCGTTACCCCTTTACCGCCTCCTCCGCCGCACCGAACACTTCGAGTGGACGGATGCCGCAACGGCCGGACTCGAAGAGATAAAAGCCATATTGGCAACTAATCCGGTCCTGGCCGCGCCCAACATGGGCGAACCAATGTTATTATATATCACCGCAACACATCAAGTTGTCAGCGCGGTGCTCGTCGTCGAACGAGAAACAGACGGACACCGGTTCCCTCTTCAAAGACCGGTTTATTATGTGTCCACTTTCCTCACTCCATGCAAATCCCGGTACCCACATTATCAAAAGATAGCATACGCGGTGTTCATGGCATCCCGGAAGCTGCGACACTACTTTCAAGAGTGTTCGATAACGGTAGCCTCCGAAGTACCCCTTAACGACATTATAAACAACCGTGACACGACGGGCCGGATTGCTAAATGGGCCATAGAGCTCCTTCCATTCGACATAACCTATAAGCCACGACGAGCTATCAAGTCGCAGGTTTTGGCCGACTTCGTGGCCGAATGGACCGAAGCCGAACTCCCTAAAGAGTACGGCGCATACTCCAATTGGATCACGCACTTTGACGGCTCCAAAAGGTTGGTCGGCCTGGGGGCTGGCGTCGTCTTGACGTCCCCAACCTGGGACACAGTCCAATACATCCTTCAGATAATGTATACAGACTCCAACAACGCGGCCGAATACGAGGCCCTTCTGCACGGCCTCCGGATGGCAGTCTCCATGGGCATTAAACGCCTAGAGGTGCGCGGGGATTTGAACCTCGCGATATCTCATGCCAAAGATCCGAAAATGGCAGCATACCGCAATGCGGTCCTAAAAATGTCAGCACGGTTCGAAGGGCTCGAATTTCATCATATAGCCCGGGATAACAACCAGGCTGCGGATATATTGGCACGCATCGGTGCAAAACGCGATGCCGTCCCGCCCAACATCTTTCTGGAACGGCTGTTCAAGCCATCCGTACTATGGGAAGGGGAGTCCGGCAATAACAATCCGGACCCAACCGCACTGCCTAACGCCGAACACTCTGACACAATCGGAGACTCTGCCACCGAGATAACACCCTCCGCCCACGAAATAATGGCGGTTATCGCCCCGTGGACGGAGCCATTCCTAGCCTATCTAACTAGGCAGGAACTCCCCGAAGACCAAAATGAGGCCCGCTGCAGAGTACGGCGATCTAAAGCCTATAAAGTCCATGAGGGAGAGCTTTATAAGAAATGCACTACCGGAGTCCTTCAAAGGTGTATCTCCGAAGAGGAAGGGCGAAACCTCCTGGCTAAAATTCATGCCGGACTGGGTGGGCACCACGCTGCAGCCCGTGCCCTTGTAGGCAAGGCCTTCCGTACAGGATTTTATTGGCCGACAGCCCGGGCAGATGCGCAGGACTTAGTCCAACGATGCGTCGGTTGCCAGCTTTTTGCTAACCAAAGCCACATGCCACCCACCGCCTCAAAACTATACCCATCACCTGGCCGTCATGATCCTGGGGCCTTGACATGGTTGGACCCCTTAAGGGAGGAACCCACAAGCAAAAATACCTATTGGTCATGGTAGATAAATTCACCAAATGGATAGAGGCCAAGTTTATTAAAACGGCGAATCCGGACCGGTGATAGACTTCATATCAGGGTAGTGCACCGCTACGGTGTCCCCACAAGATCATCACGATAACGGCACCAACTTCACGGCCGATGAGGTCAAATTATGGTGCAAAAACATGGGCATCAAGCTCGACACGCCTCGCCTATCACCCTCAAACCAACGGTCAAGTCGAGCGAGCGAACGGTCTAATCATGAGCGGCATTAAACCTAGACTAGTGCGGTCCCTAAAGGAATCTAACACGCACTGGGTTGAGGAGCTCGACTCCGTACTCTGGGGGTTGCAGACCACGCCGAATCGTACTACCAGATTCACACCATTTTTTATGGTGTACGGCGCAGAGGCAGTCTTGCCCTGCGACATAATTCATGACTCACCTCGCGTGCGCATGTATGAAGAAAGAGAAGCCGAGCTCGATCGGCAGGACAGTTTAGACGCATTGGAGGAGGAGCGTGACGTGGCAGAGGCTCGTTCCGCATTTTATCAACAGCAGGCTCGAAGATATCAAAGCATGGAAGTACGGGCCAAAGCTTATAACGTTGGCGAACTAGTTCTACGCCTGCCGGACAAGAAAAAGGACAAACTCAAGCCCAAATGGGAAGGTCCCTTCATCATCGACCAGGTCCTGACCGGCGGAGCATACCATTTGCGAAGCGCGTCGGACAACCGACTCGAGCCGAACCCATGGAACGCAGCCCGTCTACGAAGATTCTACGCCTAAGTGCCGGACTCCAAGTTCGTCTCCTTCCTCCGTCCACATTTTTTATTTTTGTTGTCGTTTATTTCTCTCCTTCCTCCTCCTTCTTTTTTGAAGCCTTTAGAGGCTCGTTTGTGCTTTGTTCGCACATATTTGACACGCTGTACGCGCTCATTATACCTGGGGGCTTCTTTACCAGAAGCTTATTTTATACGGGTTTCATGCCCAACACATGCGTCAAACTTCCGCATGTACCTTTTATTCACCATTATATGCATCGATATGATTTAAGTTTTGGCCAAGCTGGGTTGCCTGGCTCCTGTGCTTACCCCTACGTTCCCGATTGTTCGGCTAGGTGGTAAAGGGAGCACCTCTGCGATTGTTACTGCCGGGTCAGCCGGATGTGTACCTCAGACTGGGTGAAGCCGAAAGCTAGCGTTCTTAAGGGAATATTCGATCGGTGAACTGAAAGATGATTTTTAACTATTTATCCATCTGCCCCCAGAGGATTTTCTGCTTTTTTAGCAGCTTTGACATGCACTCTAGGGCATGCATCCCAGCGAAAGGAACCCTTAACGGAACTATTCTCCCTGGAAGATGTTTCTTACTATCCATGTAATATAACATAACTAGTTGGGCACTTGTCTGATACAGCAATAATGACCCCTACGCCTTGTCTCCATGCATACCCCGGTTCTTATATAACCACGAAGGTATTCGGACACACTCCGGACTATTGGGTCCTAAGGTCGAAGCGAAAAGGTCCGCTATGACAAACGATCTACAATCCGGCTAGAAGACATTTTTTCATGTCATATTTAATTACAAAGTCAACTTGACTCATTGTATTCCTCCTCAATGCCATCTAATAGGCTATCTAATTTACAATATTGCTGAGAATACTTGGCGGCCAATTCTACTTGGCCATACACTAAGCTTACAGGGATCTCCTTCCCATCAGGCCCCACAGGTCCGACCTCGGCCATGTGGTTTGGGTCAGCCTTCGTGTGCCGCGTCTTCACCATGGCCCAGGCCTCCCTGGCACCCTGACGGCAGGCCGATGTCTTCCATAGTCGGAAGCGCCGCCGTGCTCCTTGAAGCCGCTCCGCCAGCTCTCCAATGCCTTCGGGCAGGGAGATAGATGGCCACAAGGCCTGGCCGACGCCTTTCATCACCTGCCGAACTCGTTCGCAGTAGCCGACGCAGTTCGGGAAGAAGATCACCCGAAGAACTGGGCATATCCTCTTCAGGACGACCTGTGAGCAAACCTACATACATGTTTATGTTAGTCGCCTTCCTCGCCGAACTCTTTCAAAGTTTGCTCAAGCACTTACTGAAAATGCCGCGACGAAGCCGTCGATTCTCCTTTACGGAGTCAGACGATTCTCCTTTACGGAGTCAGACAACTGGGCACGAACATCCTTTAGCTCCTCACCCAGTTGGGTGTTGGCATCTTGGAGGTTATTTTTCTCCTGCCGCACCCTCGTAAGCATGCTCTCGCCGGCCTTTAGCTGACGTAAGAGCTGTTGTTTGTCCGGATCTAGTCCGACGCCATCTGCAATATTTTTGTCAGATTTACACACCCGCCACACTTCATAAACTATTTATCTTTTGAAACATATGTTACCAGAGGGGGTCTCTGTGGCTCCCCCTGTAGCGGCTAGTGCGGCCTGAAGTTGGGCCTTGCATTCTTCAAGCTCCTGGGACAGTCGGGTATTCTTTTTTGTAAGATCCTTCATAACAAATGATCCTTAAATCAGTTATTCTAACTATTTTAAGTCTCGGGGGCTACTGGCATATATAACTGTCAAATCTCCTTACCCGTATGTCCTTTACATACTGCTCGTGGCTCGCTAGACCATCTTGAGCGGCACGGAGGTGCGATCTCCGAATTGAAGGCATTCAAGGCCTCTTGGGAGAAACACGCGCCACGGCACTGTCCGCGGCGCTTTGTGATTCATGGCGCTCTCCACCTCGGAGTTGCTGGAGTACAATTTGTCGGCATCCTCTGTCGGAGGAGCACCCGACGCACGTCTCGTGCTCGCCTCAGCCTCCGGACCCGGCTTTGAAGCCTGGCCGGTGAAGGTTCGATTGGCAACCTCTCCGGACTCAATCCGGCGAGCGCTCTTTTTCTTGAAAAGAGCACCAGCGTTAGTACGCCTTCCAGGAATCAATCCTGGGAGTATGGTGACACACCATACCGTTGCGGCGGAGTTTCGATTCGGACCGCACTTCTTTTTAACCTCTTGAGGGCCGACCGCCCTTGTTGGCTGGCCACCGCGGGCTCGGCTTCCTACCTCGAAGGTACCACCTGCGAAACACTATTGGTATACGGTGATTAAAAAATAAGCATGGATGGGTCATTATCAGGGTTTTGGGACCTCGGTCTCAGTTACCTGTGAGGCTGGAAGTATTCCGGGGTAATCGGCCGTGATGGCAACCAAAGCATTGTCGATGCTAAGTTGGTAGAACACCCCGTCGATCAACTCCACCTTTATATCCTGATCCTCTTTGGCGGCCGGATCGAGGGACCGTTCCGGATCCTCGGGTTGTGGGGGCGGGTTGTGTATCTTCTCCACAGTCCAGCGCAGTTCCTGCGCAGAAACCATAAAATGAGATATTTAATCATGGGAACATGGATCGGACAGGCCACAAAGATGTTTGCTTACCCAACTTCGAGGATTGTTCGAAGAGGAATCGCTCGGTGGGTTGACGCGGAGAAAATCCTCCTCCTCCCCTTTATACATGGCAGACAAGATCTTCACCAGTTCGGTGACCGATCCCGGCCCTTTGCGGCCGTGGCGGGTGGCATTGTCCTCCCGCTGAAATCCCACATGGGTGGCCCCTATATTGGAGCGGCTGCACTCCCCTCATAATGCAGATTGCCATGACTCCAATCATGGTCAATCCGGCATGAGCTAGTAACCTTATTCGCTCATCAAGTAAAGGACATCCCGGTCATTTTCCTCTGGGGGCTCATGGGCGCCAGCTTAGGCGCTTCTTCGAGGAGGCGTTGCTAAACTCCGAAGGCCGATCCAACAGGATCCGCGGTGGGACGCCCTCCATGTAAAACCATTCCGAAGGCCAGTCTTGGACGCTTCTTCGGGGTTCCGGATAGATATCCGGTTCCGCGATGCGCCATAGTTCGCTCCGCCCACTTGATATATTGACCCTCATGAGAACGGGGTACTAGGCAGAATAATCTCTTCCACAGCGAAATGATCCTCGACGCCAAGAACAGCTCGCAGAGGGCCACGAAGGCGCGATGTGCAAAATGGAGGCAAGCGAAGGTGGTGCAACTCGAGGCCGAGAACTCCAAGAGCCCCGGAGAAATGGATGGATTGGAAATCTGAGTCCTCTTACTAGATAAGAGATGAAGCATACCCGCCTCCTTTAGAGGGCTCGGGACACTCTCCGCTTGCTTTCCGCCCTTGTAGGTGGCGAGTCCGGCTCGAACCGGAACCATGAAGGCCGGGGAAGGAATCCTTGGTTTGGAGTATAACTAGCTCGCTATGCGGGACTCGAGCATCTCTCCCAATTTCCAGTGCTGAGGGCTGGGAGCGCGAGAGGAGGAGCTGCGCCGACCGTCCATGATGGAATGGGCTTTGGTCGAGGCGCCCAATGAAAGCTCGAAGGGGGATGGTGTGACTCAGATCTAGATCCTCGCCTTTTATAGGCAGCTCATTTGCGCAGCTAGGGGGTAAGTGTAAAATACCCTGGCTTTTCGATTCGCTCAAACACGTGGAAGATGGCCATTATTGGGCGAGAAGCCAAGGAGCGCAGCATTTATCGAAGCCGGACACTATTCGACAAGTATGTGGAATTTGGAGAAGAACCCGCCCGCAATGTCAAGACAATCAACGCACGGACTCATCGTCATTGAAGCCTGGTTCGGGGCTACCGAGGAGTCCCGGATTAGGGGTGTCCGGATAGCGAACTATCACCGCTGGCGGACTCTGGACTGTGAAGATACAAGATTGAAGACTTCGTCCCGTGTCCGGATGGGACTTTCCTTGGCGTGGAAGGCAAGCTTGGCGATACGTATATGTAGATCTCCTACCATTGTAACCGACTCCGTGTAACCCTAACCTATCCGGTGTCTATATAAACCGGAGGGTTTTAGTCCGTAGGACGAAAAACAATCATACCATAGGCTAGCTTCTAGGGTTTGGCCTCTACGATCTCGTGGTAGATCTACTCTTGTACTACCCATATCATCTATATTAATCAAGCAAGAGTAGGGTATTACCTCCATCGAGAGGGCCCGAACTTGGGTAAAAACATCATGTCCCTTGTCTCCTGTTACCATCCGCCTAGACGCACAGTTCAGGACCACCAACCCGAGATCCGCCGGTTTTGACACCGACACCGATGCTTTGTAAAAACTATCATTCTGTATGCTGACCTGACAGAGAAGATGCCCTTTTGGTCGTATTGGCATGACCAGAAGTTGTCAACCGCCATGTTACAGAGTTGTATTGAGAGGATGGCCTATGCATCAATATGTACAAAATTTTGTTCGATTAATTCACTAACCAACTATGGAGGATCATTGGCAATGCAGGTAAGAGGTCGCATATTGTAATCCCTAGGGATCCAATTGTCCCTCCACATGTTAATAGTTTGACCATTGCCCACTCTTTGGATCAACCCCTGTGACATAATTTCTTTCCCCTCTAACACTGCCCTCCAAATTTGGGATGGCGAATTACCTAGCTCGGCCTCCATAAAATCATTGTAAGGAGATTACTTTGCCTTGAGGATACACGCACTGAGAGAAGTCGGATCCTCCAGAATACGCCACACTTGTAGAGCTAGCAGAGCAAGGTTACAAAGTTCGATATCTCTGAAACCCAAGCCTCCAAGAAATTTTGGCTTTGTCATTGTATCCTATGAGACCCAGCTGACCTTCCTTTCACCTCCAACTTCCAACTCCACCAACTTCACAGATGATTTTGAGCCAAACGCTTGGGCAACAAGAAGCTAGATTCTCGAATCCCAGCCCGATCGCAGTGCAAGCGAGCTTTGCCCAGCTCCATCGATTGAAGTATCTAGAGTTCGCCCAATTTACAGCAATTTGAAACCGCTAAAGATACCGGTTCGTTGCCCCCCTCCCTCCTACTCAGAAAAAATAACGTATTGCTGTAGCAGTGATCCCCCTCGAATCGGCGCACTGGCTGGACTGAATTGGGCTGCTTCCAGCCCGCCCAATCTGCGTCAAACAGGCCACATCCCTTCCAGCTTGGCTGCAACGTTGGGAAAACCTACCGGTGCAGCCGAACGAATCTGGGATCGCTACGTGGAGTGAGAAGCCACGAAGAGAGGTTGAATTTGTGAAGTGTCTCAGTTCATGTAGGATAAATTACTAGCTAACCTTCGGAATTTCCTTACTAATGTTGCATCAAATAGTTAGTGGATGTGTTGACTTTGTTGTAGGACTTCTCCCCAAATGATGTTGGTGATGATAGGTTACTCCTTCATATGGCGCGGCTTTCTCCTTCAAACATGCCTACTCGATCATCACAGCCGAGGAAGATGTGGACCCCTTTGCCGAGCTCATTTTGTCCTTGAAGGTTCCGGTCAAATTCAAGATTTTTGGTTGGCTACTCTTTAAGGATCGTATCAACACCAAGCACAACCTTCTCAAGAAAACAATTACTAATGATTGTATTTGTCCTCGATGTGATGCCCCCGTAAAGGATGTCACTCACTTGTTTGTTCACTGCTCGGCAACGATTCCGGTCTGGACTGCCCTTCAGCTCCAGAACACCCACGTGCTTGCCACCGCCTGTTGGACTAGACTCTGAGATTTGGCCCCTCTGTATTCTTTGGAAAATTTGGGAATCAAGGAATGCTTGCATCTTACACAATGAAGACCACATGCCTAGGACTACTATTCTCAATCTTGTAACTGATTTCTTCCTTTGGACATTTAGATTCGCTCATAAGAAGGTGGATGTCGTGTCTTGGCACTAATACATTTCTCTATGCGCTAGCACCCTCTTGTAACCTCGCTTTTGATGCTTTGAGTTATGCATTCAGGTGGGGATGTTCTCCCCTCTGGTGATTCTCTAGAAAAAGGGCTCTTGTGTTAATGTTTGGGAAGTTTTTTAGAACTTTAGGAAAGGCCACTGGGTTAATTTGCTATGCATTATTAACAAAATGTAGAGTTGACATAAATGGTTTAATAAAAAATGCATTAACCAATTTCCAAATACATGTCAAACATGTTAATTTGCTATGCAATATTACACGGTGAACTTCTTTGAAAAAGACAATGAACATTTTTAAAGTATGTGAAGGATTTTTTTAATAAATAATGATTTTTAGTATTGCATGATGAATATTTTAATTTACATGTTGAAATGATTTTTAATGCAATGAAGGAAGCAAAACAAAAGTAGAAAAACAAATTCCAACTGAACGTAGACATACTAAAACACAAAAGGAAAAAGAAATTGCATGTTTCCTGCCTTTGTTTTTTAGGGGTGGAAGCACTTTATTGAATCAAAATGTTATGTGGGGTGCTGATAAAATCTGGTCAATCAACTAACCAGGCATGCCTCCCTAAGTCTAAAGTCGTAGCTTCTCTAGCCATTACATGTGATTGCATATTAAACTCACGTTTCTCATGTATGATTTGCTCAGAATCCAGATCTTCTCTCTGACTTTGTATCTCCTTGATGACCACTCCTGATGTCCCCAAAAGGACTCCCTGAACATGCTCAATTGTATCTGCACAATCGGTTGAAATAACTCCTCGCCAACATGAAATTTCAGCTGCTAGAGAAAAACCTTCGTTGCATGCTATTGATTTGAGAATCTCAGGATCAATTAACCCGGCTATGCAAACTTCCAAGGCACCCAAATAGTCTCCATTTTCGCTTCTGCGGATCGCAGCAAAGGCGTCCTATCTGCATGTCTTACAACCGTTGTGTCAACATGGATCTTCACTGGACTTGGGCAGGGTGCAGTCCATCTTCGTTCAACTTCTGGGGCTCGCTATTGCAAACCAATGGTAGTTGGGTATTTGTTCAGGGTAACCTCGACAGGAATCTGGCCAAGGTTAGTCATGTATCGTTGTATGAAGAAGAACGTTGTCAATGGTGATAGAAACTCTCCTTCGTGGACCGCCTTCCGCCTTGCCCACCAGATCGACCAGAGTGTAAGACTTTATGAAATTTTCCTGACCCACTAATTCCTGCAGCTCAATCATCCACAACCGTGTGTCGCCGTGTCTGCATGCAATCAAGTGCTCCACAAGCTCTGCATCTACCAAAAGACCAAACACATTTTGCCAACCAAGGTGTGCTTCCACGTATACTCTCCTGCATTACAAATTAGGCAAACCTCTGATTCCAACATGTTCCTGTGATGACGAAATGAATCTGTCGGAGTGGAGTTTCGTCCTAGACGCCATGCTAAGTTCTTCAATTTTGACGGGACTTTCAGACATGCGAAGTTCTTCAATTTTAACGGGACTTTCGGTTTCCACAATGTGCTCCATTGCCTCTTAGTACTTTCCAAATCTAAAACTCCCGCTCGATGTTTAAGTCAGTCTGATCTTTTGCTTGGTTTCCATGTTCATGCAATAAGCACTCCGAACAGTGAAGGAATCAAGCCATTCATAGGACTGATACATCACAAACATATCTATAATTTTTTTTATTTCATGCTATTATAATATCACTTTTTAATAATTTTTAAAATAATTTATATTATTTTTGTGGACTAACTATTAATTCAGTGCCCAGAGCTCGTTGTTGTTTTCTGCATGTTTTTTGCTTTACAAAAAATCCATATCGACGGAGGTAAATAAAACCTTGGGATTTAATACGATTTTTTCGTGACCTGAAGATTATAGAAAGTGCCAGCACCTGTCGGGGGCCCAGCCCAGGGCCCCACACGGCCAGGTGACGCATCCATTTGGTGACCCGCGTCGGGTGGCTACGTGGGCCCCCTAGACACCACCTTACGTCCATTCTTCTGCCTATACATTCCATATTTTTTGAAACCCTCCATAGCAATTTTTTTTATTTCTTCCTCCGCCGCAAGTTTCCTTTTCAAGGAGATCTAATATGGAGGCATGTTTCGGCACCCTGCTAGAGGGGGAATCCACCATCAGAGGCTTCTTCATCAACCTTGTTGCCTCCATGACCATGTGTGAGTAGTTCCTTTAGGACCTTGGGGTCCATAGTAGTAGCTAGATGGCATCTTCTCTCCCTTGTGATTCAATACAAAGTTCTCGTGAGCCGCCTCACACTAGTAGAAAACAGGGCTTTCGTCCAGGCCAGTTTAGCCCATTAGCCCCGGTTCAATCCAGAACCGGGACTAATGTGAGCATTTATCCCGGTTCGTGCGGCTAAGGCATTAGTCCCGGTTCACTGTGTGTTTTAGTCCCGGTTTGTACCTCAAACCGACTAAAGGGTGCGATGCCCATTAGTCCCAGCTCATGCCTCAAACCGACTAAATAGTAGACCTTTAGTCCCGGTTTGAGGCACGAACCGGACTAATGGTTGAGACCTTTAGTCCCGGTTTGAGGCACGAACCGTACTAAAGGTCCCATTTTCAAACTCTACTTCGTGGATCGCCTTTTCAATTTTAAAAAATAAAATAAAATGATGGAAATGTCAAAAAATAAAAGAAAATAAGTTTCTCATGTGATATGTGGTCTAGTTGTTGGGAAAATTTGCAAATGTGAATTTCGACTTTATTTGCAAAATCTCTCTGGAATTTGTAAATATGGGCATAACTTTTGCATACTAACTCGGATGAAAAAGTTTTTTATATGAAAAATCATCTACTCGAAAAGTTACATCCAAATCCTCTGCGGCTTTTAATATCCTCAAAAACCTAACAGAAAAAAAGTTACGGGGCTTTTAATATCTAGAGTGGAAAAAATCGAAAAAATTTCAAACTGTGGTCAAACAATGGTCAAACCATGGTCAAACTAATTATTCTAAAATATTAGTGTTACTAAATAATTTGTTCAGTTATTTTGAATTTTGGTCAAATCTGGTCAAACTGTAGTCAAACTGTGGTCAAACTATGGTCAAACCATGGTCAAACTAATTATTCAAAATAACTATTGTTTTCTAAATAATTATTGTTTTTGAAAACAATAGTTTGAAACTCAAATAGTGAAATGTGTCAATTCATGCTCAAGCAAAATTCCTGAGGGTTAATAGGATTGACATCTTACTATTGTCGAAAACAACAAGTGCGACTTGGAAACGAGGGAGAATAGAACCCGGAAGTTAAGCGTGCTCAGGCTGGGTGAGTGGGAGGATGGGTGACCGTTCGGGAAGTTAGGTGATTTGGAATGATGAGGGTGATTAGAGAAGAGGATAAATTGAGCAGTGATGAGGGGTGCTGATTAGAGATTAGGGGTTAAAATAATTCAGAAATTTGAAAATAAAAAATTATTCAAAAAAAAATTTCAAAAAAAATTTCAAAAAAAAAAAATCATAAAAGGTGGAGCTCCACGTGGCCGCGGCCTTTAGTGCCGGTTTTGGATTGAACCGGGACTAAAGGGGGGAGGCATTAGTACCGACCCTTTAGTCAATAGGCCCTTTTTCTACTAGTGTCACATGATCGGGATTCATATGATGTAATCCGTGGTGTATTTATTGGGATATGATGAATTGTCACTTTATGATCATATTTCTCATTGAAATCCATTGAATTCTTTTAAATTTCTTTGTTGTATAATTGAGTTGCTTTGTATGCCCTCCGATTTATTTGTCTTCTTTGGCCAAGTTTGATGGGTAGTTCTTCAATGGAAGTTGTGCCTTGTAGCGGGTTCATATCTTACGGTGATGCGTATCCCAGTGACAGAAAGGGACGAGACATCTATTTTATTGTTTCAACTAAAGAAAAATGATGATTTATTTACCACACTTGGATGATAGTTTTACTATCTACATTATGTCATCATGCTTATTCCGATGCTCCGGTTGCTATGAACTTAATACGTCGAAATGCATGCTGGATAACAATCTATGGATGGAGTATTGGTTGTAGATGCAATTGGATAACAGTCTTCATATCACAAACGTAATGCCTATATGAGATTATACAATGAATCAACATAGTCATAAATATAAATCTTAAAATTTAATCGTTGCCCAACTGTAGTTTGTTCACCACACCTGTATGGTTGGAGAGATGCCACTGGTGAACTAATTGCTTAGGGGTCTATTTTCTAATACTGAAAACTTCACCAAAAAATTTACTTCTTTGTTGTACTGTATTGTTTATTTCATCTATCTATCAATTCCTACCATACGATGCAATTTAATCTTGTAACTAGCCAGACAGAAAGCTTGACAACCTTCTTGACGTGTTGGGGGAAAGTTTGTTTTGTGTTTTGTGTGCAGGTACCGGTGACTTTATTTGTGGAAGAACTCCTTCTGGTTCGATGAACCTTGGTTCTCTACCGAGGAAAATACTTATTGTTAGGTTACTACACCCTTATACTCTGGTGCTACCTAATCACTCCAAGGAGAGAGAGCAATCAAACACAAAGCCCAAGAATCCTCAAAATTATAAGATCTCCACGGTATGTACAGGACTGCCCATGCATGTAGAGCCTGCATATGTTGCGCCACTGCCTCCCTATCCCTGCACCATTTAGCTGAATTCATCAGATCAGCCACCAAATGAGGCAGGTTTTGCGATCGAGGATGTAATGCATGTAGCATGTTACCCCTTGGGATCCAGCTTTGGTTCGAGATAATTGTTGCTTCTCCACTTCCAATTCTTCTCGAAAGGCCATGTTTTAACATAGAGGTACCTTCACAAATAGCCCCGCCAAACTTGTGATGGGTGATTTCCTAACTCTGCATCCAAAAAACTCGTAACTAGGGAAATATGGATCCTTCAAAATTCTATCACTAAGAGAGTCCGCATCCATAAAAAAATTGTTAGGACTCACTACTAGGAAAAGGCCTACTAATGGCACACTGGTTTTGCCTACTAATGGCGCATTACCAGTGTGCCATTAGTAGCACGCCACTAGTATATTTTACTAATGGCGCACCACTGGTGCGCCATTAGTATCTGGTATACTAATGGCGCACCAAGCAGCGCGCCATTAGTATGTAACACAATGCGCCATTAGTGTGCCTCCCGGGGGGCCATACCTAAGCATGTGCTTTGTCGTACTAATGGCGCATGCTACGTTGATGCGCCATTAGTAGTCTTTGAGATACTAATGGCGCACTGGTGGTGATGCGCCATTAGTATGAATATTTGGTTTTTTTACTTTTCTGATTTTTGCACAGGTTACAAAATATATTATTGGACAGAATATAGACAGCAGCACACAGCAACATCAGATTCATCGAATACAATAGAAGATTAGTCTCCGAATACAATTCATCATATTAGTCTCCGAATTCAAAAGACCGAACAAAGATAAAACATTACAAGTCTCAAGACCGCGAGTATCGAGTTTGTCTTCACATTACAAGTCGATATCGATCATCTAAACTACCATCACATAGAAGAGAGTTGTGGTCATCACGATGAGCATCATCGCGATCAAACTGGTCTTCACCGTTCCTCCAACGCCCTCCTCTCTCCCGCTAGATAGCGGGCGATCTAGATTCGCCTCCGCCCTAGTGGTGTACCTTTGTAACTGTTATCGCTGAACGGTGAACCTGTCTCCGACACTCTTCCCCGCCGTCAGAGACTCCAGGAACCTTACCATTGTACACTACATACGACGGCATCTCTATGCACAAGCCAAACAATGACAATACATAAGCAATATGTAAGTATGCAACAAAAGGATCGGAAGAGAAAAGTAAGACATTAATAGCACGATTCATGGTCCTACTAATAAATAGCATCGATTACATCTAAGTTGAACGACTGTCCAAACCAAAGAGACATCTGAATTCATTAAAGTTTAATTACAACATGAGCCAATCAATGTTTCGTAACTACACATCACTACTTTCGACTCGACTCATCGGACAGAGCGTGGATGAAGCCGCCGTCTGTCGTGATGGTCATGAAATCACGGTCGTTGTCACCCTGCATTTGTAGCATTTCATCTATCTCATTGTTGGACGGTTGATATCCGAGGAAGAACTGCCCGACGTATGAAGGACATCTTGATGGATGATGTCCGCAAAGTCCGATCGATGCGAAAGAATTCTTGTCCGAGGTCCGCCTGGATTGCCGACAAGTTCGCGCCCAATCTTTGAGATTATCTGTAGCGAAGTTGATGATGGTCTCACGATCGCCCCGCATGTGATGGAGGGCGAGTAGGCATCCTTCCGACCGCCAGCGGCTGCTTGACGATCGAACTTCAGATTGTGTGAGAACATGTGCTTGCCGATTTACTTAACAGTCCCGATGAAGGTGCTCCAGATTTGGCGAGCCGGGAGAACATCATCAAGAACTTTCTTGACATGTGTGTAGTCTATCTTGAGTTACGGTTCGGTCGAAATACGTGGCCATGGAATATTTCGGGCTTAAGAGGATGAGTGTGCTATGTGTGTCACGATCGAAAAAAGAACGATCGAAATCTACGAAATCATATGTTACGGGGCGGTTAAGGGATGACTTACTCGGGAAAGTAAGCCACAAGGAAGTTATCCTTATCTGGGTTTGCCGTAATGACGCTTCGAGGTGTGAACTCGCAACTTGGCGGTCCCCTAACGCTGCTCAAGTGCTTGGCACGCATGTAGAAGGGGTCGACTATCACGATGTCCGGGTCTTGTCTCTAATGATCCGCATTCCATACTCAAATAAAACAGCCGAACGAAGGTGTAGTGCAGCGGATGAAGGTTAAACATAGCAAAGATGTCATCAAACCGCAGGACGATCGCACCTCGATGTCGCCATCCACAAAGCCCTTGCCCTCCGCACCTTGGCCACGAAAACCGGTATGCCACATCCTTCTATCCGAGACGCCGCTTCTCCAAAGAAAGAACACTGTCGTGCAGACTCAGATAGCACCGGTTGCAGATTCAGCATATTTGGCGGTAGCATCGCCCTACCCGCCACATGCACCCTCCTCGAGATATCCTTAGGTGAAGGTGGCCCGCCCCGAGCACGGATCAAACTCGGTGCCAGCCTGGCTCGCACCGGCGCCCTTGTTAGTCTTTCATTTCCGACCCTTCTTCTTGATCTCCTGTAATGGGACCGAGTTCTGCTCACGCACCGCCTTCTTGAGCGTGTTGGGGCTGATAATATTTCGCACCTCAGCTATCTCGAGGCTCGTGAAGGCGGAGCTGGAGGCGTCTCTCGAGAACCGAACGATAGACGCCGCTCGCTGTAATTGATTTCTCCGCCGCATCAGCTAGATTGCGGTCGCCTTGGTTGGGTTCTTGAGAAAGAGGCCCGCAGAACTCGCCAGCGCATCCATGTTCGGGCAAAGTACTTATCGACTTTGGTAAATGTACCGTCGTCGTTGTCGTCGCCGCCGGATCCCGTGCCATAGGGCTGTCCGGATCCTGTACATCGGGATGTCCGACATAGGGATGTCCGAAGGTCCGTAGAAGGCGGCGTTCTTGCCATGGCTTGGCGCCGCACGATCGGGCGGTCTTGTCTCGTGGGGTGGTGTCCCCGCCCCAAACGAATCTGGATCTTCGCCAAAGCAGGGCCAGTTTACGCAGCGCCGAGGGTCACCTCATCTTCTTGGTCGCCCCAGCTGGTCGAACCGAGGTAACAGCTCGTCGCAGCTCGGCAGCACCAACCACTTCAACCCTATACATTGTGGGTGGCATCGGATTACCGTGGAACATGGGGTTGCCCGTTGAACGATTCTGCCCTTGGCGACATCGACCAACTCGGCGCCCACGGCGCGTAAGAGTGCAAGGAACATCGGCGGTTCCTCGCGAAAACATGTACAGGAGTCAGGATGCCCAACCAAAGGCAAGGAGATGAAGTCATCGGCCGAGAGGCTTAGTTACCGTGATGCCGCCGAGCTTGGCTAATGTCGAGGCACCGCCAACGGCGGGCGGTAATCGACGAGGGGCGCTTGGCGAGGTGCCGCCGGCGACACCCGGTGCATTAAGCTCCAATGCCCGTGCCGGCGCCGGAGACATGAATACCGCCTCCGCCGGAGACACCAATGGCGCCGCCGCCAGAGACATCAATGGCGCCGCCTGCGCGCTGTGCGAGTTGCTGGTCGTGAAGCTGGGAACCGGGGGAGGCCCATGTTGGTCGCCCGCAATCCACGTCTGAAGCCCATGAATCAACGTAGGCACCATGGCGTTGAGCTTCGTTCCCAGTTGTTGTTCCACTTGCTCTTGGACAAGCTCTGGAATCCGCGCCACTTGTGCCTCGAGTGCTTCAACCTCGCGCGTCTGGCTTTCGGAGCTGGCCTTTTTCTCCTTCCGCACACCAGCGGTATGTATGACCCCCATTTTGTGGACAAGCCTTTGCCGGCCACACGACCAGCTGACGTCGGCTTAGTGAGCTTATCCTTGCTTTTCATTATGTTCAATGCCCTATTTAAAGGGGTGTCGAAAGGGGAGCTCGAGACGACCCCGACTATCGCTTTCAAAGGTCTCCGCGAAAGGAACGTGAACCATTTAGAAATATTGGGGATTAATTAGAGTGCAACCATATGGAGCTAATTACGCGGGGTGTATTCCTTACTGAACAAGCTCAAGCGCCTGGTCTTCGGATCCGTGGTAAGCTCCTTTGTTATCGGGTCCTCATTGTACCGGCCCCGACATAGTTCCTGGTCTGCTTGTTACCGCTGTATTTCTCGAAGCGGGCGGTAGGCCTTGCTCGGCACGCCCGCGGCCCTCCTTGTCCCATATAGGCTCCGCCACTCAGAACCGCCGGGACCGAATTTGTGTTCCCTAAGTTCAACTCCCGCATTTCTTTCCCCAATCGACTTGATTCGGAGGTTGCGGTTCTCTCGCACTTGATCTTGAACTCCTTGTACTCATCTTCGCTCATCAAAGGATATTTCGCCTTGATCTTCTCATAACTATCACCTTTATCAATCATTCTCTTCACGCGCTTCTCCAAGTAGACAGGGCCGTGCTCATCTTCGTGAGGGCGGCACTGTTCACTTTATTCCCGAGAGGCGTGTGTTTTCAAATTCGCGGGAACTTGTATCGCTCGTGCAGCTTCGTGAAGAGGAGGTTGCGCAAATTCCGTGGTCCTTATTCCTAAGGTTATCGGTGTTGATCGAGACGGTGCTCGGAGAATGCACCCGAGCTGAAGCGAAAGTACCCCTTGACTATATGTTTGGGCTCCGTTGGATTCCCGTCGGAGTCCACTTGAGTGTATTCCTCCTTGAGGGTGCGGAGCGCATTCGGGCGCCGGTTCTTCCTTTGCTTCTTCGGTTGGCTGCCATCTGTGTGTGCGCCGCCATCATTAGTGATGGCATCCTCGGCGGCACCATCAGTGGTGTCATCCCCGACGCCACTAGGGGTTGTGTAGTCAGGATTGGTGTCTTCCGCGGCGTCCTCATAGCGGTGAGGTTGTTCCTCCATCTCCTGGGACAGCTCCTAGAATTGCTTGCCGCCCGAACCACCGGCCTCATCGCTAGGGCCATGTTTCGCTCTAAATAGGAAAAAAGTTTGGTCAAAAAGTTGGTTATTGTCAAGGAACAAGATCATGGTCTCATCATTTAGGGTTTGTCGACGCTGAGGCACCCTAAAAGCCTAAGCTTTCATCATTTAGGGTTTGTCGACGCCAAGGCACCCTAAAAGCCTAAGCCGAGGCACCCTAGGTTGGGCCTAATCACTTGGCTCTATTGCCACCTATGTTGGGTTTATCATCTAGGGTTTATCGATGCTAAGGAGAATTCTAAGTTGGGCCTAATCACTTGGCTCTATTGCCACATATGGTTTAATGCAGCAAGAATGGCGGGGCAGTTGATCCTACTTAACTAAGTACTAAGATACCCTGCCCATGCATTAGTCGTAGTACCCCATATGTCCTATTTTTAGCAAAGTCATGCTAAAATTCACGGAAAATTTCAGCATGACCTTTGCTGAAAATAGGACATATGGAGTACCAATTTGCCGAACAGAAGTTAATCGACATTCCAGCAAACTCAAGGGCCTCTCGGGTACCTGCAATTTCATGATAAACTGCCAACAAAAACACATGGAGTACTTGACACAGATTTGCCATAGTAATAGTCAATGTGCCTCAGATGTATGTGTGTGGTGTATAGATGCCACCATGTGTCAATGGCCATGCCACTACACTGCTTTGATTCTGTTTCTGATGGAGCTCTGTGCCACTAGGTGGCCTGTTTGAAGTGAAATAATCAGCAAGGGCAACTGGTATTGGATTCACAGTGTAAATGATGGATGAAAAGGTATTGTGCCCAAGTACAACATTTAACAATGCAATGCAGATAATCATTTTTTTCTCACAGTACTTTTCCCAAGTAACAATAAACTAAATAACTGAGTAATCCAAATGAGGAAACAGAAAATAGCTGGCTGCAACAACATAGCAAGCCTTCACTTACACAAGAATTCATTTCAAGCATCATTTATTATCTAAAACAGATCATGCTAAAGATACATGATACATCATTTCAGGCATCATTTAATATCAGTACAACTAATTAGCAGTACTTAAACAAGTTAAGCTACTGACTATAGTACTCTGGCAATACACAACTGGGGCTATTGTCAAGGGACAATTGAGAGATGTTTATGATATTACCTAGGTGTTTTGGGATGGAACCTGTTAGTGTGTTGTTGCTAAGGTCCAAGTCCTAGGCAGTTTGGGATGGAACCTGTTAGTGTGTTGTAGGAAAGCCACAACTCCTCTAAGTTCTGAAGATAACCTAGTTGTCGAGGGATGTGTCCAGAAAGTTGGTTGATGTCAAGATACATGCTGATTAATTTTTGTTTCGGTTGAGAATCGGGCACCTTCTAGGTCAAGAAAATTGGGCATGACCTTTGCTAATTTTCTTGACCTAGGAGTGCCCCATTCTCAACTGAAACGGAAATTAATCAACATTTCAGGAGAAAGGGGTAACGAAATGATGGGGCAAATGTGCCAGGCACCACAATGTGATCACAGAAACAAAGTAGCACCACAATGTGCCTCTGTATATATGTGTGTGCTGTCTAGATGCCAGCCATAGGTCAATGGCCATGCCACTACACTGCTCCATGTCACTTCCTAGTACAACATTTAACAATGCAATGCAGATAATCATTTTTTTCTCACAGTACTGTTCCCAAGTAATAATAAACTAAATAACTGAGTAATCCAAATGAGGAAACGGAAAACAGCTGGCTGCAATAACATAGCAAGCCTTCACTTACACAAGAATTCATTTCAGGCATCATTTATTATGTGAAACAGATCATGCTAAAGATACATAATAGATCATTTCAGGCATCATTTAATATCAGTACTACTAACTGGCAGTACTTAAACAAGTTAAGATACTCACTAAATTACTGGCTACTCACTTAAGCTAGAAGCTACAAGTTAAACACATTTGTAGCACTGAGAAATAATGCAACTAGCAACAAGGAGTATAATGGCAATCATGTAGCAAACTTCTCTGTTGATGCATTGGAGTGGTTACAGGGGTGGATCTCATGTGCAGTTAATTAGACGGGTGCAATTAGTGGGTGATTATTTAGAACTTAACTACAATCTCTAGTGTAGTTAGAAGGAGTGGCTTCTCTGATTTTGCTTGCATTAGTTGGAAGAATGTAGTATTGCAAAGGAACTTCTAACTAGAATCTTGCTGCAAGATTAGTTGCAGCAAGGAAAACACTAAATCTTGACAGCATCATACATAGACCATGCATGGAATGAGATGAATGATTCCATTTATTTCATTAATGGCAATGTACCACATATATATCACTTGAAATTGCTACCAACTGTTTATGTTCATAATAGCAAAGCCAAAAAAGGGAAAAATCATAGTAACCCAGATTACAACCAAAATGCAGACAACACTGAATTTTGGTGCACACACTACTGAATTTTGGTGAACTCACCTCGACGGACGCGGTCGCAGACGAGGTCGTAGACGGCGGTGGAGCAGAGACGAGGTCGCAGACGCGGTCGTGGTGCTCCGGTGCACGCGGCTGCATCAATCGTTTGAATTGACATTTAATCAAACACCTCACAGGCAAGAACAGAAGGTGGAGACAGAGAAGAGAGGGGATCGAGCAGAGAGGGAGAGGGCAAGGAGGGAGGATCAAAGAGGGAGAGGGCAGGGCGCGGTGGCTCACCGGTGACGTCGGAGGAGAGGCCCCGACGAGCACGTCTACAGCGGCGAGCACGTCTACTCGGGGCGAGCGAGCACGTCTAGAGCGGCGAGTTCGGCTCGCTTCGCTTGGCTCGCTTCCCGAGGAAGAAGAGGTGGAGGGGGGGTGGAGGGGTCGAGCGCCGTCGCGCCCTGCTTTCATGGCTCGCTGGCCCGGTGTTGAAGCAGATTCTGCCCGCTGCCTTGCCTGTCGCCTCGCACGGTGGAGCTCGAGCGGAGAGGCGCCGCAGGTTTCTAGGGTTTCAAGGGCTGGGAAGGCGAGGGAAGGGGTGGGTGGGTGCGGTGAAGGCGAGGGAGGGGTGGATTGGGAGCGGACAGCGATGGGGGGGGGGGGGGCTGACTAGGGGCGGCGACGGAGACGGAGGCGCGGGGGCGGCGGCGGCGTGGGTCGGGGCAGCGGGGGGAAGTGGATCTGCAAGGAGAAGGACGAAGGGATCAGCGAGAGGAGGAATTAGCTAGGGGGGAATCTTACTAATGGCGCACCCACGGTCGGTGCGCCATTAGTAATTTTTTTTACATAGCAATGGCGCACCAGGAAGAGGTGCGCCATTAGTAAAATTTTTCACATATAGCAATGGTGGACCAGCCAGAGGTGCGCCATAAGTAATTTATTTTTATTTTTTGTTGCATGTAATAATTTTTTAGAAAATGAATATGAATATGAAACAGTAATATATTTTTATAAAAACAGTAATAATTGTTGTTTAACAACAATTGTAGTCTACACTTTTTTATTATTATTTTTTTAAAAATGAATATGAATATGAAACGGGGGGTGCTCGTCGGTGGCGGTGGAGCGGGAGGTGCGGGGGTGCTCGTCGGCGGTGGTGGAGCGGGGAGGGTGCGGGGTGCTCGTCGGCGGCGGTGGAGCGGGGTAGGGTTGCGGTGGGTCGGCGGCGGCGGTGGAGCTAGCGGGGGAGGGTTGCGGTGGGTCGTCGGCGGCGGTGGAGCTAGCGGGGGAGGGTTGCGGTGGGTCGTCGACGGTGGTGGAGCTAGCGGGGGAGGGTGCGGGTGGGATCGAGATCGAGATCAAAAAGTGTCCATGAAATTTAAAAATATTCATGACATCGGGACCTTCTCTCCAGCGTAGCTCAGCTCCCAGATCTCCTCGATCCTTCCGTAGTATCTGTCCTTGTCGTTGCCGGTGTAGGATTCCATCGTTACCCGGGAGTTCTGATAACCATCGCTCTTCATGTCCTTGTCCTCGGTGTAGAATGTGTAGCCGTTGATATCATATGCCTCATAGGTCATCAGGTTGTGCTCGCGCCTACGTGACAAGGCGAATATGAGTTGTTCTTCCGCTGAAGAATCCTCATGTAAAGGGTACGCGAAGCTTCGCTTGAACCAACGCGTGAAACATGAGTTGTGCTATTTGATTATATCTCCGTCTCGTCCTCTGCTGGCCTCGGTCATTGTACGCCTTCTCAATAAAGGTTTTGTGCTCTACCACCCAAGGATCGACCACGCCTATGTGTTGTAGCGCGACTAGGTTTGCTCTTTCAAAGTCGGCGAGTCGACCTCAAAGTCGACATGCATTTCGTGGCGACCCTCACGGTGACCCCATCCAGCGAGCCTGCCTAGGTGCTCGCTGACGGGCAGACCAACGGGTTCTCGATGCCTAGATAATTTGTGCAGTAGGAGATGCACTCTTCGTCGAAAGCCCCCGCTATACTTCTCTCGGACGTGACATGTTGCGAACGTATCCTTTGATGACACCATTCATCCTTTCGAACGGCATCATGCTGTGCAGGAATGTCGGCCCGAGTTGGATGATATCCTCCATGATATGGACCAGCAGATGCACCATAACGTCAAGAATGCGGGCGGAAGTACATCTCAAGCTCGCATAGTATCACCACGATCTCTTCCTCGTAGCCTTCTCGAGTTGCCTCACGCCAATCGACTTCCGAGAGATGACGTCGAAAAAGTTGCATAGGCCAAATAGCGTTTCACGGACGTGCGCGCCCATGATCCCACGGATTGCAATCGAAGTATCTGCGTCATCAAGCCGCGTGACAGCCGTGAGACTTCATCCGCTGAACTTCGCTTCGCTGGGTCTAGGTATCTGCTTATCTTCCCAGCAGAATCAGAAGGAAGTTTTACTCCTAGGAGGCAGGTGAAAACTGCTCGATCTCCTCCTGACTTAGAGTGAAGCACGCGGAGGGTAGTCATTTCCGGTCTTCTTGGCCTTTTTGCCTTTGCGACGACTTTCTGTGTCCTGCTTCGCCTCATCATCGTCATCATCATCATCATCATCATTAGCGTGAAGCTCCTGCCTGATGCCCATTGATTTCAAGTCTGCCCTTGCTTTCGGCCCATCTTTGGTCCTCTCTGGCATGTTGAGCAGGGTACCAAGCAGACTCTCGCACACGTTCTTCGTGATATGCATGACATCAAGGCTGTGAGGCACACGGTGGATCTTCCAGTACGGCAAGTCCCAGAAAACATACCTCGTTTTCCATACCTTCAGCAGCGGCTCTGTCGCCTTTCACTTTTTTTCCGTCTCTGGCGCCTTTTGCTTCTTTCCTGGCAGTGGGCAGTCTTTCCAATTTTTCAACAGCTCGTCTATTTCCTCGCCGCTCCTCGTACATCGGCGCTGGGTTTGGTTTCACCATCGAACAGATCCTTGTGTTTCCTCCACGGGTCATCGTCGCGAAGCCACCTTCGATGTCCCATGAACACGGTTTTCAAGACCCGGATCTCTATCTAGCTGGCGATACGTTGTGTCATCCATGCACCTTACGATCCGTAAAATCCGTGGACTACATGCCCCGCGAGATATCCGTGAATCGAGATAGTCGTGCACCGTCGTGAGCAAAGGCGGCTCTCATAGGGAAATATTCTTTCTGCGGCCCCACGATTGGCTGGCATTTTCCACAGCGTGTCTAGCTCTTCCTTCAGAGCCCCAGATACTGATTGATGTCGCTCCTGGTAATTTCGGCCCTTCAATTAGCATACTCATGTGAATGTACTTCCTCTTCATGCACAACCAGGGGAAAAGTTGTACATCCACACAAACACAGGCCAGGTGCTATGTGTGCTTCTCGGCTGCCAAACGGATTGACTCCACGGTGCTCGCGCCAAAGACGATGTTCCTTGGATCCTTCCCAAATTCTGGGTATTGAAGTTCAACGCTGCCACCGCTCGCATCCTTAGGGTGACTCAGATCTTGTCTTTTTATTTATCTCCGGATCATTTCCGCCATCTTCCCGCTTATTCTCCTCCCTATCCGCGTGCCAATGCAGGAGCTTTGCTACCTCGTGGTCCGTGAAATACCGCTGCAGACGAGGAGTGATCGGAAAGTACCACACCGATTTTCGAGGAGCTTTTTCCTCTTCTTGTATCGAGTGACGCCAAGACACCGGACATATGGTAGACTCGCGTGCTCGTCCCGATAAATGATGCAATTGTTCATGCACACATGGTATTTCACGCGGTAAATCCAGAGGACACACGATTTTCTTCACCTCCTCGAAACTGGTCGGGCACTTGTTCCCCTTGGGAAGACGTTCATGCCGAATGACATGTTCTCGCCGAAGCACGCGCCGGTCATTTTGTGTTTTACCTTCATCTCCGAGCCATGAGCGTTACTTTCGGAGGGTATCCTCGGCCTGCATCCTTCATACAATGGAGTAACCGCTCTATCTCCGCTTGATCCAGCTTGGCTTTCTCTCGGCGGCAGCTCTTGCGTTATCCGTCTGCTTGAGAAGCAGCTCTTGAATATGAGGGTCCTGTACCCAGCCTCCATCATCGTCTGCTCCGGCATCTTCATCTTCATGATCATGCCCTTCGTCTTGATCTTCCTCATCATCATGTACGACATCTTCTACATGATGACTGTGTACAGCATCACCGCCGTGATCATGTCCTGGAGATTCTTCTCGCCCGCCCTCGCCGCGGTGGTACTTGTCTTGTTGCCCTTCCTCATTTCTTGCCCGGCCCCCATGGACGACTTCATAGTCATCTTCATCACCTTACCACCGATAGCCATCCATGAAACCACGCAAGAGCAGGTGGCCCCGCACCTGCCCGGAATCCGGGTCCGCAATAAGGCTCTTCAGCTTGCATCTTCGACACGGACATCTTATCTCCGTCTCGTTCTTTTGAAGTATCTCGGCCTTCGCGGAACTCAAAAACCTATTCATGATGCCTTCGGTCATCGTGCGGACCATGGTCGCCTGCGGGGTAGAGCAAAACAATATTTTAGAACCAAGAAAAAATTTGGCATGACCTTCCCTAAAAATAGGACCAAAAAGAATGCATAGTGCCAAAATTCTCGCCGAAACGGAAATGAATCAACATTCCGCCAAAATATTGGCAACTATCGCGTTTCAAATACCGGTACCTGCAAACACAAACATATATGCAACACCACAAACACAACCAACACCACAAACATACATAGATCTAGCTAGGCCACAAAAAGTGCATGTGCACGTTGTTGGAGCGAGCTAGGGAGAAAAAAAGTAGATCTACATCATGAAGATAGCTTTCCCCTTACTTACCTATCAAAAAAAGGTAATTTCACCACTTAATTTTGATGAATCTATGGTGGAAATGAGGTGAGGAGGAGGAGGCAGCCGAAAGCTTGGAGAAGGAGGTGGAGGGAATGAAGTGGGGAAAGTGAGTGGGTAGGTGTGGGGCTGTCCAAAATATCTTGTTGGGGTCCCAGGTTACTAATGGCGCACCAGCAACAAATGCGCCATTAGTAACCCTGGTTACTAATGGCGCACCTGCAGGTGGTGCGCCATTAGTAGTGTTGCAGAAAAGTAAAATATATATACTAATGGCGCACCCGGTCATAGTGCGCCATTACTAGTCTAAACTAGTAATGGCGCACCTGGCGAAAGCGCCATTAGTAGTTTTACAAAAAAGAATAAAAATACAGTAATGGCGACGATCTCGCCTCGTGCGCCATTACTAGTTAGAATTCAGTAATGGCGCACTTTCACCTGATGCGCCATTAGTATGTATGGAAAAATGAAAAAATTTAATACTAGTGGCGCACCATGTCTCTGGTACGCCATTAGTGTCTTCCACACTAATGGCGCATCACCGACTGGTGCGTCATTAGTATATAGTAGTGGCGCACTGGTTCCTCGGTGCGCCATTAGTATCAATCCTATCTATAGCCCTTTTCCTAGTAGTGACGCACTACTTAACTAGCATAGCTATATTGAACATTTGTGTGTCTCTGATGTTGGGGAACGTAGTAATTTCAAATTTTTCCTACGCACACGCAAGATCATGGTGATGCATACCAACGAGGGGGGAGAGTGTGTCCACGTACCCTCGTAGACCGAAAGCGGAAGCGTTATGACAACGCGGTTGATGTAGTCGTACGTCTTCATGATCCGACCGATCCAAGTATTGAACGTACGGCACCTCCGAATTCAGCACACGTTCAGCTCGATGACGTCCCATGAACTCCGATCCAGCAGAGCTTTGCGGGAGAGTTCCGTCAGCACGATGGCGTAATGACGGTGTTGATGATGCTACCGACGCAGGGCTTCGCCTAAGCACCGCTATGATATTATCGAGGTGGAATATGGTGGAGGGGGGCACCGCACACGGCTAAGAGATCAATGATCAATTGTTGTGTCTCCAAGGGGTGCCCCTCTCCCCGTATATAAAGGAGTGGAGGAGGGGGAGGGCCGGCCCTCTCTATGGCGCGCCCTAGGGGAGTCCTACTCCCACCGGGAGTAGGATTCCCCTTTTCCTAGTAGAACTAGGAGCCCTTCCAAGTAGTAGGAGTAGGAGAGAAGGAAAGGGAAAAGAGAAGAGAAGGAAGGAGGGGGCGCAACCCCTCCCCCTAGTCCAATTCGGACTAGGCCTTGGGGGGCGCGCAGCCTCCCCTCTCTCTTTCTCCTAAAGCCCAATAAGGCCCATCTACTCCCCGGCAAATTCCCGTAACTCTCCGGTACTCCGAAAAATACCCGAATCACTCAGAACCTTTTCGATGTCCGAATATAGTCGTCCAATATATCGATCTTTACGTCTCGACCATTTCGAGACTCCTCATCATGTCCCGATCTCATCCGGGCCTCCGAACTACCTTCGGTACATCAAAACACATAAACTCATAATACCGATCGTCACCGAATGTTAAGCGTGCGGACCCTACGGGTTCGAGAACTATGTAGACATGGCTGAGACTCATCTCCGGTCAATAAACAATAGCGGAACCTGGATGCTCATATTGCCTCCCACATATTCTACGAAGATCTTTATCGATCAAACCGCATAACAATATACGTTGTTCCCTTTGTCATCGGTATGTTACTTGCCCGAGATTCGATCGTCGGTATCTCAATACCTAGTTCAATCTCATTACCGCAAGTCTCTTTACTCGTTCCGTAATGCATCATCCCGCAACTAACTCATTAGTCACATTGCTTGCAAGGCTTATAGTGATGTGCATTACCGAGAGGGCCCAGAGATACCTCTCCGACAATCGGAGTGACAAATCCTAATCTCGAAATACGCCAACCCAACAAGTACCTTTGGAAACACCTATAGAGCACCTTTATAATCACCCATTTACGTCGTGACGTTTGGTAGCACACAAAGTGTTCCTCCGGTAAACGGGAGTTGCAGAATCTCATAGTCATAGGAACATGTATAAGTCATGAAGAAAGCAATAGCAACATACTATACGATCAAGTGCTAAGCTAACGGAATGGGTCAAGTCAATCACATCATTCTCCTAATAATGTGATCCCGTTAATCAAATGACAACTCATGCCTATGACTAGGAAACTCAACCATCTTCGATTAACGAGCTAGTGAAGTAGAGGCATACTAGTGACACTATGTTTGTCTATGTATTCACACGTGTATTATATTTCTGGTTAATACAATTCTAGCATGAATAATAAACATTTATCATGAAATAAGGAAATAAATAATAACTTTATTATTGCCTCTAGGGTATATTTCCTTCAGTCTCCCACTTGCACTAGAGTCCACAATCTAGTTCACATCGCCATGTGATTTAACATCAATAGTTCACATATTTATATGGTTAACACCTATAGTTCACATATTGACATGTGACCAACACCCAAAGGGTTTACTAGAGTCAGTAATCTAGTTCACGTCGCTATGTGATTAACACCCAAAGAGTACTAAGGTTTGATCATGTTTTGCTTGTGAGATAATTTTAGTCAACGGGTCTGTCACATTCAGATCCATAAGTATTTTGCAAATTTCTATGTCTACAATGCTCTGCACAGGGCCACTCTAGCTAATAGCTCTCACTTTCAATATGTATCTAGATTGGGACTTAGAGTCATCCAGATCGGTGTCAAAGCTTGCATCGACGTAACTCTTTAGGACGAACTCTTTATCACCTCCATAACCGAGAAATATTTCCTTATTCCACTAAGGATAATTTTGACCGTTGTCCAGGGATCTACTCCTAGATCACTATTGTACTCTCTTGCGAAACTCTTGGTGAGGTGTATAATAGATCTGGTACATAAGATAGCATACTTTATAGAACCTATGACTGAGACATAGGGAATGACTTTTCATTCTCTTTCTATTTTCTGCTGTGGTCGGGTTTTGGGTCTTACTCAACTTCACACCTAGCAACACAGGCAAGAACTCCTTCTTTGACTATTCCATTTTGAACTACTTCAAACACTTGTCAAGGTATGTACTCATTGAAAAACTTATCAAGCATCTTGATCTATCTCTATAGATCTTGATGCTCAATATGTAAACAGCTTCACCGAGGTCTTTCTTTGAAAAACTCCTTTCAAATAATCCTTTATGCTTTTCAGAAAATTCTACATTATTTCCGATCAACAATATGTCATTCACATATACTTATCAGAAAGGCTGTAGTGCTCCCGCTCACTTTCTTGTAAATACATGCTCTATTGTAAGTCTGTATAAAACTATATGCTTTGATCAACTTATCAAAGCGTATATTCCAAGTCCGAGATGCTTGCACCAGTCCATAGATGGATCGCTGGAGCTTTGCACACTTTGTTAGCACCTTTAGGATCGACAAATCCTTCTGGTTGCATCATATACAAATCTTCTTTTAAGAAATCCATTAAGGAATGCAGGTTTGACATCCATTTGCCAAATTTCATAAAATGCGGCAATTGCTAACATGATTCGAACTGACTTTTAAGCATCGATACAAGTGAGAAAATCTCATTGTATTCAACATCTTGAACTTGTTGAAAAAAAATTGCGACAATTCGAGCTTTGTAGATAGTAACACTACTATCAGCGTCTGTCTTCCTCTTGAAGATCCATTTATTCTCAATGGCTTGCCGATCATCGGGCAATTCCACCAAAGTCATACTTTGTTTTCATACATGGATCCTATCTCAGATTTCATGGCCTCAAGCCATTTTGCGGAATCTGGGCTCATCATCGCTTCCTCATAGTTCACAGGTTCTTCATGGTCTAGTAACATGACTTCTAGAACAGGATTACCGTACCACTCTGGTGCGGATCTTACTCTGGTTGACCTACGAGGTTCGGTAGTAACTTGATCTGAAGTTTCATGATCATCATCATCAACTTCCTCACTAATTCGTGTAGGCATCACTGGAACTGATTTCAGTGATGAGCTACTTTCCAATTCGAGAGAAGGTACAATTACCTCATCAAGTTCTACTTTCCTCCCACTCACTTCTTTCGAGAGAAACTCCTTCTCTAGAAAGGATCCATTCTCAGCAACGAATATCTTGCCTTCGGATTTGTGATAGAAGGTGTACCCAACAGTTTCTTTTGGTTATCCTCTGAAGATTTACTTCTTCGATTTGGGTTCAAGATTATCATGTTGAAACTTTTTCACATAAGCATCGCAGTCCCGGACTTTAAGAAACGACGGCTTAGGTTTCTCGCCAAACCACAGTTCATACGGTGTCATCTCCACGGATTTAGATGGTGCCCTATTTAATGTGAATGTAGCTATCTCTAATGCATAACCCAAAACGATAGTGGTAGATCGGTAAGAGACATCATAGATCGCACCATATCTAATAAAGTATGGTTACGACGTTCAGACACACCATTACACTGTGGTGTTCCAGGTGGCGTGAGTAGTGAAACTATTTCACATTGTTTTAACTGAAGGCCAAACTCGTTAAATCAAATATTTTACTTCTGCGACCATATCGTAGAAACTTTTATTTCTTGTTACGATGATTCTCCACTTCACTCTGAAATTCTTTGAACTTTTCAAATGTTTCAGACTTGTGATTATCAAGTAGATATACCCATATCTGCTCAAATTATCTGTGAAGGTGAGAAAATAACGATACCCGCCGCAAGCCTCCACACTTATTGGACCACATACATCAGTATGTATTATTTTCAATAAGTCAGTTGCTCGCTCCATTGTTCCGGAGAACGGAGTTTTAGTCATCTTGCCCATGAGGCATGGTTCGCAAGCATCAAGTGATTCATAATCACGTGATTCTAAAAGTCCATCAGCATGGAGTTTCTTCATGCCCTTTACACCAATATGACCTAAACGGCAGTGCCAAAAATAAGTTGCACTATCATTATTAACTTTGCATCTTTTGGCTTCAATATTATGAATATGTGTATCACTACGATCGAGATCCAACAAACCATTTTCATTGGGTGTATGACCATAGAAGGTTTTATTCATGTAAATAGAACAACAATTATTCTCTAATTTAAATGAATAACCGTATTGCAATAAACATGATCAAATCATATTCATGTTCAACGCAAACACCAAATAACATTTATTTAGGTTCAACACTAATCCCGAAAGTATAGGGAGTGTGCGATGATGATCATATCAATCTTGGAACTACTTCCAACACACATCGTCACTTCACCCTTAACTAGTTTTTGTTCATTCTGCAACTCCCGTTTCGAGTTACTACTCTTAGCAACTGAACCAGTATCAAATAACGAGGAGTTGCTATAAACACTAGTAAAGTACACATCAATAACATGTATATCAAATATACCTTTGTTCACTTTGCCATCCTTCTTATCCGCCAAATACTTGGGGTAGTTCCGCTTCCAGTGACCAGTCCCTTTGCAGTAGAAGCACTTAGTCTCAGGCTTAGGTCCAGACTTGAGCTTCTTCACTTGTGCAGCAACTTGCTTGCCGTTCTTCTTGAAGTTCCCCTTCTTCCCTTTGCCCTTTTTCTTGAAACTAGTGATCTTTTCAACCATCAACACTTGATGTTTTTCATTGATTTCTACCTTCGCCGATTTTAGCATCGCGAAGAGCTTGGGAATTGTTTTCATCATCCCTTGCATATTATAGTTCATCACGAAGTTCTAGTAACTTGGTGATAGTGACTAGAGAACTTTGTCAATTAGTATCTTATCTGCAAGATTAACTCCCACTTGATTCAAGCAATTGTAGTACTCAGACAATCTGAGCACATGCTCACTGGTTGAGCTATTCTCCTCCATCTTGTAGGCAAAGTACTGTCAGAGGTCTCATACCTCTCGACACGGGCATGAGTATGAAACACCAATTTCAACTCTTGGAACATCTTATATGCTCCATGGCGTTCAAAATATTTTTGAAGCCCCGGTTCTAAGCCATAAAGCATGGTGCACTAAACTATCAAGTAGTCATCATACCGAGCTTTTGTCAAAAACGTTCATAACGTCTGTATCTGCTCCTGCAATAGTTCTGTCACCTAGCGGTGCGTCAAGGACATAAAACTTCTGTGCAGCAATGAGGTTAATCCGCAGATCACGGACCAAGTCCGCATCATTGCTACTAACATCTTTCAACTTAGTTTTCTCTAGGAACATATCAAAACATAAACCGGGAGCAACAACGCGAGCTATTGATCTACAACATAGATATGCTAATACTATCAGGACTAAGTTCCTGATAAATTAAAGTTCAATTAATCGTATTACTTAAGAACTCACACTTAGATAGACATCCCTCTAATCATCTATGTGATCACGTGATCCAAATCAACTAAACCATGTCCGATCATCACGTGAGATGGAGTAGTTTTCAATGGTGAACATCACTATGTTGATCATATCTAGTATATGATTCACGCTCGACCTTTCGGTCTCGGTGTTCCGAGGCTATATCTGCATATGCTAGGCTCGTCAAGTTTAACCCGAGTATTCTGCGTGTGCAAAACTGGCTTGCACCCGTTGTAGATGAGCGTAGAGCTTATCACACCCGATCATCACGTGGTGTCTCGGCGCGACGAAGTTTGGCAACGGTGCATACTCAGGGAGAACACTTTTATCTTGAAATTTAGTGAGAGATCATCTTATAATGCTACCATCAATCAAAGAAAAATAAGATGCATAAAGGATAAACATCACATGCAATCAATATAAGTGATATGATATGACCATCATCATCTTGTGCTTGTGATCTCCATCTCCGAAGCACCGTCATGATCACCATCGTCATCGGCGCGACACCTTGATCTCCATCGTAGCATCGTTGTCGTCTTGCCAACTATTGCCTCTACGACTATCGCTACCGCTTAGTGATAAAGTAAAGCAATTACAGGGCGATTGAATTGCATACAATAAAGCGACAACCATATGGCTCCTGCCAGTTGTGATAACTCGGTTACAAAACATGATCATCTCATACAATAAAATATAGCATCATGCCTTGACCATATCACATTACAACATGCCCTGCAAAAACAAGTTAGACGTCCTCTACTTTGTTGTTGCAAGTTTTACGTGGCTGCTACGGGCTGAGCAAGAACCGTTCTTACCTACGCATCAAAACCACAACGATAGTTCGTCAAGTTAGTGTTGTTTTAACCTTCTCAAGGACTGGGCATAGTCATACTCAGTTCAACTAAAGTTGGAGAAACTGACACCCGCCAGCCACCAGTGTGCAAAGCACGTCGGTAGAACCAGTCTCGCGTAAGCATACGCGTAAGGTCGGTCCGGGCCGCTTCATCCAACAATACCGCCGAACCAAAGTATGACATGCTGGTAAGCAGTATGACTTGTATCACCCACAACTCACTTGTGTTCTACTCGTGCATATAACATGAACGCATAAAACCAGGCTCGGATGCCACTGTTGGGGAACGTAGTAATTTCAAAATTTTCCTACGCACACGCAAGATCATGGTGATGCATAGCAACGAGAGGGGAGAGTGTGTCCACGTACCCTCATAAACCGAAAGCGGAAGCATTATGACAACGTGTTTGATGTAGTCATACGTCTTCACGATCCGACCGATCCAAGTACCGAACGTACGGCACCTCCGAGTTCAGCACACGTTCAGCTTGATGACGTCCCACGAACTCCGATCCAGCAGAGCTTTGTGGTAGAGTTCCGTCAGCACGACGGCGTGATGGCGGTGTTGATGATGCTGCCGACGCAGGGCTTCGCCTAAGCACCGCTACGATATTACCGAGGTGGAATATGGTGGAGGGGGCACCGCACACAGCTAAGAGATCAATGATCAATTGTTGTGTCTCCAAGGGGTGCCCCTCTCCCCGTATATAAAGGAGTGGAGGAGGGGGAGGGCCGGCCCTCTCTACGGCGCGCCCTAGGGGAGTCCTACTCCCACCGGGAGTAGGATTCCCCCTTTCCTAGTAGAACTAGGAGCCCTTACAAGTAGTAGGAGTAGGAGAGAAGGAAGGAGGGGGCGCAGCCCCTCCCCCTAGTCCAATTCGGACTAGGCCTTGGGGGGCGCGCAGCCTCCCCTCTCTCTTTCTCCTAAAGCCCAATAAGGCTCATCTACTCCCCGGCGAATTCCCGTAACTCTCCGGTACTCCGAAAAATAGCCGAATCACTCGGAACCTTTCCGATGTCGGAATATAGTCGTCCAATATATCGATCTTTACGTCTCGACCATTTCGAGACTCCTCGTCATGTCCCCGTTCTCATCCGGGACTCCGAACTACCTTCGGTACATCAAAACACATAAACTCATAATACCGATCGTCACCGAACGTTAAGCGTGCGGACCCTACGGGTTCGAGAACTATGTAGACATGACCGAGACTCATCTCCGGTCAATAACCAATAGCGGAACCTGGATGCTCATATTGGCTCCCACATATTCTACGAAGATCTTTATCGGTCAAACCGCATAACAATATACGTTGTTCCCTTTGTCATTGGTATGTTACTTGCCCGAGATTCGATCGTCGGTATCTCAATACCTAGTTCAATTTCGTTACCGGTAAGTCTCTTTACTCGTTCTGTAATCCATCATCCCGCAACTAACTCATTAGTTACATTGCTTGCAAGGCGTATAGTGATGTGCATTACCGAGAGGGCACAGAGATACCTCTCCGACAATCGGAGTGACAAATCCTAATATCGAAATACACCAACCCAACAAGTACCTTTGGAGACACCTGTAGAGCACATTTATAATCACCCAGTTACGTTGTGACGTTTGGTAGCACACAAAGTGTTCCTCCGGTAAACGGGAGTTGCATAATCTCATAGTCATAGGAACATGTATAAGTCATGAAGAAAGCAATAGCAACATACTATACGATCAAGTGTTAAGCTAACGGAATGGGTCAAGTCAATCAAATCATTCTCCTAATGATGTGATCCCGTTAATCAAATGACAACTCATGTCTATGGCTAGGAAACTCAACCATCTTCGATTAACGAGCTAGTCAAGTAGAGGCATACTAGTGACACTATGTTTGTTTATGTATTCGCACGTGTATTATGTTTTCGGTTAATACAATTCTAGCATGAATAATAAACATTTATCATGAAATAAGGAAATAAATAATAACTTTATTATTGTCTCTAGGGCATATTTCCTTCATCTGAACCCTAGACCCCCTTGGTATTTTGGCATCATCATCTCTCCATGACACCCATGCTACCTTTCTCTCACCATTCTCGCTCTCCTAGTAAAAATTACCTAGGCTCATGTCAATCTGCTAACACAGCCCACGAGGAAGCAAGAAAGACATGTAGCATGCGTGCACTGCTTGCAGGGACAAGCACGCTTCTCATAGCCATGTTAGGCCTGCCCCATAGGCAGGAACGATGTAGGCTAGCGAATCCAACTTCGACGTGTCTATGTCTCGCCTCGTGCGAGACAATACCTGCGTAGCTTGAAAGGAACCCACTAACTACACGTGCATGTCACGCTGAGGTACACACAATATTTTTAGGTTTACTTTTCTTTACATTTTTTTAAATAATAAATATATAATATGAAAAAAAATGTTGATTTTTTTTAAAGTGCCCATCGCACATTTAAAAAAAATTCAAATTCTGGGTAAAAAAAGCTTGCTCAACTTTTATAAAATGTTTGTATCATTTGAAAAAAAAAATGTATGTGGCATTAAAAATTACATAATGTCCGTGTGTTTCAAACAAAGTGTTTGTGACTTTTAAAGAAAATGTTTATCCAATGCAAACAAAAAAGTTTGCCATCTTTAAAAACATATTTCAGTAGCATAAAAAATAATTTTTCAACTTTGAGAAAATAATACGTATATGAAAAAAGTTACAAAAGTATTTGAAAAAATGTTAATCTTGTATTTAATATGTTAACTTATATAAAATTGTTCTGGATGTATATGCAAAATGTACAACATGGATGAAGAAAAGTAGACATCTAAACATATGTTTCAGAAATGTTATCATGTATTTGAAAATGTGGAACATGTGTAAAAATATTCATGATGTAAACACAATTTATAACAAGTGAAAACCAAAGAAAGAAACAAGGGAACAGAAGAATAAACTAGAAAAAGGAAAGGGGAATAGGAAAACCATATAAAATCATATAAAAACCAAAGAAAACAATACAAACAGTAAAAATCAATCAAAAAGGAGAAAAAACAAAGAAAGCAGAAGGAAATCAAAAAACAAAGAAGAAACATAAAAAGACGACAAATACACATTTATTTTAACACGGGCGCACGTATAGAAAACCAGTTGTCTACTGAATGGCCCAACTAGCACTTCGTGTAGGCGATTCCTTAGACGTCGCGGTAAGCAACCTATAGCTCCCGCGATCCAAACTTAGTCTCTCTACTACATCTCGCCTGGTATGAGATGAGTGCAACTAACTGAGGGGTATCCCCTGTCGGAGCCCCTCAAGTGTCCTTCTGGTGGGCTGACAGCGTGTTACTTGGCGCTCTTAGCCGCCGCCACGTGTCGCATGCTGGGCGCTCTCTCAAGTATTTTAATTATTTTTCTATACGAGTTTTCGAGCTTTAGATGAGGTGTTTTTGGTTTCTTTCAGCTTTTCAGTTTTCTCCCGGTTTTCTCGAGATTTTGGGGGGAAATAAAAAATCCGTGAAAAAACGCTTTTATTTTTCGTCCCGAGAGATGCAACTCGGAAAGGAAAAATGTGTTTCCTTTCTCTTCCACGAGAGACACGGGTTTGGGTCTCATGGAGGCACATGTCTACTTCCATGAACTATGCCTCTCGAAAATAAAGAAGGTTTTTTTTTCTTTCACCAGTGCTACACATATGCTTTTCGTGGAGGCACACATTTTCTTTCGCGAGTGTGCCCCTCGGAAAGGAAAAATGTGTTATTTCCAAAAAAAAAAGGAAAACACATGTGTTTTTTCTCCCAGAGGCACAAATTTTGCTTTTCATGGAGGCACGAATTTGCTTGTGTGAGAGACACAACTCGGGAAGGAAAAAAGGAGCGGACAAACCTTGCTTCTGGCTTATTATTTTCTGCCGGTCTTTCCCAATTTTTTTGTGAAAAAAGTTCATCAAAACCTATTAACTTGAAATCTAGTTTCAAAGATATCGGCGCGAGGAACCCAACGGTGAAAACAGTTCAAAATTTGGATACATAGTTTAAGAGATAAAACCTTTCGAATAAAAGAATCTATGAAACAGGGAAAACTATGGCAGTGACTTTTATAAAGGGTATCCTTTAACTAGTGATTTCGACAGACGAACTGCTCAACTAAAAGGCAGCCTCCAGTGAGCAAACCCACTGTAGGTTTTTTGCAAACCTCTCTTTTTATTATATTTTTCTAACATTTTCAATAACGAAAAATGGTTTAAATATACAAAAATGAACATAAATTCTTTTTAAATTTAACAATATGTACACCATGCATTATGAAAATTGTTCAAGGAGTGTTCAAATTTTGTTCTCATGGTTCTATAGTAAAAAAGTTCATAATTTATTTTTAAATGTTCTTGATATTTTAAATAACGTAGAAAACATGTTTATTTGTTTGAAAATATATATATGCCTACATTTTATTCCATAAATTTTTATACAAGCATATTTTTACAAAAAGGTTTCGAACCATTCAAAAACTGTTCATGATATCCATTTTAAGAAAGATGTCCATAGAATTTCAGAAGGAGCCCCCCGTCGTGTGTCCTCCGCTAGTGCCGAGTGGTGTCACCGCACCAGCTTGTCGGCTCGGCCGCTGGACGTTGACTGGAGTGCAGGACGCCACAAGGAGACGCCGGAGCGTATGGTGGCGGGGGTATAGTTCGTCAGCAAACGTGCGGCCACCACATGGCTACGTGGTGATTGGAGGAATAAGAACGTAGATAAAACACACGCAAAATATGGCTCACACCAATGAGTGGCCTCCACATGGAAGAATAAACAGAACTGTATAACAAGAAAACCATTTGCTAGTACAATGAAAAGATAACCAGATACAAACAACTAGATAATAAAATAACATTGCATTGAACATCGTACTAGTTGTCTTCTTTTTTCAACTGTACGTCGCCCAGCGGGGATCGAAAATTATACATGAAACGGCAGTAAAGGAAAGTGGCACCTATAGATGCGCTCGTCATACCAGACTTTGAAGATCGCAGTAGCCACTCATAGTTAGAAATGATATCTAGTAACCATTGAGGGGAGATCATTTGGTACATAACTCCAGACAACAAGGACTTGCAATTCATCATAACTATTCCAGAGGATTGGAGAAATCGGGCCATGCCGCAGAACAAATCAAGGTAAGAGGTTGAAGTTGGCACACATAGAGCCAACCAAACGCTTCCCTTGATTGACACACCAACTACTAAGTTCCGAAGATAGGCAACTAATATGTCGACACCTACCCTCACCGGCCATTCGTTTGTGTTAGATTGGATGCCTCAAGGTACGGTAAGGCCTTGTTCCCATGCACCAACTCTTCCACTTTCTCACTGACGCCGCTGGGGAACCAAAACTGAAGGGAAACACGACCTACTAGAACTAGAAAACCAAAACAGGAAGGTCCCCACTTCTTATGCCACCGGTGAACCCGCCGGAAGGGGAAGAGTGTGAAATATTGGAGGAAGCGTTAAACCCTTTGCTCGGGCCGCATTGTATTATATAGAAGGTATGCCGTGGCTTACAAGGAAGGGATCGATCGAGAGAAGAGATAGATCGATGCCCGGTTGGTTACAGAGAGGAATAACAGAAGAAGAGATAAGAGAAGATTACAAGTTTAAACTACTCCTATCTCTTTACAACTTATTCTAACATTCGCCCTCAATCTGAACCGAATAAACTTTACCAAGGTTAAGATTGTTCTTGAACTCATTCAATCTTCCTGTAGTAAGAGGTTTTGTGAAGCGATCAGCAAGTTGATCACCAGTTGGTATAAAACGAATATCAAGTAGCTTTCGAGCTACTCTTTCTCTGACAAAGTGAAAATCAACTTCAATATGTTTGGTTCGTGCATGGAAAACAGGATTAGCTGAGAGATAGGTTGCACCAATATTATCACACCATAATCTCGCAGCTTGTGGAGCTTTGATCCCAAGTTCATATAGCAAAGTCTGTATCCATATTACCTCAGCTGTAGCATTAGCAGGTGCTTTATACTCAGCCTCTGTACTTGACCTAGAGACAGTTGCCTGTTTTCTTGCACTCCATGACACAAGATTTGTTCCCAGAAATACAGCAAAACCACCTGTGGGACTTCTGTCATCAGCACACCCTGCCCAGTATGCATCAGAGTATGCAATAACAAGCATAGACAATGACTTGGTAATCTGAAGTCCAAGACCTTCTGAATATTTAAGATACCTCAAAATCCTTTTTACTGCAGTGCAATGAGTTGTTCTAGGTGCATGCAAATATTGACATACCTTATTAACCGAGTAAGAAATATCAGGACGAGTAAGAGTCAAATATTGCAGAGCACCAACAACACTCCTGTACTTTGTTGCACCTTCTAGTCCAAGCACCTCGCCACTTTCAACTGTAAGTTTTTCTGAAGTGGAGATTGGTGTACTCACAGGTTTACAATTTTCCAATCCTACTCTTCTGAGTATGTCAGTGGTGTACTTTTCTTGTGTAAGAAGTATACCATTTTTATCTGATTAACTTCTATACCAAGAAAATAATGTAGATCACCCAAGTCCTTGAGAGCAAACTCCAACTTCAGATCTTTCAGCAAACAAGTGGTAGCATGTGCACTGGAACTAGCCACAATTATATCATCAACATAGACAAGCACAAAAATAGTGATATTACCTCTATGATAAAAGAACAACGAGGTATCTGCTTTTGATGGTGTAAACCCAAGTTGTTGTAGTTGCATATTCAACCTTGAGTATCAAGCTCTTGGGGCTTGTTTCAAACCATACAAAGCTTTATCCAACTTACAAACATAGTGTCGTACACTTCGGTCCTCATATCCTGGTGGTTGCCGCATGAACACTTCTTCCTCAAGAACACCATGAAGAAACGTGTTCTGAGCTCCATCCTCTAGAAACAGCAATAGACAGTACAAGCCGAATAGTAGCAGACTTAACAACAGGACTAAAATTATCTTCATAATCAATACCAAACCTCTGTTTGAAACCTTTAGCAACTAGTCTAGCCTTGTATCTGTCTATGCTTCCATCAGATTTTCTGTTTATCTTATATACCCATTTACAATCAATGATATTGTGACCCTGCCTTGGTGGTACTAAATGCCATGTTTTATTTTTCATGAGTGCATCATATTCATGATCCATAGCTTCTTTTCAATCTTTGTGGGCAAGAGCATCATGCAAATTTGTTGGTTCACCAATGTTACTAAGAAAAGCACGTTTCACTTTATCATACCTGACCGTACCATCAGTGTATTCTTTTGCTTTGATAATGCCTAACTGTGAGCGAGTATGTCGCCGAGGAGCCGCTGGTGCTGTAGGCGCAGAAGATCCTGGTGCAAAAGATACTGTGGAGTCCTACACAGAAGATCCCAGCTCCGGATCCAAGGGAGATTCACGCACAGAATCTGCAGAAAGGCCCGGCCCGTGATCCGAAGGCGAATCTGTACGCGTAGACCTCGCAGGCACCCCGCTGTCGGCGGCGGTTGGCTCGATCCGCGGGCTCCCGGCTCGTGAGGCGCCGCGTGGAGACGCGGTTTCGCCCGCGCGTGGGCTGGCGCGTGGAGTGGCGGGTTCCACCGGGTGCAGGCTGCCGGCCACAGCCGCGTCAGAACGAGGCGGGCCCGCGCTGGCGTGCACCTGATTGGCTGCATGCCGATCTGCATCCGATCGCGCGGCGACAGGGACAACGCTGACACGCGGATCGGCACCGGATCGCGCGCCGCTGCCACCAGGTGAATCAGCTCCGTTTTCTGCGCCGCTGCCACCAGGTGAATCAGCTTCGTTTTCTGCACCATCTTTGTCCTGTTCTGCACACATAAAATGACGCCCCAATCTTGCACAAACATCATCAGAACCACTGTTGTCAACAGAATTTTGCACATTGTTAGTTTTATTTAATTCACCCCCGTGATCTAGGAGTAGTGTTATCTCAGTACGAAGAAGGGCTCCGGCGTTTGGATGAAGTTTAGCAAACGGAAAGAGAGTTTCATCAAAAACGACATCTCGAGAAATATAAATCCGTCCAGTTGCAACTTCTAGACATTTGTATCCTTTATGAAGATTGCTATAGCCAATAAAGACGCATTGAGTAGAACGAAGCTCAAGTTTATGACGATTGTAAGGACGGAGATTGGGATAGCAAGCACATCCAAAAAATTTGAGAGAGTTGTAATCGGGTTTTTGATGATATAACCGCTCCAATGGGGTGATGTTGCCAATAACTTTACTAGGGAGACGATTTATGAGATATGTGGCAGTAATGAATGCTTCATCCCAGTACTTGAGAGGCATAGATGCATGGGCAAGGAGAGATAGACCAACTTCAACAATGTGGCGGTGTTTCCGCTCAGCGGAGTTGTTTTGTTGGTGAGCATGAGGACAAGACACATGATGTTCAATGTCTATGCTACGGAAGAAAGAGTTGAGTTTTTCATACTCCCCTCCCCAGTCACTTTGGACCGTCAAGATTTTTCTGTCAAAGTGTCGTTCAACAAGTTTTTGAAACTCTTGAAACACAGAGAAAACTTCAGATTTGTGTTTGAGTAAATAGATCCAGGTAAACTTGCTAAAGTCATCAATGAAACTAACATAGTATTTCTTTCTGCCAAAGGAGTCTCTTGCATGACCCCGTACATCACTGAAAATAAGCTCTAAAGGAGCATGAGATACACTATTCGACTTGGGATAAGGTAGTTGGTGACTCTTGGCACATTGACAAGCCTCACAAACGGACTCACTAATAGGACTATGTGACAACGAGAGATTGCCTTTATTGACTACTTGTTTAACAATGATCGAAGACGGATGTCCTAATCTTTGATGCCACCTTGCCAAAGAGGGCTTGATGACGGAGAAAACTTGACGATGCTTGCGACTAAGTGCTCCAGATGTGATGGGGTAGAGACCTCCAATGCATCTACTGTGATGTAGGAGTTCCCTCGTTGCCCGATCCTTTATAAAAAAGTAACGAGGGCGAGTTTCAAAGAAGATGTTGTTATCATTGGCTAAACGAGACATGGATGCAAGGTTTTTTTCGGCTTGAGGAACATGAAGAACATCTTTTAACACTAGATCACGTTTAAGTGTAGGGGAATTAATAAAAGCTTGAGCAATGTGTTGGATATCCATACCTCCACCGCTTGCAGTGTGAATCTGATCATTGCCATGGTACTGTTCACAGAGGGCGAGCTGTTCTAGTTCACTTGTGACATGGTCCGTTGCACCAGAGTCAACGTACCAAACTCCTTCTCCTCCTTGTTCACGCATGGCAGCAGCAACATGGCGAGAGTCAGGCACAAAATTCTCATCGTACCTGTGCCAACATTCCATGACTTCATGGCCCGCCTTCTTGCAAAGCTGACACCGGGGACGAGCACGTGAGGAAGGGGGACGGCGGCTGTTGTTGGCATGGAAGCCACCACCCCCTGCCCTGTTGTTGTTGTAGCCGTTGCTGCTGCCGGTGTTGTAACCGCCGCTGCTGCTGTTGTTGGTGTAGTCGCTGTTGCCGCACCCGCGCCCGCCGCCTCGTTGCCCCTGGTGACCGCGCCCACGGCCACGGCCATGGGAGGCAGAGTTGGAAGATGACTGTCGAACGTTGGTGCCGTGGAGGAGGCTAAGGCGAGCGTCGAAACTCAGGAGCTGGCTATACAGCTCCTGAACCGTGATGGGCTCCAGCCGCGCAGCAAGAGCCGATACCACAGGGTTGTAGTCCATGTCGAGGCCGGCAAGAATCTTGGAGACGATCTCCGGATCAGAGAGCGCGGCGGCGGTGCAGGCCACTTCATCTGTAAGGCTTTTTATTTTTCCAAGATACTCAGCCATGGTCATGTTACCTCTTTGAAGATTCGTGAGCTCGATGCGGGTGTTGATTGCTTGAGCTTGGCTTTGGGCAGCAAACATGGCATGGATGGCATGCCATACTTCGGCCGGCGTCGAGAGCGTCGCGACCTGTGCCAGGATCTCGCGGGATAGGGATCCCATCAAGAATCCTTGGAGCTGCTGCTGCTGTGCGTACTAGAGGGTTCGTGCGAGGTTGAAGACCTGTTCATCCTTGCCGTCCTTGGTGATGGTGAGCGTGGCCGGCGGTGGCGGGCTCTGCACGTCGAGGTGGTGCTCCATCGGTGCGCCCTTGATCTGGGGCAGCACGATGGCCTTCCAAAGCAGGAAGTTGCCCCTCGTGAGCTTCTCTTGGGGTGGCGATCCGAGGAGGGAGGTGCTGGTGGAGGTGGAGGTGGAGGAGGAGGCAAAGGCGGAGGATGATGAGGTGGTGAGCGCACCAATAGTGCTGGCCGTCATGGCGGCGGAGGTGGTGGACATCTCGCTCGGTCGAAGAGGTAGCTAGATGCGATCTTTCCTGATATCTATCGAGGAAGAGGCTCTGATACCATGTGAAATATTGGAGGAAGCATTAAACCCTTCGCTCGGGCCGCATTGTATTATATATAAGGTATGTCGTGGCTTACAAGGAAGGGATCGATCGAGAGAAGAGATAGATCGATGCCCGGTTGGTTACAGAGAGGAATAACAGAAGAAGAGATAAGAGAAGATTACAAGTTTAAACTACTCCTATCTCTTTACAACTTATTCTAACAAAGAGAAGAGAGACCAGGTGTTGGCATGGATACCTCCGTGATTGCTAAGGTTGGCAAAGGGGTTGTATTCCAAGTTGGATGTAATTTAAAGTTCATAGTAATAGGGACTTCGATTTTCCATTTTCTCTTGAGTGTTTAAAATAATTAAAGAGCTCTTTAAAACTTGTATAATGATGTAAGACCATGATGTTGGAGTTGTGTCGAATATAGTTATAGTTGGACTCTGAGTCGTATTCTGTTTAGACATGGTATGAACTCGTGTCCTATTAGCACACTTATATCCTAGGGCTCTCATATAATGAGAGGGCAGACACACGATGTAACATATGCCAACATAATACCACAGGGGCGCAGGGGGAGCCAGTGGCGTGCGCTGGCGCCTCCAAGGTTCATATGGCCACTAGAGGAGGGACATACTTGTATTGACGTTGGCAAGAGAGAAGAACCTCTTGATCACCATCTTTTTGCTTGTCTCTACATGACATGTACGCCATTCCACTTCACAACTTAATAATATGTCTAAACGTGGTTTTTGAGCAAACCATTGTTGTCAATTTCTTGCTTCTACAATATTGCGTAGAAAATTAACCTAGTGGTTTAAAAAAATATAAAGGGCACATTTTATTGACTCATAATGTCATCTCAAGAGAATACAGTAAAATGATCACATGACTCAGACTATGTGACGTGCTTCAACAACAATGCCTCCAAAAAGGGAACAATGTCGTGAGGGTCGACGTCGCTAGATCCACCCATGGAGGCTAGATCATGGGTGAAGAGTACCATTGATAGGTAAAACAAAAGCGGGACATCACCAAACTTGAGTCATCTTGTACTGTCACCCCCACTTTCATCGAGGAAGTCCCTACTGCAAGCCAGAGTGTCCCTCGACATCAGACGACGCTCACAGCCCTGACGTGGACATCACAACCGGAAATTACCATGTATACGAGGAGCAGATCAAAGCACACCCGCCAACATCAACAAGGTCTCCGACACCGTCAAGAGCCCGCTCAATGGAACCACATACGTACATAGAGCTAGAAGACCTTTCCAAAAATTTAACTTGTGTGCCCTTTGTGTGTGTGTGTGCGCGCGCGCGCGCATGAGTGCAATTTCTAATAGATAAGTTGCGTAATTTGGACCTGCCCCGACCCAACATGTCCCTGTTCCATTCGAAAATGGAGAAACCTTAAGTAGGACTAGGAGTAGTTGTTAATTTAATTAAGGTTGTTTTAGCATGGTACCATGGCAAAGCAAGCCAGCGTCGGCCAACCTTTGCTCGCTTCCAACTGCAACTTACCTGAAAGGAGCAGCATACCCGCAAGCCTGCTCGGCGAGAAAAAGTTTCACACTCGTTCGTTGTACAATCTCAAGTCACCAGCCCTAAATAAGAATGCCAAGGTCCCGTCTGCCGAGACTGGCTGCGACCGGAAGAGGACAACAGTTAGACGCCGGTGAGCGTTTCGGACAAGGCAGAGTGCGTCTCCTTCCTTGTCCATGAGCAAGCACATACTATCAGTGATAGAGATGGCCGGCTACTTATTGATTTGCTCAATAGCCGCCAGGGTTTGCATCTGATTGGTCACAATAAGTCGGTTGGCTTTTTAACCGGTTTGTGAATTTTACAGGGGAAAGATCCGCCGCCTCACGAGCTGTCGGATGTGATCCCATTGTGTGGCAGAGTGGCGTCTTTTACCTTTGCAAAAGAGCTTTTGTTGCAGAAATCTTGCAACAGAGGTCTTGTTACAGACATCTCCGCAATAAATGTCTTGTTGCAGAAAACTTTTGCAACAAATATATTGTTGCAGAAAAACTTTGTGATAGTAGTAGCGTTGCAGAATTTATTTACTTTGACTCACCTTCATATGACGTTACGGAAGAAAGTTCTGGAACATGACCGATGTTATAGCAAAAAAGTCATGCAACAGCTGAGAGGAAGCTTGCAACGCCACACCAAAATTTTGAGGGCCTGCGTGATGTTTCCATAAGTGATTGGACCAGCTTGCCACATCATACGATCACATTTGATCGAACGGCAGCACGCAAGGCCGATTCCCGAGTGAATCAGCGGTTGGACTGAAGTGTTTTCCATTTTACAGGGGGCATCATACACTTATGATTTCCGGTAACCAGACGGTCGTCGGCCACCCGGTTTGTGAATTTAAGGAGATCAACTTGATCGATTCCACAACACTAGAACGTGGCCTTAGTCTTTTTTTTACAAGGGGCCTCAGACAATTCAACCAACTGGTTCCATTCTTTTCTTTATGAGAGCTGTCCCAGCACATCGTCGCGAGCAGCAAAAGTCAGAAGCCACAGAAAAGAAAAACCAGGATAGTTTCATGGGCTCATTGACCAAATGACTCCTCTCTGATCCAAATGAACAGCTTGACAGCCCCAAGAAATAAGCTCAACTTGACACCAGCTGTAAGGTCTAAATACGGTACAAGCTAGCATGTGCAACTCCTCCCACGACGAGGATGGAGACCCGTGAAACTCAGGTCTGTTGTCTCCAACATGATATACACCCGAATGGATGGATCATGGATCGATTCAAGAACGCATGTGCAGCAGGAACTAGCCTGCACGGAGTGCTAAAACAACTAGTAGTATATACCCATTGGCTCCAAATTAACGGAATATCTCTTGCGTGTTTCCCTCCCCATCCGAGCCTATGACCTTGAGATGGCGACTATCCAAAGTTGAGTACGGAGACCACACTGCCTATAAGTACCAGATCCTACCGTTGCTAATTTTCAGACCCAAGAAGCACTCTGACAAGTGACAACTACACCACCAAGCTGATAGCAAGACAACATTGACCAAGCGATCATGGTGATGCTTCAGCTTTCCGCAGTAGTCCTCCTGGCGATCGTTGCCCCCTCCCTGGCCGGCGACGCCGACATGCTCCAGGACGTCTGCGTCGCCGACTTGGCATCCCGTGAGTCATCATCTTTCTCAACTTCGTTGTCGCATCTTTTGTGCTGGTTGTTGCTGATGTAGTGTTTTCGCCAAAATGAAATGGCGGCAGCGATCAAGCTGAACGGGTTCCCGTGCAAGGCGGACATCACTGCGGACGACTTCTTCTTCACCGGTCTCAAGAACGCCGGCAACACGAACAACTTGGCAGGGTCCAACGTTACGGCGGCGAACGTGCAGTCATTCCCTGGGGTGAACACGCTTGGCGTGTCCATGGCACGATCGACCACGCGCCAGGAGGCCAGAACCCACCCGCATAACCACCCGCGTGCCACCGAGATCATCTTCGCCACCCAAGGAGTCCTCGAGGTGGGTTTCATCACCACCGCCAACAAGCTCTTCACTAAGACTGTCACCGTCGGAGACGTGTTCGTTTTCCCGCGTGGGCTCGTGCACTTCCAGCAGAACAGGGGGCGTGGCCCTGCATCCGTCATCGCCGGCTTCAACAGCCAGCTCCAGGGCACACAAGTCATCGCCACCACGCTTCGCTGCCGCGCCACCAGTTCCTAGCGACGCAGCTGGTTAAGGCCTTCCGGTCGATAACGAAGACATCGACGCCGTCAAGGCCAAGTTCAAGTAGTGTGGGTGCCTCCGCATTTGGCAACTTTCCATCCGTTTCGGAAGAATACCGTGTGTTCATTGCTGAATAAATGATACTCAAGCGAGCTGTAGCGTGCAGTTGATTTCTTGTTGTGTATGTTCCACTTGTTTGTCTTCAAAATAATACATAACTGTTTCTGTTTCACATAGTGTATTTTCATTTTAGTAACGTACCCTCTATTTCTTGATGTGTATATTACATTTGATACATTCCTTGACCGGAAATTCGTAGGGGCACGCAGGTGCGGGAGCGCACACCTGCCTCGCGATCCGCAAAGTCATAGGTCCCACGAGGGTACAATATTTTCAAGTTTCTGTTTTTGCAACTTATGTTTTTGTTGGTCACATGTTTTGAAACTGGTGATTTTGTCGGTCCCTCGTATCAAGTCAAACATTTTTGTCGGCCGCGGGGTCTGCAATTCATGATTTTTTCAGTCGGTCATACCAAATTTCAAAAGTTGAAACTTAATGAGAATTTTAAAATTCATCAAAGCATATACGAAATGAATCTCATTTGAAATCCTCATCACCAGAAACATAAACATGTAAACGAAATTCAATTTGGTTTTTTGGTTCAAAATATATGAATGCTTGAAAATCGCATGCCAAAAGAAAAAGGGGACTGCATGCCCCGCACCTCTCCTCTCTCTCCTTCCAAGCGGATTAATTTAGGAATAGCATTAGATGACCAGCTCCCACATCATGTCCGTGGATCACGTCCGAACAGAAAAAAGAACATTTGCGGTGCATTTACTACAACCATGACTCAATCATGGCTCGCACACTAGGAGAAGGAAGATAGAGATAGATACAAATCATATGACTATTGATCTGCTAACAACTCTATCTACTGAACCTTCTGGATGGTGTCACAGACGGCCTAATGATTCAAACTTTAACGGTACTCTGTCTGTTTTTAATTCACATGTTTGTGACCAATTTTATATTTAAAAAGTATTAACAACCATAGTACCAAATAAGTACAATATTGAAGTATATCTCAATGCTAGATTCACCATGTCACTAGCTAGTCTAATAAAGTTTTTTCACTTGTTTATAAAGTTGCCACTGCATTACGTCAAAAATAATTTTGCCGTATCCGGCCGTCCCAAAAATAGAAACTCTAACAATACAACCTTAGCATGTGCAATTACACAATAAACCACCGTCAACATGTGCAATTGTGTATTTCTCCATGCACTACATTCGCGACAATCGACCCCTTGAAACTAACGTGTATTGTCTCACCATGATATGTGTAACGACCAATCTGATGAGGTTTAAGCCACGATACTAACAATGCAGCCCTTGGGTTGATTCATTAGCATATACAGTATCGATGTAGTATCAAACACATAAGCATCACTAACTATTACATCATCAGATCCAAACTCATAGTTTAGTACAAACCACTAGCCAGGGCTAGTCCAAATAGAGTATCGATACAACAAAAAACAAATAACATCGAATGATATCCATCTACGCTACATGTGAACCATGCTGAGTGGAGGCTCGCGACCCTACGATATGTTCACTCCTTATCAGACTCACCTGCAACATGATACATTGCGGCGACAAGGGTCAGTGCGTTGAATGTATTGAGAAGTGTCGCATTAATTATTATAATAATCATATTCCACCTACATGCATTTATGGGTAAGTGAAGCTTGGGTTTGTTTGCAGAAATGAATAGTATTTTTCTCCTAACTTTAAGTGGATCTACTCTAAGTACTATACCAACTGCGTCATATGCAGTAGCCCTAGACATACTGGATCAAACCCAATGGAGGTATATTGCCACTGGTTGCTTCCTTACAAATGCCATATTCTCATGTTCATCCCATAAAGTTTAGCCAAGATAATTACCGTGATGATATATTCCTAACAGCTCAAGGACAAGTTGCTCAAAGTTGTCCATGGCCGTTGACACAAGTAATCGTATCAATTTTTACACTCGAGATATTCATGTACTTTACACGCATGATTTAGTAAAACCCAATTGTTACTAGACTCAAGGTGTAGAGTAGCCAGGAAAGAACAAGCCGAAGCCTTTGGGAAGTAGTACCCTGAGCCCACCTTGTACGACCCATATAACCTATCAACACCCACATATGCTGGTAATACGGGTCTCTTACCTACAACTTACTTATCTAAGCCAGAGCCGATAATATCACGCGGTTACACATGCATGGAAGCCAGTATAAACTTGGTACCTGTACAATTTCTTTGGACCTGGGCGGTGATCCCCGCCAAAATTCACAGTCGTTGACCCAATCAAGTCACAATCAACCCAGATGATTCATTAAGTTAAGTTGTGATTAATAAGCATAAGACAACATAGTTTCCATAGTAGATGTGATCCCACCTCTTCATATCATAGCATAGCCAAGCAATGTAACTATGTTATTGGCAACAAGGAAAAGGGTAAGGATCATATGGCTATCCTACTAGGTTTCCTACTCGTGCATAGTACATTCACAAACCAGCGGCCCTATTTAGAATGCAAGTTCCCCGTTGCCATGACGGGGTGCCTACAAAAACAGGACAACATGTAAATAGGCGGAAAGACGCCGACAAGCGTTTTGGACAAGGTAGAGGGCGTATCCGTCTCTCGTCAACGAGCACACACGTATTGTTGGTGATAGAGCCAGTATTTAGTAATTGCAACTGGTGACTTCCGGAAACTACATTTGCGCGCTCGAGCTACTATTTACGCTTTAGTCGTCAAGAATGGCATCTGATTGTTTAGCATAATTATCTTTGTTTTTTAACCGCTCTGTGAGTTTACCTGGACTAAAGTCGCCATGATTACCTGGATTGCTGCCATCCAGTCGTCAAGTTGACCGATTTCAAAACACATTTTCTTTTGACAAATTCGACCTATGCTTTGTGTGTATACTGGATCTTCATTTTTCTTGTTTTTCTTTTTTGCAGGAAATTCTTTTTTTCTTGTTGACGAGGGTTCTGTATCATAACGTCCTCTTTGAATACTAGGTCACATAATACCACTCGTTCTATTCTACTATGTACAAGAGTTGTTCCAGCTTAGCTTTGTAAGCAGCAAAAGTCAGAAGACCCATTCTTCAGGGCAAAACCAGCTGGTTCGCTTCATAGTTTCATAGAAAATGACTCCTCAGACAGCTTGCCACCAATCAGACATGGTATATTGTACCTGTACAAAATACTACTTATAAACTTTGGTGGAAGCGTCTGCCGCTTCGTGGATAAAGTTGTTAGCGGGTCGATAGTTATATGATTCATATCTATTTCTATCATCCTTCTACTAGCGTGCAAGTCACAATGGTGTCACAATTGTAATAAATTAATTGCGTGTGCATCTGGGATAAGCTCCGATGTTGTTTCAAACACAAATGATTATTGCCTTTGTTTATTTTACTTCGCATATTAGATTTGTCTTAAGTCACATTTTAGAAAATGGTCAATTTTACAATCCCTTCATTTTTGTATAAAAGGCCACAAACTCATATTACAGGTACCAAGAGAAATATTAATGTTGGTTTAAGACAATTTTGAATTCAGGCTTTCCTTCTCGTTTGAATTGTGAATTAATGTGTATTTTTCTCTCCAACCTACAACAAGTCAACCCTCTCACTCGTTATTGATTAATGCAGCACATACAAACCAATCTTCTCACTGTTAAAAATATGCCCTAGAGGCAATAATAAAAGGTTATTATTATATTTCCTTGTTCATGATAATTGTCTATTGTTCATGCTATAATTGTGTTATCCAAAAATCGTAATACATGTGGGAATACATAGACCACAACATGTCCCTAGTGAGCCTCTAGTTGACTAGCTCGTTGATTAATAGATGGTTACGGTTTCCTAACCATGGACATAGGATGTCATTGATAACGGGATCACATCATTAGGATAATGATGTGATGGACAAGACCCAATCCTAAGCATAGCACAAGATCGTGTAGTTCGTCTGCTAAAGCTTTTCTAATGTCAAGTATCCTTTCCTTAGACCATGAGATTGTGCAACTCCCGGATACCGTAAGGGTACTTTGGGTGTGCCAAACGTCACAACGTAACTGGGTGGCTATAAAGGTACACTGCGGGTATCGCCGAAAGTACCTGTTGGGTTGGCACGAATCGAGACTGGGATTTGTCACTCCGTATGACGGAGAGGTATCTCTGGGCCCACTCGGTAGGACATCATCATAATGAGCTCAATGTGATCATGGAGTTGTTCACGGGACGAGATGTGTTATGGGAACGAGTAAAGAGACTTGCCTTAACGAGATTGAACAAGGTATCGGTATACCGACGATCGAATCTCGGGCAAGTATCGTACCGATAGACAAAGGGAATTGTATACGGGATTGATTGAATCCTCAACATCGTGGTTCATCTGATGAGATTATCGTGGAGCATGTGGGAGCCAACATGGGTATCCAGATCCCGCTGTTGATTATTGACCGGAGAGTTGTCTCGGTCATGTCTACGTGTCTCCCGAACCCGTAGGGTCTACACACTTAAAGGTTCGGTGACGCTAGAGTTGTAGAGATATTAGTATGCGGTTAACCGAAAGTTGTTCTGAGTCCTGGATGAGATCCCGGACGTCACGAGGAGTTCCGGAATGGTCCGGAGGTAAAGATTTATATATAGGAAGTCCAGTTTCGGCCATCGGGAGAGTTTCGGGGGTCACGGGTATTGTACCGGGCACTACAAAAAAAATACACTTCCGTGATGATATGTGTTTGTCACAGTGGGTCGCGTTTTTTGTCATGCATGTACATCCATGACAAATTTATGACAGAATCAAAATAGTCATACATGTGCTGTCGTAGAAGTGTTCCATGACATTACCAAAATTATCATCACGGAAGTGTCCACTTCCATGACGATAAATCACGCTTCACAGAAGTGCTTTCGTCAAGGGTGACCGACACGTGGCATCCATCGTAACGGAACGCCGTTAAGCTATCAGGTCGGGTTTTGGATCCGATAACCCGTTAACAGCCCCGACCAATGGGGATTTTCCACGTGTAAAATCATCATTGGCTGGAGAAAACACGTGTTGGCTCATTATTGGGACAGATGTCATCCACTCATTGGACAGAAAGCGCCTATGATACGTTGACACGTGGCACGGTCCAACAGAGGCCCATTCCTGTGAAAAGGCCGGCCCGTTTGACTTTGTCAAAAGGTGACGGGCCGGCCCATGGAAAGCCTATTAACGGCATGTTCACATATAGCCCATTTACAGCCCGCTAACCCAAGGCCAGTTACGCCCTATCCGAATTAGGCCCAGTAGCGTCATCTGGGCCATCCAATATGATTCCAACCCGTTTTCACTTCTGGCCCATGTATGGACCATGACGTCTTTCGCCCCATGTGAGGTCCTATGTAACTCTTGGCCTATCAACGGCCCGTGGTGAAACTGGCCCGCAATGAACAGTGTATCACTTTAGACCCATTAACGGCCCGTGGTGGCGGCCCGTAATGAACAGTGTATCACTTTATACCCATTAAGGGCCCGTTATTCAGTTGGGCCGTTTCCAACCCATGTTATCTTTCGGCCTTCTCAGAGCCCATTTATTCTTGGGCTCATTTCGAGCATTCGTTTACTTACGGCCCGTTACTATCATTTTCGCCAGGGCCAAATTCAGCCCGTGGTTACAGTCGGCCCGTTTGTGGTCCGTTAATACATTGGACCGTTTTCATAGCATCATCAAATACAGCCTATTAACGATGGCCCGTTATGGTCGGCCCATGAACGGACGATTCCAACTCTAGCCCGTTTACGGCCATAATGCGGCCTGTTATTGGCCCATATTTGGCTAATCGATCATACGGCCCGTATAAGGCCCATTGATGATACGGCCCGTAGAAGGCTCATTGTTTCTACGGCCCGTAGAAGGCCTACTGTTTCTACGGCCCGTAGAAGGCCCACTATTTCTACGGCCCGTAGAAGGCCCACTGTTTCTATGGCCCGTAGGAGGCCCACTGTCACTACAGTAAATATTAGCCCATGGTTATTGTGGCCTAGTTTTAAAAAATAGGTTATTGCAGCCACTAGCAAACCGCGGAAAAAGAACTGCACTGACTACAAGCAAACAAATAAACAAGACAACAAGGAAATAAATAAGCAAGCAACTTATGCTAGGCTATCACGGCTATTACACATATTACATCCTTTGGGCATCAAAGTTCACCACCAAAGGCAAATATAGGGAACACAACGAGATATAAACGCCGCAGAGCAAAACAAGTCCGAACTGAAACCACTTGAAGAGTTCAAGAAACAATATCCTGGTACCCATAATGCTGGCAAGATGCTTAGCAAGCTTATTAACTTTCTCTTGTTTGGCGCTTAAATCCTCCAGCCATTGTTGCACAAGAAAGTACACATCTGAATTCTGCAGGGACTTCCTCAGTCCTTCGGCTTCTTGCCGCAAAGACAATGACCGATGCCTTTTAGCTTGTAGCTGAGACTGAAGAAACCAAAGTGATTCAGGCAGCGAGTTCGAAGAGCTTGTGCTAGCGGTACTGGCCAGTAACTCGAACACTACATCAACGCAGGACTGTGGGGTTTTCTCACTGTCTACAAGATAGTTTTTATCACCTTTCTTGGAGACCAACAGGGTTGTCTCACTATCTTGAACCTTATCTGCATTACTTTCTCTACCATTGCATAGTGGGGTGCTCTTCTCCAATATTCTATTTGCATACTACAAGAGAAACAAGCAGACACATCACATGTTTAGCTTGTAGTATACCAAACTCATTTTGGTAAACCGGTTCAGTAGTAAGGTGGACAGGATAACAGCATGAAACAAACATATATCTATGTACTATGGTCACTGTATTGTCCATATCATTCTAGTTTATGTTCCCTAATCAAGATAGAGACACAGTTCAACTCATATATTTTTAAGACACAGCAGCATAGACAGAATATAAGTGTGAGAAACTACACAACATTGGCAGCACTTGTAATGTGCATCACATGAGAACATAACTGTTTATACAACTTAAACTGAAATCAACATAGAGCAAGAAGTTAGAACAGCAATCCAGTTAAAGAAATAGGTTTAAAACATACCTGTTGCGCCATTGGAGTTTCAATTGGATCCTTCAAATTCGAAAGTAGTTGGTATGAGTAAATACAGTGATGCAACAGCAAAGGAGTATGGACCATAGCTACGGAATCTGACCTGAGAACAGTTGCTCTTCTGCTTTAAACGTGGAGTTTGGGTTAGCTGTGGTGGTCTTCGTGCTTTGGGCACTGCAGTAGCTTTACAAACTGCTCGTGTGGGGGTACTCTGTGGTGGACATGGTGCTTTGTCAACTATAAGTGGGTTACTATCCGCTGGGGTTGCGGTTAGATGGGTTGTAGCTGGTTCTCTGCCCAACGGTGTAAGTGTGCAATCTGGAAGAGTCTCGATTATGTGTGGTGGGGCTAGTTTGTGGGCCAGTACAACCATGGTTCTATCTGCATCGACGGGTAGCACTGTCTTTTGTGAAGAACGGGTTTTTGCTCCCTTAGATACTGCCATCACCCCCTCCAATTCAAATGGCTGATAAACAAGAAAAGAAATTGAACGTACAGACATTGTATGATAGACAGATGTGGTAATTCACATATATGTTGTCTAACCAAACAGGACAGCATGACACAATTTCACATATATGATGCCTAACTAAACAGGATAGCATGACACAGTTTCAGATATATGATGATATAATGGCATAATTCAACATATGATGAGTACCTAAACAGGATGACATGACAAAACTCTATGATGTCTTTCTAAAATAGGTTGGGATAAAATAATTCACATACATGTTGTCTAAGTATACAGGATGGCATGATATAATTGACATAATTGATTCATATACTAAGCAGCTGGCACTCGCATGTGATCTTTAAACTAAGCAGATAGAATTCAATATTGTGCATATGATGTCTAAACTAAGCAATGCAAGACACCATATGCATCATATGAGAAACATAAACATTGCAACTTAGAGCATACACCTCAGGTGGGATATAGGACTTGTCATCTGTCTCTGAATCCTCCTCCGAGGAGCTCCTCAGAACCATCGAGATATATGCTTCAACAGGTACCATTGCCTGCTCTGAAGACCTTGTTTTCACTCCAGATTTTTCCATAACCGGCTCAAATGGCTGATACACATGAAGAGTAGTTCAATATACACAGATTATCGACAAATGTAATACGTAATGAAAAAAAAGATGGCATGAGATAATTCACATATATGATGCCTGGCTCCATGGCGGTGCATAATTCACATATATGATAACTGGCTGAAAAGCATGGCATTGCATAATTCACATATCTGATATAGAAAGCAAACAGGAGGCATTCACACAAAGCATGTCTAATCTAAGCAGATGGCATGGCAATGCAAGACACCATATGCATGATATGATCAATATAACCCAGCCAAGTTAGAGCATGCACCTCGGGGGGGGGGGGGGATACGACTGGTCATCTCTCTTTGAATCCTCCTCTGAGGAGCTATCTGTAACCAACAAGAAATCTGCATCGACAGGTAGCACTGACTGCTCAGAAGACCTTGTTTTCACTCCAGATTTTCCCATGACAGACTCAAATGGCTGATGCACAGGAAGAGTAGATGAATGTATAAAAATTGTTGATAAATGGAATACATTATGGAAAAAAATATGGCACGATACAATTCACATATACGATGACTGGCTAAACAGGATGGCATTGCATGATTCACGTATATGATGCCTGGCTAAAGAAGTTGGCATTGCATAATTCCCATATACTCCATGCGTTCATAAATATTTGTCTTTTTAGAGATTTCAAATGGACTACCACATACAGATGTATATAGACATATTTTAGAGAGTAGATTCACTCATTTTGTTCTGTATATAGTCACTTGTTGAAATCTCTAAAAAGACAAATATTTAGGAATGGTGGGAGTATGATATAGAAACCAAACAGGTGGCATTCACAAAAAGCAAATCTAAACTAAGCTGATGACATATAAGATGTATAATGTAAGCAATGCAAGGCGCCATATGCATGATATGACCAACATCAGCATGCCAGGTTAGAGAAAACACCTCAGGTGGTAAACAGGCATGGTCGGCTCCTTCTGAATCTCCATCTGAATAGTTATCTTCCTCTGGAATACAATCTGGAAATGCAGGAGAGGGGGGGGGGCACTTCGCCCACCATGGAGCAGCGTCTGCATGACATTATATTCACACGCAACGGTCTTCTCTTTTTCTCTACATGTTCAGTACGATTGTGTACAATATCTGACATGCATAATAAAAAATAGTTAGATTTTGTAAGCCCTAAGGGGTGCATGCAAAAATCAAGACTGATGGTAGCAAACGAGTGGATGGATCCAAAACTAATTATAGCAGGTAGATTATAGCTTCAGTTTAAAAAGATAGACAATGGATCATCTATTGTTTGTTGCCCACCCAACATGAACCACATAGAAGACCCCAGATGAACCAGATAGTAGACAGATACTATTCGTTGCTGGCTCGATATGAGACCCATGGGCAATTCAAAACTCAAGATTGAACGATAAAGTAGCAGGTAATAATAACCGATGTATAACGTAAGCAAACACGAAAGACTGCGACCTCTCTTCCGGAACTGTCTAGTCCTCAGGTTCATCTGCTCAGTCGATGATGGTAATGCAGTTGGCGTGGCTGCCGGCAACGGGGAAGATGATCTGAGGCGGCGAAAGGAAGTCTGCAGGGGGGATCTCTGCTGCAGTGAACGCTTCTGTCGATGGTGCACCTCAGGTGGGGTGGATGACGGCACGGCAGGAGCAGGACATAACACACAGAGTTTTCTTTGAGGCCAATCTAAAAATGAAGTAAATCTGTAAGGGCTCCTTAGAATTGGAGGATTCTATAAACACAGGGACAGGAAAAACATAGGAATAGGATAGGAATGCATGTGCAAAACAGAGCATTTGTAAACATAGGATTTCAGTCAACTTGGGTGTTTGGCTCACATGAATTGGAAGAACAAAGGAAGGGAGAAATAAATTGATGTGACGAGTGTACAACCTCTTTGACATAGACTTGTGGACCTCAGCATCATTGGGTTGGACGTGGAGGATGGTGATGATGCTGGTGTGACTGTCGGAGGCGGGGAAGAAGATCCGAGGCCTCTGGAAACGGCGCCGAGGGTACTGCTCCGCTGTGATGGACGGTTCCGTCGTTAGAGCAGCTCCGCTAAGGTGTACAGCGACGAGGCTGAAGCATGACAAGACAGACAACTTTAATCTGAAGTGAGACCCTAATATCATCTGCAATAGATGATGTAAAATACATCACAAAAAAGTGCTAGATGTAAAACGCATCAGCCGCGCCACGGCCGCTCCGATAGATGTTGTAAGTGTTGTTCACTCTGAACTTAACTGAAGAAAATGAATCCACGTTATGATTAGAGATGTCCATGATCTCGAATTTCAATTTTTGAATCCACGTTATGTTGAATTCGAATATATCATTAGGTGACCTTGCGGTTTATAATTGATGTAGTCGTACATTTTGATCTTCCATCATATATGAACATTTTACTCCACCATGTGAACATATATATTGTCGTCTACCATATGGACTAAATGTGAATCAATTTTCCTTATTTGAATACGATTGTTGTCAAGTTATACAATAATTTAAATATTATCTTGATAACAAAAAGACATGCATATAGCAGTAATCATATTTCACTATGAACTACATGTACCATACGCTCTCCAATTCAAATATTTGTATCCATTTTATGTTGAATTCAAATCATAGTACATTATTGGTCTAGGTAGCGAGATGTTCGGAATAATCTAAACCCTGTTTTCATACGTATAATTTTTGGCTGAATTGGGACAAGTTTTGGTATAAGCCTCTTGCAAAACCGGAGATTCTCTCAACAAGCCTCGTGGTTCCGAGAGGGAAGGTGTCACCTTTGTGTGCGAAACGATATACGCTGCCTACCCCCTGATTTTATTTACAGAGGCAACATAGAACTATATGAGTGCCCTGTTAAATTTTGGAATTATTTCGGGTTCATTTGGCCTTTTTATACATTAATTGAGTTTCTGGACTTTTAATGTGTATAATCTAAATATGAATTACATGCACATGCTCAGGTGCACCAAAGTGGGTTGAAAAATCACATGTGTGTCCTTGGTTGAATTTCTAGGTCCCATGGAAGAAATGAGAATGAAATTCAAACATCTGGGCGTCATGACTCTGCCGAGAACATCGAGAAACTTAGATTTTTAAATTCATGTAAATCCAAAACTCGGCTGGAAATCATGAAACTTGGCATGGTGTCATGCCATGGCACTAACATGTTGTGGTAAACAATTGGGCCGATTTGGAAGCTCGTGGTTCTAAGAGGGAACGTGCCACCTTTGAGTGTGAAACGATATACGCTGCCCCCCGGTCGCCCTTGAGTTTCTTAACAAAGGCAACATAGAACTACATTAGTGCCATGTTAAATTTTGGAATTATTCCGGGTTCGTTTGTCATTTTTTATACATTAATTGAGTTTCTGGTCATTTACTGTGCATAAGTCAAATTTGAACTACAAGCACATGCTCTCGTGCACCAAAGTTGGCTGAAAATCACATTTGTGTCCTCGAATGAATTTATAGGTCCCATGCAAGAAATGAGAATAAAATTAAAACATCTGGGCATCGTGGCTCGGCCGAGAACATTGAGAAACTTGGTTTTGAAATTCTTGTAAAAACAAAACATGTCTGAAAATCATGAAACTTTGCATGGATGTCATGTCATGGTACTACCATGTTGTGGGCAAAAAAATGGCTGAATAGGAACAGATTTTGGTATAAGCCTCTTGCAAACCGAAGCTTCTCTCAAGAAGGCTCGTGGATCTGAGAGGGAACGTGTCACCTTTGAGTGCGAAACGATATACGTTGTCCCCTTTGAGTTTATTTACGAAGGCAACATAGAACTACATGAGTGCCCTGTTAAATTTTGGAATTATTCAGGCTTCGTTTGGCCTTATTTACACATTAATTGAGTTTTTGGTCATTTAATGTGCATAATTCAAATTTGAACTACAAGCACGTGCTCCCGTGTACCAAAGTTGGTTGAAAAATCACATTTGTGTCCTCAGGTGAATTTCTACTCCCATGCAAAAAATGAGAATAAGATTCAAACATCTGGGCATCGTGGCTCGGTCGAGAACATTGAGAAACTTGGTTTAAAAATCATGAAACTTGGCATGGTGTCATGTCATGGTAGTACCATGCCGTGGTAAAAAAAATTGGCCGAATAGGAACAAATTTTGGTATAAGCATCTTGCAAATGGGAGCATCTCTCAAGAAGGCTCGTGGTTCTCGGAGGGAACTTGTCACCTTTGTGTGCATAGTTCAAATTTGAAATACAAGCACATGTTCCAGTGCACCAAAGTTGGTTGAAAAATCACATGTGTGTCCTCGGGTAAATTTCTAGGTTCCATGCAAGAAATGGGAATGAAATTCAAAATTCTGGGCGTCGTGGCTGGGTTGGAAACATTGAGAAACTTAGTTTTTTAATTCCTGTAAATCCAAAACACGCATGAAAATAATGAAACTTGGCTTGGTGCCATGACATGGCACCAACATGCCGTGGTAAATTTGCAGTCCGATTTGCGAAGGCGCACACATTAACAATCAACAAAGTCATTTTGGAACAAGTGCTGTCACGTTACAATCGGAAACACAAGTATTATTAAAACCGTGGGCGTTCTACTTACTAGCACCATTTACGTGCTGCCACGCGTCCCCATTTCTTTTTAGCTAGGAGGCGCCGTGCAGGGTAGCTATTTGAGTACGAGAGGCGTGTGATCAGACCCCTGCGCGTGCTTATCGGGAGGAGAGCACTTTGACCTCCATCTGCCGTCCACCTCTCTCCCAAGGTCTCCATTAATGGCGCCCAAGCCTCTGTTTAATGGCGTGGCTATGTCTCACTCGACTGAGATTTAAGACAGAGAAAAGAAAATCTGAAAGCACGGATCTTGATGTAAGATCCGACGGACCTATATAGCATCTACTGCGACTTATAGAAATACTGATGAATATATAAGGATGATTTTTATTTTTTTATCAAAGAAGGGCTTGCCCCTTCTGATTCTTATTACTGAAAGCCACCATAATTGACAAGAAGTTCGGCACAACTCCAGCCTAACACGAAGGACTAAAAGCTACGTACCACATTGAAATCACAACATCCCAAGAGGCCAACAAAGGCCAAACATCCGCGCTAGAACCCAACATTTCACAGCCGACGACACAATCCACATCCTAAACCGATTATTACATCAAAAGAAACCGGGAAACTGAAGGAAGCCCATCAGCAACTAGAAGAACAACAACGCCAGAGTCGCCACAACAAGAGTTTTCTTCATTCCAGCCTCGCAACATTTATCTTCCACAGAAAGATAAGGACGATTAATTGTCTTACATAATTAGAAAGATAATTAAAAAAGCCACATGCGGCTACCTCCACCAGCCTTTGGCGCTCGTTGCGGAGCATGTCATTCTCGTACATAAGTTTCTTGACGATGACGCCGGTCCTCTTCAACAAGGCACTAGTCTCCTCCTGCTAGTCTGCACTTCGGACGATCTTCTCCCTCAGCAGGTCGCGCTCGGCCCGGAGACTCTCATTGCCCTCCCTTAGTTGCCGGATGACGCCGGTAGCCTGTTCAAACGAGGCTTTCACGTCGTCCTGCAACCTCGCCAAGCCGGAGATCTGATCCATCTGGCTATGGACGATCGCATGCATGCGCCTGTAACAGTCGTCGCCTGCCCGCGAGAAATTTTCCTAGGCCGCCGCGGCGCGGCGGAACATCTCTGCTGCATTTGTGGCGCGGCGGGACATCTCTGCTGCTTCCGCGGCGCGACCGGACCAGTCTGCTGCATCGACGGCGCGGCGGGACCTCCGTGCTGCTTCAGTGGCACGGCGGGACCTTTGTGCTGCTACTTCCGCGCGGCGGGACATGTCGGCTGCTCTCGCAGCGAGGCGGGACATCTCTTGTGCTTCCGCTTCCATGCTTGCCTCTCCCTGGTGGCAATCTCTCGATCCAGAACTCACGCTGGCCATGGCAGACGCAAGGGAAGGATGTTGAACGACTTGTTTGTTTTTGTGGATGAGGAGTTGAGGCAGAATGTGCAGTCATCTTGGCATACTAGTATTTATAACCGAGTACTAATACGCTCCTGAGTGGGAAACCGTTTAGGTTGTGATCGGTGTGAACATGTTTGGAATTCAATATAGCGTGGTACTAATACGCTCCTAAGTGGGAAACCGTTTAGGTAGTGATCGGTGTGAACAGGTTTGCAATTCAATATGGAGTAATTTGGAATGTGACGAGACGCAAGCTCAAAATTTATTGACGGTTCTAGTTTCGAAGTGCGGCACTATTCCCGGATGGAGTACTTCTTTTTGTACTCCCTCCTTTCCGGTTTTATAGGGCTTATCTCAAAATTTTAGTTTTTCCATTTTATAAGGCCCAATTTGGTTGTTCCCCAACAAATATTCAGATTCCAAGGTGCATTAAATCATTGCATGCAAGTATTAAGAGAAAATTGACCAATGCATATACTCTATGCATGCATGCATTGCAATTAATGCATTGATAAACATAATTTTTTGAGAAAAACAAGAGCACTAATTAGGTGCTTTTGCAAACTACAAAAAATATTCCACCACTCACCATAAACCGGAAAGGAGGGAGTACTGCTGTGTACGTGCAATAACTGGCACCGTCGTATACATATCTTACGGTTAATGGGGCGTTCGACAGGAATAGCCGTGTGGTGAGCTCTAGGCTAGTCCTTTTTTCAGAAGCATTAAACCTATCTCTCGGGACTTCTCGCACGCACCATCGTGCCACCTATAAAAACTTGTAGTACTCTGAGTTTAGTAGTATGTTATATAGGAAGAGAAGAGGTGCACGCACGCACTCGTCCTCTCACACACGCGTCTGTTTTTTCTCGAAAAGGAGGATGATGACCCCCGGCCTCTGCATCTAGGAGTCACACATGCATCTGTAGCTACGAATTGTAGTGTTCTCAACCATCCGATTGGCTCTATCATGGATGTACCTATATACTAAAACATGTCTAGATACATCTATATTTTGACAAATAGAAGGCATGTATTGTGGAACGGAGGGAGTGCTTGTCATCAAAATGGATAAAAAGGGACGTATCTAGAACTAAAATACGTCTACATACATCTCCTTTTATCCATTTTGATGACAAGTAGTACTTCTTACCTAAAGGAACTTTATATTCAACAGACACAAAATATCCGTTCGACTGTTGGAAATTACTGATCTGATGTCGAAGTAATTGCTGCATCGCCATCAAAACCCACCATTTCTTAAGCTAAAGTAGACCAAGGTAATCCCTATATTAGCATATTACTAAGATAAACAGAAGGCACTGTCGAAGCATTTAGGACGTGAGCTTGTCAATCTGAATGTGGAGGGACACAAGCCTAGCCCCGGCCAGCAGCTTGGGCGGAACTGTCAAGAAGGTCAGCTCCTGCACGTCGACGTCGCCGGGAGCCTTGCTGCTTGTCACCTCCATTTCCACCTTGACGGCGTCGGTCGTGCCTTTGGGCTCCCCCGGCGGGCCGTTCGCCCAGAGCTTGGCCAAGTAGTGCTGACGACCGACACGACGATAGGCGCGCTGATGTCGAGCACACCCCCAACCAAGAAAAACGCACGGCGGTCCTCCTCCGCGAACAGCAAGAGCCGTGGCTCCGACAGTGGCACTTGCAGCTGGAGCACCTTGCCGTACTGGATCCTGTGCATGGGCATGGGATGCGCGGTGCTGATGTGGTGGTAGAGCGCCGGCGGCGGGCCTTCGTAGCCGCAGACGGGCACGGGGCATTTGCAGGGTGCGAGCGCACACACGCTCTGGTGATCGACGAGCTTGTGTTAAGTGACATAGAGCCCACAGCCTTCGTGCGGGCACTCCACCCTCACCGACGAAAGGACGGAGTCCACCGCCGTGTTCCGCACGTCGAAGCCACCGCCGCGCTCGCACTTCTGGCACTGCCGCTGGTTCCCGGGGCGCTCGACGCGGCAGTCCGCGCAGGCCAGGTGCCCTCCCTTGCACTGCAGAAATCAATCCAACAGCACATCAATCAAGAAACCTGCACCTTGCTCAATCAGCCGAACGGACGAGGTGTATTCGAACCTCATACACTGGAGGCGTCAAGGGGCGGAGGCACAAGGGGCAGTGGAGCACGGTGAGGTCCATCGAGACCTTAGAGAGCTCCATCGTCGGGTCCTGTTCCTGTTCGGTCTGCATGATCTCGCCCTCCTCGTGCACAACCATCTCTCGACTTGGGCCGGGGTATTACAAAGCTTACCATCACATATTTTATACTCCCTCTGTTCCTAAATGTACTCCCTGCGTTCGGAATTACTTGTCTCGGAAATGGATGTATCTAGAACTAAAATTACATGTTGTAATTAATGCATCGATAAACGCAAATTATTGAAATATATCGAGTGCAGTGCTTTGATGTGTCGCGTCAACTCGTACATCAACGAGAAGTTTGATTATCCTCTCCCTCACGGACTTAACTGCACATGCCTTTGGTTGTATGACAGGTTGGCCGCACACCTGTCGGGCCCACCTGTCATACACGCAAAGACAGGAGCGTCCCTCCCTCGCCCATGAGCGTGGTGGCTGGCAAGATTAGGAGAAGCTTTCGCTACACGCTCTCCCTCCCGCACGCGGTGGACATGCAGCATTTCAATCGGTGTCAGATGGCCAGAAGCGTACTGTAGTACTCCTCCAGTGCAATAGTACATCATCATTGTTCGACTTCCTGAAGAGGCGAAGAGCCAAGCGCAGCCCGGTCGCTCGTGTGGCAGTTTCATGTGTAGAGTAGTCTAGATATGTGTAACGACCAATCTGATGAGGTTTAAGCCACGATACTAACAATGCAGCCCTTGGGTTGATTCATTAGCATACACGGTATCGATGTAGTATCAAACACATAAGCATCACTAACTATTACATCATCAGATCCAAACTCATAGTTTAGTACAAACCACTAGCCAGGGCTAGTCCGAATAGAGTATCGATACAACAAAAAACAAATAACATCGAATGATATCCATCTACGCTACATGTGAACCATGCTGAGTGGAGGCTCGCGACCCTACGATATGTTCACTCCATATCAGACTCACCTGCAACATGATACATTGCGGCGACAAGGGTCAGTGCGTTGAATGTATTGAGAAGTGTCGCATTAATTATTATAATAATCATATTCCACCTACATGCATTTATGGGTAAGTGAAGCTTGGGTTTGTTTGCAGAAATGAATAGTATTTTTCCCCTAACTTTAAGTGGATCTACTCTAAGTACTATAACAACCGCGTCATATGCAGTAGCCCTAGACATACTGGATCAAACCCAATGGACGTATATTGCCACTGGTTGCTTCCTAAAAAATGCCATATTCCCATGTTCATCCCATAAAGTTTAGCCAAGATAATTACGATGATGATATATTCCTAACAGCTCAAGGACAAGTTGCTCAAAGTTGTCCATGGCCGTTGACACAAGTAATCGTATCAATTTTTACACTCGAGATATTCATGTACTTTACACGCATGATTTAGTAAAACCCAATTGTTACTAGACTCAAGGTGTAGAGTAGCCAGGAAAGAACAAGCCGAAGCCTTTGGGAAGTAGTACCCTGAGCCCACCTTGTACGACCCATATAACCTATCAACACCCACATATGCTGGTAATACGGGTCTCTTACCTACAACTTACTTATCTAAGCCAGAGCCGATAATATCACGCGGTTACACATGCATGGAAGCCAGTATAAACTTGGTACCTGTACAATTTCTTTGGACCTGGGCGGTGATCCCCGCCAAAATTCACAATCGTTGACCCAATCAAGTCACAATCCACCCAGATGATTCATTAAGTTAAATTGTGCTTAATAAGCATAAGACAACATAGTTTCCATAGTAGATGTGATCCCACCTCTTCATATCATAGCATAGCCAAGCAATGTAACTATATCATTGGCAACTAGGAAAAGGGTAAGGATCATATGGCTATCCTACTAGGTTTCCTACTCGTGCATAGTACATTCTCAAACCACCGGTCCTATTTAGAATGCAAGTTCCCCGTTGCCATGACGGGGTGCCTACCAAAACAGGACAACATGTAAATGGGCGGAAAGACGCCGACAAACGTTTTGGACAAGGTAGAGGGCGTATCCGTCTCTCGTCAACGAGCACACACGTATTGTTGGTGATAGAGCCAGTATTTAGTAGTTGCAACTGGTGACTTACGGAAACTACATTTGCGCGCTCGAGCTGCTATTTACGCTTTAGTCGTCAAGAATGGCATCTGATTGTTTAGCATAATTCTCTTTATTTTTTAACCGCTCTGTGAGTTTACCTGGACTAAAGTCGCCATGATTTCCTGGATTGCTGCCATCCAGTCGTCAAGTTGACCGATTTCAAAACACATTTTCTTTTGACAAATTCGACCTATGCTTTGTGTGTATACTGGATCTTCATTTTTCTTGTTTTTCCTTTTTTTCGGAAATTATTTTTCTCTTGTTGACGAGGGTTCTGCATCATAACGTCCTCTTTGAATACTAGGTCACATAATACCACTCGTTCTATTCTACTATGTAGGAGAGTTGTTCCAGCTTAGCTTTGTAAGGAGCAAAAGTCAGAAGACCCATTCTTCAGAGCTAAACCAGCTGGTTCGCTTCATAGTTTCATAGAAAATGACTCCTCAGACAGCTTGCCACCAACCAGACATGGTATATTGTACCTGTACGAAATACTACTTATAAACTTTGGTGGAAGCGTCTGCCCCTTCGTGGATAAAGTTGTTAGCGGGTCGATAGTTATATGATTCGTATCTATTTCTATCATCCTTCTACTAGCGTGCAAGTCACAATGGTGTCACAATTGTAATAAATTAATTGCATGTGCATCTGGGATAAGCTCCGATGTTGTTTCAAACACAAATGATTATTGCCTTTGTTTATTTTACTTCGCATATTAGATTTGTCTTAAGTCAAATTTTAGAAAATGGTCAATTTTACAATCCCTTCATTTTTGTATAAAGGGCCACAAACTCATATTACAGGTACCAAGAGAAATATTAATGTCGGTTTAAGCCAATTTTGAATTCAGGCTTTCCTTCTCGTTTGAATTGTGAATTAATGTGTATTTTTCTCTCCAACCTACAACAAGTCAACCCTCTCACTCGTTATTGATTAATGCAGCACATACAAACCAATCTTCTCACGGTTAAAAATATGCCCTAGAGGCAATAATAAAATGGTTATTATTATATTTCCTTGTTCATGATAATTGTCTATTGTTCATGCTATAATTGCGCTATCCGGAAATCGTAATACATGTGTGAATACATAGACCACAACATGTCCCTAGTGAGCCTCTAGTTGACTAGCTCGTTGATCAATAGATGGTTACGGTTTCCTAACCATGGACATATGATATCATTGATAACGGGATCACATCATTAGGATAATGATGTGATGGACAAGACCCAATCCTAAGCATAGCACAAGATCGTGTAGTTCGTCTGCTAAAGCTTTTCTAATGTCAAGTATCCTTTCCTTAGACCATGAGATTGTGGAACTCCCGGATATCGTAAGGGTACTTTGGGTGTGCCAAACGTCACAACGTAACTGGGTGGCTATAAAGGTACACTACGGGTATCCCCGTAAGTATCTGTTGGGTTGGCACTAATCGAGACTGGGATTTGTCAATCCGTATGACGGAGAGGTATCTCTGGGCCCACTCGGTAGGACATCATCAATGTGATCAAGGAGTTGTTCACGGGATGATGTGTTATGGGAACGAGTAAAGAGACTTGCTGTAACGAGATTGAACAAGGTATCGGTATACCGACGATCGAATCTCGGGGAAGTATCGTACCGATAGACAAAGGGAATTGTATACGGGATTGATTGAATCCTCGACATCGTGGTTCATCCGATGAGATTATCGTGGAGCATGTGGGAGCCAACATGGGTATCCAGATCCCGCTGTTGGTTATTGACCGGAGAGTTGTCTCGGTCATGTCTACGTGTCTCCCGAACCCATAGGGTCTACACACTTAAGGTTCGGTGACGCTAGAGTTGTAGAGATATTAGTATGCGGTTAACCGAAAGTTGTTCGAAGTCCTGGATGAGATCCCGGACGTCACGAGGAGTTCCGGAATGGTCCGGAGGTAACGATTTATATATAGGAAGTCCAGTTTCGGCCATCGAGAGAGTTTCGGGGGTCACAGGTATTGTACCGGGACCACCGGAAGGGTCCCGGGGATCCATTGGGTGGGGCCACCTATCCCGGAGGGCCCCATGGGCTGAAGAGGCATGGGGAACCAGCCCCTGGTGGGCTGGTGCGCCCCACCCAAGGGCCCAAGGCACCTAGGATTGGAAACCCTAGGGGGGCGTTGCCCCCCGAGGGGGCATGCTCCCCCCTGGTTGGAAACCCTAAGGGGGCTGTTGCCCCCCAAGGGGCCGCCACCCCCTAGATGGGATCTCCAAGGGGGCATGCGTCCCCCCCCCTAGCCCCTATATATAGTGGAGGGGAGGGAGGGCAGCCGCACCCTAAGCCCTGGCGCCTCCCTCTCCCTCCCGTGACACCTCTTCCTCCTCCAGTAGCGCTTTGCGAAGCCCTGCTGGAATCCCGGTGCTTCCACCACCACGCCGTCGTGCTGCTGGATCTCCATGAAATTCTCCTCGCCCTTGCTGGATCAAGAAGGAGGAGACGTCTCCGCTCCGTACGTGTGTTGAACGTGGAGGTGCCGTCCGTTCGGCGCTAGGATCATCGATGATTTGGATCACGACGAGTACGACTCCGTCAACCCCGTTCTCTTGAACGCTTCCACTCGCGATCTACAAGGGTATGTAGATGCACTCCTCTGTCTCTCGTTGCTAGATGACTCCATAGATTGATCTTGGTGATGCGTAGAAAATTTTAAATTTCTGCTACGATCCCCAACAGTGGCATCATGAGCTAGGTCTATGCGTAGTTTCTATGCACGAGTAGAACACAAGTTATTGTGGGTGTCGATTTTGTCAATTTACTTGCCTTTACTAGTCTTATCTTGATCCGACAGCATCGTGAGATAAAGCGGCCCGGACCGACCTTACACGTACACTTACGTGAGACAGGTTCCACCGACTGACATGCACTAGTTGCATAAGGTGGCTAGCGGGTGTCTGTCTCTCCTACTTTAGTCGGATCGGATTCGATGAAAAGGGTCCTTATGAAGGGTAAATAGAAATTGGCATATCACGTTGTGGTTTTGGCGTAGGTAAGAAACGTTCTTGCTAAGAAACCTATAGCAGCCACGTAAAAATTTACAACAACAATTAGAGGACGTCTAACTTGTTTTTGCAGCATATGTCGTGTGATGTGATATGGCCAAAAGGATGTGATGAATGATATATGTGATGTATGAGATTGATCATGTTCTTGTAATTGGAATCACGACTTGCATGTCGATGAGTATGACAATCGGCAAGAGCCATAGGAGTTGTCTTAATTTATTTATGACCTGCGTGGCAACATAAACGTCATGTAATTACTTTACTTTATTGCTAAACAGTTAGCCACAGTAGTAGAAGTAATAGTTGACGAGACAACTTCATGAAGACACGATGACAAGGATCATGATGATGGAGAGTGGTGTCAAGCCGGTGACGATGATGATCATGGCGCCCCGAAGATGGAGATCAAAAGGAGCAAAATGATATTTGCCATATCATGTCACTATTTGATTGCATGTGATGTTTATCATGTTTTTACATCTTATTTGCTTAGAACGACGATAGCATAAATAAGATGACCCCTCATTAAAATATCAAGAATTGTGTTCCCCTAATTGTGCACCGTTGCTAAGGTCCGTTGTTCCGAAGCACCACGTGATGATCGGGTGTGATAGGTTCTAACGTTCACATACAACGGGTGTAAGCCAGATTTACACACGCAATACATTTAGGTTGACTTGACGAGCCTAGCATGTACAGACCTGGCCTCGGAACACGGAAGACCGAAAGGTCGAACATGAGTCGTATAGAAGATACGATCAACATGAAGATGTTCACCGATGATGACTAGTCTGTCTCACGTGATGATCGGACACGGCCTAGTTGACTCGGATCATGTATCACTTAGATGACTAGAGGGATGTCTATCTGAGTGGGAGTTCATTAAATAATTTGATTAGATGAACTTAATTATCATGAACATAGTCTAAAACTTTGCAATATGTCTTGTAGATCAAATGACCACGCTAATGTTGCCCTCAACTTCAACGCGTTCCTTGAGAAAACCAAGCTGAAAGACGATGGCAGCAACTACACGGACTGGGTCCGTAACCTGAGGATTATCCTCATAGCTGTCAAGAAAGCATATGTCCTTGATGCACCGCTAGGTGAAGCACCTGTTTTCCCAGCAAATCAAGATGTTATGAACGCCTGGCAGTCGCGTAGTGATGATTACTCCCTGGTTCAGTGCGGCATGCTTTACAGCTTATAACCGGGGCTCCAAAAGCATTTTGAGCAGCACGGAGCATATGAGATGTTCCAAGAGCTGAAAATGGTTTTCCAAGCTCATGCCCGGGTCGAGAAATATGAAGTCTCTAACAAGTTCTACAATTGTAAGATGGAGGAGAATAGTTCTGTCAGCGAGCACATACTCAAAATGTCTGGGTTGCACAACCGCTTATCTCAGCTGGGAGTTAATATCCCGGATGATGCGATCATTGACAGAATCCTTCAGTCGCTCCCACCTAGGTACAAGAGCTTTGTGATGAAGTTCAATATGCAGGGGATGGAAAAGACAATTCCTGAGGTATATTCAATGCTGAAATCAGCGGAGGTGGAGATAAAAAAGGAACATCAAGTGTTGATGGTGAATAAAACCACTAAGTTCAAGAAAGGCAAGGGTAAGAAGAACTTCATGAAGGACGGCAAGGGAGTTGCCGTGCCCGGTAAGCCAGTTGCCGGGAAGAAGCCAAAGCATGGACCCAAGCCTGAGACTGAGTGCTTTTATTGCAAGGGAAACGGACACTGGAAGCAGAACTGCCCCAAGTACTTAGCGGATAAGAAGGCCGGCAATACCGAAGGTATATGTGATATACATGTTATTGATGTGTACCTAACCAGCGCTCGTAGTACTTTTGCTTCTTCACACTGCAAGTCAAAGATGCTGGCCATAAATTGTCGGTATACACCTTTCCTTTGAATTTCTTCATGAAATTTGCAGCAAGGTGACGCATGCATTCCCTATGCTCTACTCCAGGGAACACATTGTCCATGGCCACTTCTAAACCTTTGCAGGCATCTGTATGAATAACCAACCCATTGGGATGTGCAATAGCCCGGCGCAGATTATGCAAAAACCAAGTCCGGCTCTCCTCAGACTCAGTCTCCAGCACACCGTAGGCAACTGGAAATACAAAATTGTGTGCATCAACTGCACAAGCTGCTACTAACTATCCTTTAAACCTCCCTGTGAGAAAAGTGGCATCAATAGCCAAATAAGGCCTGCAGCCTGCCAAAAAACCCCGGCGACAAGCCTCAAAGCAGACAAAAACCCTCCTAAAGCATTCCTTGGTCTTTGTCACTCCCCTGAATGTGTACTCCACGGTGTGGTGATCAATATCTACAATACTACACTAGTAGAAAACAGGGCTTTCGTCCAGGCCAGTTTAGCCCATTAGTCCCGGTTCAATCCAGAACGGGACCAATGGAGCTATTTGCCCTGTTCAGGAGCCCAGGGGCCGGCCGGGCCACGTGGGCCATTGGTCCCGGTTCGTCCGGACCTTTTGGTCCCGGTTGGTGGGACGAACCGGGACCAATGGTCCTGGCCCTGGCCCACCACTATTGGTCCCGGTTGGTGGCATGAACCGGGACCAAAGGCTTCCTTTAGTCCCGGCTCATGCCACCAACCGGGCTAATGGTGCTGCCTATATATAGCCCTCGCGCAAGAGCAGAGCACACGCTTGCTTTTTTCCGGCCGAGGGGAGAGGGCTTGGTGGTGCTCTAGCTCACCTCCTATGCACACAAGGTGTTCGATGGAATGCCCGAGCCACACTATAAGGTTTATCCTCTCCAAGCTCGACCGCCAAGCTCCATTTTCCTCAATATTTATCTAGGTTTAGCGGTCCGTCACGCCCCGTCCCCGTCTTCATCGCCGTCGATCACCCGCGCCGATCTCATCGCCGGCACCACCGTGGTGAGCCTCTTGTTCTTATCTTCTTTCTGAAAGGAATAATATTATTACTTGTTTGTTTAGATAGATACTTGTATTATTTTCTTACTTCTATTATTGCATCTTATATAGTGCGATGGTTTTGGTATCCGCCCCCGTCGGCCCTCGTCCTGTCTATGATTCGGATGTGGTATATATTATCTTTTCATAACTATTGGTTCATTTATTGTTTATGAAAATTATGCCACCAACGTGACATAGATTTTATTTATCTAGGAGGTTGTTGAACCGAAATTCCAACCGACCCTATTGTCGAGAGGTTAAATTTAGTTGAAGAAGAAAACAATTTCTTGAAGGAAAAAATAAAAAACTTGAGGAGGAGAAGATGATATTGGAGTTGCATGTTATGGATGTCGCCGATGATCACAAGATCAAGATGGATGCAATGCGCTTGAAGATGAGAAAGATTAGAAAATATGCCATTCATACCGAGGCTTGGTATCATTATGCCGTTGGATCAGTTGTTACCTTGGTTGCGATTATGATCGATTTGTTTTCGCATTGAAATGTTTTACATAGTTTCAATGTATGGTTTAATTAATTTAGATGCTCGCAGAGCTTTATGTTGTTAGATGAGAACTATGTATGTACTTTGGTTTTATGTGATGATGAACTTCTATTAATTTGGTCACTTAATTATCTATTCCTGATGTTCTGTAATGATTTTTGACACACTTAATTATATATAATGCACGCAGATGAACCGACAATGTATGTACGGTGACGACACACCTCCCAAGACATTAAGGCGTGCATGATTTTCTCAAGTGGCTGACGCAAACAAGCAGAATGGTTTTATGTGTTGTCCATGCCCTATATGTGGGAATCTGAAGTCTTACTCGACCGAAAAATCCTTCACACCCACCTGCTTTACAAGGGTTTCATGCCACACTATAATGTTTGGACGAGGCACGGAGAAATAGGGGTTATGATGGAAGACGACGAGGAAGAAGAGTACGATGACAACTATGTGCCCCCTGAATACAGTGATGCTACTGAACATCAAGATGCACTGCACGATGTGCACGATGGTGCTGGAACGGGCGAAGCTGCTGAAGATCAAGAGGAACCAGACGATGTGCCCGATGATGATGATCTCCGCCGGGTCATTGTCGATGCAAGGACACAATGCGAAAGTCATAATGAGAAGCTGAAGTTTGATCGCATGTTAGAGGATCACAAAAAAGGGTTGTACCCGAATTGCGAAGATGGCAACACAAAGCTCGCACCGCACTCGAATTGCTGCAAAGGAAGGCAGAGAATGCTGTGCTCGATAAAGGATTTGAGAAGCTACTGAAAATAATGAAGAAGAAGCTTCCAAAGGATAACGAATTGCCCGACACAGTACATACGCAGCAAAGAAGGTTGTATGCCCTCTAGGATTGGAGGTGGAGAAGATACATGCATGCCCTAATGATCTGCATCCTCTACCATGGTGCCTACAAGGATCTGAACGCATGCCCGGTATGTGGTGCATTGCGTATAAGATCGACGAGATGACCACGGTGATGTTAACGGCGAGCCTCCCGGAAGAGGGTTCTGCGAAGGTGATGTGGTATGCTCCTATAATACCACGGTTGAAACGTCTGCTCGTAAACGGAGAGCATGCCAAGTTGATGCGATGGCACAGTGAGGACCGTAACAAAGACGGAAGTTGAGAGCACCCGCTAACGGGTCGCAGATGGAGAAAAATCGAGAGAAAGTTTGGGATGAGTTTGCAAAGGACCCAAGGAACGTATGGTTTGCGTTAAGCGCGGATGGCATTAATCCTTTCGGGAGCAGAGCAGCAATCACAGCACCTGGCCCGTGACTCTATGTATGTATAACCTTCCTCCTTGGATGTGCATGAAGCGGAAGTTCATTATGATGCCGTTCTCATCCAAGGCCCTAAGCACCCCGGCAACGACATTGATGTGTACCTAAGGCCAATAGTTGAAGAACTTTTACAGCTGTGGAATGGAAACGGTGTACGTACGTGGGATGAGCACAAAAAGGAGGAATTTGACCTAAAGGCGTTGCTGTTCGTGACCATCAACGATTGGCCCGCTCTCAAGAACCTTTCGGGATAGACAAACAAGGGATACCACGATGCACGCACTGTTTACTTGACACCGATAGTATATACCAGGAAGCTGCAGGAAGAATGTGTACCTTGGCCATCGTTGATTTCTTCCGACCAACCATCAATGTCGAAAGAAAGGCAAGCATTTCAAAGGCGAGGCAGATCACCGGAAGAAGCCCTCCATGCGTACCGGTGATCACGTCCTTTCTATGGTCAATGATTTACACGTAATCTTTGGAAAGGGTCCCGCGGACTAGCTGTTCGAATGACGCCGAGAATCACGCACCCATGTGGAAGAAGAAATCTATATTTTGGGACCTACCCTCTCGAAAGACCTAGAGGTCCGCTCTTCGATCGACGTGATGCACGTGACGAAGAACCTTTGCGTGAACCTGCTAGGCTTCTTGGGCGTGTATGGGAAGATAAAAGATACACCGAGGCACGAGAGGACCTGCAACGCTTGCACGAAAAAGAGGGCATGCCTCCAAGCAAGATGAAGGTCCTGCCAGCCTACGCTCTTACGAAAGAAGAGAAAGAAATATTCTTTCAATGCCTGCTCAAGATGAAGGTCCCGACCGCTTCTCGTCGAATATAAAGGGAATAATAAATATGCCAGAGAAAAGTTCCGAACCTAAAGTCTCGGGACTGCCACGTGATTATGACGCAATCGCTTCCGGTTGCATTGAGGGGCTTCTACCGAAAACGTCCGATTAGCCATTGTGAAGCTATGTGCATTCCTCAATGCAATATCTTAGAAGGTGATCGACCCAGAAATCGTACTCAACGCTAACGAGTGATGTGGCGCAATGTCTTGTCGATTTCGAGCTGGTGTTCCCACCATCCTTCTTCAATATCATGACGCACGCCCTAGTTCATCTAGTCGACGAGATTGTCATTCGGGGCCCAGATTTCTACACAATATGTACCCCTTTGAGAGGTTCATGGGAGTCCTAAAGAAATATGTTCAGAATCGCTTAGGCCGAAGGAAGCATCTCCATGGGCCATCAAACAGAGGATGTCATCGGGTTTTGTGTTGACTTCATTCCTGGCCTTAATAAGATAGGTCTCCCTAAATCGCGGTATGAGGGGAGACTGACCGAAAAGGCACGCTTGGAAGAGACTCAATAATATGCAGGACGGATATTCTTGGTCTCAAGCACACTACAGCTTCTACGAACTCTACCTTGGTGACCCGTATGTCGATGAACACAAGAACGTCTGCGCCCAAACACCCGGAGCAAAGGCGACGATCGGATTACATGTGAACACATCAGACTTTCAGCAGTTGGTTGGAAACACGCCTCGAGGTGACAGCACTGTTTGTGATGAGCTTTACTTGTTGTCCAGGGACCATCTTCGATCTGTAATGATTTGGAAAGGATCTGAGATAAATGGGAATACATTTTACACGATTGACCAAGATGAAAAGAGCACCAACCAAAACAGCGGTGTCCGCTTTGATGCAGCAACCGACAAGGAAATGACACATATTATGGTTACAGAGTAGACATATGGGAACTTGACTACGGAGTAGATTTTAAGGTCCCTTTGTTTAAGTGCAAGTGGGTCAATCTGTCAGAGGCGGGTGTGTAGACCCACGAAGACGGAATGACAACAGTGGATCTGAAAAATCTTGGGTGCATCGACGAACCGCTCGTCCTAGCCAATGATGTGGCACAGGTTATCTATGTGAAGGACATGTCTACAGACCGAGGAAAAGAAAAGATAAGGAAGCGAATACATCATACAATGAGCCAAAGCGCCACATAGTTCTTTCGGGAAAAGGACATCCCGGGAGTGGAGGGCAAGATGACATGTTTGAAGAGTATGAAAAGTTTCATGAAATTCCCCCTTCAAAGTCAAGGCTGACCCAAGAATCCTGATAGACGATGAAGATTATCCATGGTTACTGGCGCAATAAGCAAATGATGAAGCAAAGAAAAAGTGAAGACTTTCTCCGCAACTATTATGATGATACCATGCCAACTTTGTAATGCATTTAGTATGATACCATTGTCCGTTTTGTACATGCACATGCTATGCCAACTTTTCAGAATTCATTTGAAAACTATGAATTTGAAAACCTCGCCAACCAAGGCCGCCACACGGTTTATAAGCCCGTCCCTCTACACGCCTTTGTTGAGCTCACAAACTTGTGATTCACTCAAATTTCAAAGAAAACTAATGGCACAAACAGAAAGTTTATAATTTTGCTGACCTAAAAGCAAAAAGAATTAAAAATAAAGCAAAAACCAAAAGAAAATAAATAATGCAGAAAACAAAACAAAAAACTTGAAAAAATAAAAATAGCAACAATAAGTATTTTATTCTAAGTAGAAACAAAATAAAATAAATAAATAAAGCAAAAAGTGTTTTCAAATTTGAAAACTAATGGCACTAACAGAAAGTTTATAATTTTTCTAAAACAAAAGCAAAAAGAATTAAAAATAAAGCAAAAACAACAAAAAATAAATAATGCGAAAACAGAACAAAAAACTGAAAAATATTAAAATAGCAATAATAAGTATTTTGTTGTAAGTACAAACAAAATAAAATATATAAAGCAACAAAGAAAACAAAAGAAGTGTTTTCAAATTTGAAAACTAATGGCACTAACAGAAAGTTTATAATTTTTCTAAAACTAAAAGCAAAAAGAATTAAAAAATAAAGCAAAAACAACAAAAATAAATAATGCGTAAAGCAAAACCAAAAACTGGAAAAAATAAAAATAGCAACAATAAGTATTTTGTTGTAAGTAGAAACAAAATAAAATAAATAAAGCAACAAAGAAAACAAAAAACAAAAAAAGTGCCACCTACTCGGCCCCCATGGCCTGAATACGACTAGAAACCCTACCATGGGCCAGATTCAGGCCCTGGAGGCCCAGAGGCCCACAGCAGAGATTGCACAGTTAGGCCGAAGCCTGCAGTTGAGAGAAGCTCGAGTGGGTGGGCGCAGCAGAGCTTATAAACCACACTCGAGCTCTCTCAACTAGCGAGGTGGGACTAAACTTTTCGCACGGGGCAACACAAGGCCTTTGGTCCCGGTTGGTGGCACCAACCGGGACTAAGGGCATTGGTCGGTTCGTGGCACCAACGGGACTAGTGCCCCCTTTATTCCCGGTTGGTGGCACCAACCGACCAAAGGTCGCCGCTTCCCGCCCTTTGGGCTGCTGAAAATTGTTTGGTCCCGGTTGGTGGCACCAACCGGGACTAAAGGGCATTAGTCCCGTTTGTGCCACGAACCAGGACCAATGCCCTTGCTATATAACCAGGACTTGTGAAAATTTCACATCTCCTCGCCTCCCTAGCTGTTGCCCCCGCCGCCAGCTGCCCAAATCGCTCCAAGCTCCTCGTCGCCATCGCCGCCACCGCCGCCATCCCGCCTCCCTGCGTTCCGCGCGCGCCGAGCCCACGCGGCCGCCGCCCGTGCCCCTGCCCGTCCCGAGCACGCACGGCCGCGCCTCGCGCCTGGCCCGCCTCACCATTGTCGCTGCCGCCGGGCGCCCGCCCACCGCCGCCCTGCCTCGACGCCGCCTCCTCCCTGCTCAGTCCGGCCCGCGACCCCTTTCCTCCCTGTCCCCTCGATCCTCTTCATATAATTTTTTCATATAATTTTTTTCATATGCATATGTTGATTATATGGATGGATGGATGATGTATATGTTCATTATATGGATGGATGGATGATGTATGCTTTTTCATATAATTTTTTAGGCAGATTTTTAGATTTTTTAGGCAGATTTTTAGAATTTTTGTGTATGTATGTTATGTTTATATGTATGTATGTATGTTCATATGTATGTATGTTTATATGCAAAGCATATGCAAAGAAAATGTGTGAATGGTCATATGCAAAGAAAATGTATGTATGGTCATATGCAAAGAAAATGTATGTATGTATGTTCATATGAAAGAAAAATGTATGTATGTATATCTGTTTATATGTCTTTTTTAAAAAAATTGTTTTTGCATTTTTATAAAATGTATATATGTTCTCTGTGTATATATATGTTTTATGTTCATAGATTTTATTTGAACATTATTTAAGAAAAACAAGCAATACAATAAGAAGAAAAGAATGAGAGGAAAAGGAAAAAGAAGAGGAAGAAAGGAGAAGAAGAGGGATAGGAAGAAGAGGAGAAATAAATAAGAAGAAGAAAAAGAAGAAGAAGAGGAGAAGAAGAAAAATAGAATTTTTTTCTATTTTTCTTCTTCTCCTCTATTCTTTCTTCTTCTCCTCTTTTTTCTTCTTTTTTTTCTTCTTCTTCCTTCTTCCTTCTTCCTCTTTTCTTCCTTTTCCTTATTTTCCTTTCTCGAGGGATAAGAAGAAAAGAAGAGAAGAAGAAAGAAAGGAATAGAGGAGAAAGAAGAAACTTTGACACGAGGGGGGGTACCGATACCCCTCCCCGATAACATTATTTTCCCATGTGTATGTATGTTGCGCCGTTGTCGATATAACGAGGGTGTCGAGGATCGCCGAGGGTCGAGGGTCGGGAACTAGGGTAGAGGGTCGAGGGTCGTTAAGGGTCAAGGGTCGAAGGTTTCAGGTCGAGGTTCCTATAGTGTCAAAGTATTGAAGAAATCCATGGCTTCATCATTAGCCGGAAGTAACCATGGCATGATGGTATGAAGTCCTCCAAAGTTGTTCGGAATGGAGTCTCGGATAGGATAATTTGCCTTTTGCTGAACTTTGTACCAAAAGCTAATTATCCTATCTCGGGACTCCGCTCCAAAATAACTTTGGAGAGCTTGCACCATCATGCACCTGTTACTTTCGCCTAATGATGAAGACATGGTTTTGTTGAACTTTAACACTAGGCAACCTCCCGACCCTCGGCGATCTTCGACCCTTGACCTCGACCGCCGGTGATCCACGACCCTCTACCCTATCATGGCGCCGATGCCCACGCCACTTGTGGGACATAGATGTATTGTTCAACGCCGACCCCTCTCGATAGCTTCAACACGGGGGGTCGATATTACCCCTCCTAGCTTGAAGCGTTCTCGAGGCCACCCCATAACCCTTGAAGCGTTGTCGAGGCCACCCCAAACCCTAGAGAAGCAGCGCCGAGGCCACTAATATGATTCCTTATTGTGATTAGCTAGCTAGTTCTACGCTTGCCACTAATATATCCATATCTGTCATGTTTGAATAATAATTGCCATGTTGTAAATATTTGTAGAAACTATGGACACCCCCGAGACGAAGCACAAGAAGCATTGTTGAGGGACATAATCGCACAAGGAAGTGATGCCGCCGCGCCGTTGATGTTTCTCAACGACAACGATGGTCTGGAAGGAGAGGGTGAAGAAGCAGCTGGCTATGATTTACATGGTCTGGCGACCCAATGCCGGTGCAAGAAGGAGAGGGTGAAGAAGTAGACCGTGAGGACGGCTCGGTGATCACCAAACCGAGTCCGCCAGGTATATATATTAGTTAAGCCTATGCTGACTAGCTCTCGCCTTTGTTTTGATATATATGTACACATATTAATTAACTCTCGTCTTTGTTCTTTTTTCTAGCCCTCCGGATCGAGCACAACTTCGGTAAAGAGACGAGGCCTAAAGAAAAAGTTGAGCTCAGATGAAAAGTTTGAGATCATACAAATCGCGCGTGACGGCCAACCGATTGAACCCTACCGGACAAAGAAGGCATTTGTTGCTCGGCGGGTTCTCGTTAGGGACAAGATCCCGATCAGCATCCACCAATGGTATAAGCCTAAGAACGAAAACCCTGAGGTGTCTTGTGTCAATGATATGCAGAAAAATGATCTTTGGACTGAGCTGAAGTCAAATTTTACCCTACCGCTAGAGGATGATCCGGAGAAGCCAGTAATAGAGCCATTAATCAAGTCTTTTGCTCTTAAGAAGATGGCAGAACTATTCAGGAATTGGAAGAAAGAACTCAATACGTCTGTCGAAAAAATGAGACACCAGAATTCAAGGGCAAATATTAGAAGATCGAGATGATCGCCCGCATTTGTGGCCTACAAGACATCGGAAAAGAGTAAAAAGATGTCAGCGACAAACAAGAGAAATGCTGCGAAGAAGAAGCTTCACCATCGCACGGGTCGTGGTTACCTCGTAGCCCGCCTAAGTGGGCCAAGGCTGAGAATGATCTTCTTGATAAAGGGATCGAACCGAGACAATGAATCGCCAGACCGCTGCGGACTTGGTTCTTCGGGGCCGGCGGATCCTTGGACCCTATAACGGGGAAGTGCATTTGGACGGACGAACAATTGGGGACAAGATCCCGATCAGCATCCATCAATGGTATAAGCCTAAGGAGGAAGACCCTGAGGTGTCTTATGTCAATGATATGCAGAAAGAAGATCTTTGGACTGAGCTGAAGGCAAATTTCACCCTACCGCCAGAGGAGGATCCGGAGAAGCCAGTTAAAGAGCAATTAATCAAGTCTTGTGCTCTTAAGAAGATGGCAACCCTAATAAGGAGGTGGAGGAAGGAGCTGAACCAGTTTGTCGAGAAAGATAAGACACCAGAATTCATCGGCAAATATGAGAAGATCAGAGATCACTGGCCCGCATTTGTGGCCCACAAGACATCGGAAAAGAGTAAGAAGATGTCGGCGACAAACAAGCAAAATGCTGCGAAGAAGAAGCTTCACCATCGCACGGGTCGTGGCTACCTCAAAGCCCGCCTAAGTGGTCCAAGGCTGAGCATGATCTCGCTTGAAAAGGGATGGAACCAGAGACAATGAACTGGCTGCACTGCTGCGAACTTGGTTCTTCGGGCCGGCGGATCCTTGGACCCTATAACAGGGAAGTGCATTTGGACGGACGAACAATTGGACATACCACCAAGAGGCTTCAGCATTATATCAAAGCAGCGCAGCAAGGGAAGTTCGCTCCGCATGTGGAGAAGGACAAGCTCACAATGGCCCTCGAATCCTAAGCACCTCGGACGGACACGAGGCACGCCAGCTTCGTTTCGTGGAAGGCTGGATTTCGGACGCAGGGGTTACAAAACCCATGAGAGGAGGAAGAAACGGAGCAGAGCCTAATGCGAGCACCGCACTAAAAGGGTAATGGGGCTAGAGGAACGAGAAGAGGAACGAAGCAGCAGATCACAACAAACGACCGCCAAGCTTCCCCGGTTACCCCGCCATCTCAGCGGAGAAGCAGCATGGCTTCCACCGAAGCTACTTCAGCCAGAGCAGCATGCCTTGACGGCTCTCGCCAGCTATCCCGTGGATGCTATCACGGATGCTGAACATTGCCACCTTATGGCGCAATGGAGCAATTTGAAGGTCAAGGCGGCTGTTGGCTCTGCTTATCCTACTAAACCCGACTCAACTTTTCACCGCCGCCGATTCCGAAGGATATGCTAAGGTGATGGTCGGCGAAATAACGGAGGGATTTGAGGACCTCCGCTTGACCACCCTACCGGTGAAGGGGAGTATCGGCTGGGTTTCGCTCAAGACTCCATGCCTATGGCGGAAGGATCTCATCAACCTTCCGAACTGGACGCCTCCGCCTCCTCCTCCTCCTCCCGCGAGTCAGGCACTCCGCCTCCTCCACCGCCTCCTCCCGCGAGTGACGATCAGGGCACTCGGCCGGCTCCTTCTCCGGCGTGGCGGCACTGCCTCCTTCTCCGCCTGCACCGGCGCGTCCGGCAGCCAGCCTCCTCCTTCCCGCCTCGTCGGCAAGGGCGGAAGAGACCCGCCGCCGCTCCAGCTGCTCCGGCGATCGTAGTCCTTCTCCTCCGCCTCGTAAGCAAGGAAAGAAGACATCCGCTCCGCTCCTTTCTGCCGGCGTCTAGCAGTACAGCCAAAGGCGGGAGGAGATACAGATTCGGTGTCCTTCTCCTCCGCCTCGTCAAAGATGAAAGCTCTCTATCAACGATGATGCGAAGATTGCATGATTGGTACATGAAAACCTGCAAAGAGTCTGAGGGGAGGAATACTTTGTATGTGAGAGTTAAAAAGGAGCATGACCTCCTTGGAATTGAACAGTTGCCTATTCCATTTGAGGAGTTCTATCAGTTTTCAATCAATTGGCCCTCGATAAAGCAACGGTCACCTGCTATCGTCTGTAAGTAGTACTACTTCTGTCATTAAGTATCTCTATATAACTCAGCTCTTTCATTGCATGTATTTATAAATATCCTCACTATATTATGCAGATTGAAGATCGCAGAAATGAAGAAAAGACAAGTGGGTGATATTGGGTTCATTAACACATATCTCATAGATGCAAATGAGGTTAAATATCGTGCCGACGAAACCGAGGCCAACTTGCTACGATCGTTGGAAATAAATGAACACAAAAATATAATACTCTTTCCTTACAACTACACGTGAGTGTTACTGTCTTGTGGCATATTCGGTTTCCTTATTTAGTCCAGGTTATAGTAATGTAATATTGATGAGTTATGCATGCGTGCGCAGGTTCCACTATATTCTCCTAGAGATTAAGCTTGAGCAGGGAGTAGTTACTTTCTTAGACTCGAGACGAAAGGATCCCAAGGAGTATGCGGACATGACTGAAATGCTCGAGAAGTAAGTTAAATCGATCATTATCCACCATATCAGCAACTTTGTTCATTTCTGATATCAAGTAATTGTTTTCTTTGTATGGCAGGGCTTGGGAAAATTCACCAAAAAGCTCCGGACTACCCAAGAAGCTGCAATTTAGACACCAAAGTAAGTACTACATAGTAGCATATTCCACGCGATCTCCTAGTGATTCAAGCGCTAGTTTCATCAATACCATTTAGCATGCTTGCTAATTATCAGTTTGATTGACCTCTGTTTCTTGTAAAGTGGTTGTGGCAGGAACAAGGGAATGATTTCTGTGGATACTACGCTTGCAGTCCATCCGCCACACGACCTGTGAGAGGGCTACTCCGACAAACAATATGAAGTGCGTAAATAAAATATTCACAAGTTTATTTTATTACCATCATTTGTGTTGAGTTTCATTCATTCATATATATATATATATATATATATATATATATATATATATATATATATATATATATATATATATATATATATATATATATATATATATATATATATATATATATATATATATATATATATATATATATATATATATATATATATATATATATATATATATATATATATATTGACCCTTTCTTAAAATTAGATGTTTCGAAGCGGATGAACTCCTAGCACCAGATCGCATGCGAGCAATTCAAGAGGAATTATGCATTCTTTCTTGACCATGTGATCGCTGAAGACGGAGAATACTATGTGGACCACGCGTCCGTATTGTAAAAGATAATTATTGTAAATATGTAGCCGGTAGTGTCGGATAGATATGCGAGAACTTGTTGTTCGACCAATCTCTCGGAGAAGGAGAGGTGGTCGATATCACTTCTCTCTGTATGCATATATGTTCACGACGATCTTCTGTTTGCTTAATTACTAGCTAGCTAGCATGTCTAGTTAGTACTCTCTATACGTATGTATAGTACGAAGGCCGACCAAGCACGGACAAAAGAGAGGACACTTTTTCTATTAATTAGCTAGCTATAGCACAATATATGAAACACCTAAATTAACCCCCAAAACCCCCCAAACCCCCCTTTCAAAAAAACAAAACCACAGCCATAGAAATGTCGACGCGTGGATGTTTATTGGTCCCGGTTGGTGCCACCAACCGGGACCAAAGGCCCTCCCGCTCGGGCTCAGCGGACAGGCCACGTGGAGGTTCATTAGTCCCGGTTCTGGATTGAACCGGGACTAAAGGGCCAGGGTATTAGTACCGACCCTTTAGTCCCGGTTCATGAACCGGGACTAAAGGCCCTCACCAACCGGGTCAATAGGCCCTTTTTCTACTAGTGCTACCCGGGCTTGTCCTCTCCACTTCACCTTTGAATGAATACAACAATTGAAAACTTTCCTGCCAGTTACCATAAATAGAATCCATAGCATGTTGTTTACCATCGAACAACCTCATGTATGGTAAATCTATCTTGAACTTATCTTTGATGTTCTTCTGCAATTCCTTTGGACCCACTTGTTGGTTTTCTTTCATCCACTTCTTTACTTCTTCTGCCACCCATCTTGACTTGGCTCTACTGATTGTATCCTTCCTAAGGGTTGATTCCCTGCATGTGTGCTTAAAAGGGTTCACTTTGACCTGAACATTAGTGCTATTTCAAGATTTTAGATGCGAGCAGTCTCCATGGACAACCCTCATCGGACAAAGTGCACTCCATAACGCATTTGATCGCTCTTGTCAACTTTGAAAGTACGCTCTACCTTGATGCAGATGTCACAAGTGCATTTCTACATTCATTCATGGATGCAAAACTGTACCTTCTTCCATATGAGGGTTCAAAGGGTCCCATTCAACAGCTGCAAGGTCTTCGCCCTCACCCACCGCGCCATCATCCACACGGACTGCATTGTGAGCCTCATCTTGGTTTTTAGTCCGAGGTGCCCGTCAGAATTTCAATAACATCAGAATATAGCTTCTTCTTCATCAACCCCAGAATTGTAGTCATCAGGCTCCACTTCAAGGGGGACCCTACTGCTGTTGCCCACACTTATCGAGCCACCACGTCGCCGTGCACCAATTGAACTGTTCTGGCTAGAGATGCCATTACGACGAGTTGGTTCTCCCCGAGATGTTGCACCCGTCATCCTAGGTCCAAATGCCTGCTCAAGCACATCAACTTGCAGCCTCACATGAAAATTATCTTTCTCTTTATGCCTAACAAACATGGTAGCTAGCTCTTCATCATTACTAACTGTCACCCATATCTTTTCCCCATCATAGTATTTGTATACCACTTCATCAAGCAAACCCCAAGGATATTGGCTACAAATTACCTCCCCAAATTGTCTGAAACTCCAATTACTAGCCATTGGCAACCGATAATCAAAACCTCATTGGTATTTCTTCTTATCCTTTGCATCAAACATGTACCGGTCCCTTCTAATGTGCACCATGAAAGCAAACCACAACTCCATCCTAACCGGCGAAAAACAGAGACGCAATCAACACACTAATTTGGCAAACCTACTCGAATCGAGTGTTCAAATGCACAACTGAGCTCAATCTAAACAAGAGGCAAGACTTACCCCTCGGGAACCCAGTCGTCGACGCGGCGAATCTCCGGCCCGATGCCTGCCTCGCCAAATACTCCGGGGTCGCTGCTGCTCGCCATTTCGCCCTAGGGTTCTTCCTCGTAGTTCAAATAGCTCCAGCAGCCCCCCACCTTTGAGCGCTCCGGTCGGGCGCACGGAAGGAGGCTGCGCCGCGGGTCGAGCAGGTGGCGGGCGCCCACCGTGGCGCCGCAGAAGGTGGCGGCGCCGCAGGTAGCCGTGGAGCGAGGCGCAGGACGGTTGCGGTGGAGCAGGCCGTGCAGCTGGTGGCGGGCAGGTGCTGGCAGCGCGCAGCGGGCGGGCGGCGGCTGGGACAGCCGGCCGGCGGATGGGCAGAGTGAGCTAGAATGATTTGGGGATTTAGTTGCACGGGCCTACATGTCAGCTCCGGACCCACGTCCACGCGGTCCCACGTGTAAGCTCCGGACCCACAACCACTAATGCCGACGGACGGAATGGACTCAAATATGGCCGTTTGGCCTCATCATAGTTGTTGTGCATGGACTAGGGGATAAACTGAGCACAATTCGCATATGAGGGCAAAACTGAGCACACGGACACCACTGAGGGCAAAATGATAATTAACCCAATAAAATAACTTGCATTGAACATCGTACTAGTTGTCTTCTTTTTTCGATTGTACGTCGCCCAGCGGGGATCGAAAATTACACATGAACCGACAGTAAAGGAGAGTGGCACTTATAGATGCGCTCGTCATGCCAGACTTTGAAGATCGCAGTAGCCACTCATAGTTAGAAATGATATCTAGTAACCATTGAGGGAAGATCATTTGGTACATAACTCCAGACAACAAGGACATGCAATTCATCATAACCATTCCAGAGGATTGGAGAAATCTGGCCAAGCCGCAGAACAAATCAAGTTAAGAGGTTGAAGTTGGCACACGGAGACCCAACCAAATGCTTCCCTTGATTGACACACCAACTACTAAGTTTCGAAGATAGGAAATTAATATGTCGACACCTACCCTCGCTGGCCATTCGTTTGTGTTAGATTGGATGCCTCAAGGTACGGTGAGGCCTTGTTCCCATGCACCAACGCTTCCACTTTCTCACTGATGCCGCTGGGGAACCAAAACTGAAGAGAAACACGACCTACTAGAACTAGAAAACCAAAACGGGAGGGTCCCCACTTCTTATGCCACCGGTGAACCCGCCGGAAGGGGAAGAGAAGAGAGCCGATGTGTTGGCATGGATACCTCCGTGATTGCTATGGTTGGCAAAGGGGTTGTATTCCAAGTCGGATGTAATTTAAAGTTCATAGTAATAGGGACTTCAATTTTCTATTTTCCCATGAGTGTTTAAAATAATTAAAGAGCTCTTTAAAACTTGTATAATGATGTAAGATCATGATGTTGGAGTCGTGTCAAATATAGTTATAGTTTGACTGCGAGTCGTATTCTGTTTAGACAGGGTATGAAGTCGTGTCTTATTAACACACTTATATCCTAGGCCTCTCATATAATGAAAGGGTAGACACATGATGTAATATATGCCAACATAACACCACAGGGGCACAGTGGGAGCCGGTGGCGTGTGCTGGCGCCTCCATGGTTCATATGGCCACTAGAGGAGGGACATACTTGTATTGACGTTGGCAAGAGAAGAACCTCTTGATCACCCTCTTTTCGCTTGTGTCTACATGACATGTACGCCATTCCACTTCGCAACTTAATAATATGTCTAAACTTGTGCTAAGTTTTTGAGCAAACCATTGTTGTCAATTTTTTGCTTCTACAATATTGCGTAGAAAATTAACCTAGTGGTTTAAAAAAATATAAAGGGCGCATTTTATTGACTCATAATGTCACCTCAAGAGAATACAGCAAAATGATCACATGACTCAGACTATGTGACGTGCTTCAACAACAATGCCTCCAAAAAGGGAACAATGTCGCGAGGGTCGACGTCGCTAGATCCACCCACGGAGGCTAGATCATGGGTGAAGAGTACCATTGATAGGTAAAACAAAAGCGGGACATCACCAAACTTGAGTCATCTTGTACTGTCATCCCCACTTTCACCGAGGAAGTCCCTGCTGCAAGCCCGAATGTCCCTCGACATCAGACGACGCTCACAGCCCTGACGTGGACATCACAACCGGAAATTACCATGTATACGAGGAGCAGATCAAAGCACACCCGCCAACATCAACAAGGTCTCCGACACCGTCAAGAGCCCGCTCAATGGAATCAAATGGTAGCCACAAGTCTTGGACAATGACTGGAACCACATACGTATATAGATAAGTTGCGTAATTTGGACCTGCTCCGACCCAACATGTCCCTGTTCCATTCGAAAATGGAGAAACCTTAAGTAGGACTAAGAGTAGTTGTTAATTTAATTAAAGTTGTTTTAGCATGGTACCATGGCAAAGCAAGCCAGCGTCGGCCAACCTTTGCTAGCTTCCAACTGCAACTTACCTAAAAGGAGCAGCATACCCGCAAGTCTGCTCGGCGAGAAAAAGTTTCACACTCGTGCGTTGTACAATCTCGAGTCACCAGCCCTAAATAAGAATGCCAAGGTCCCAGCTGCCGAGACTGGCTGCGACCGGAAGAGGACAACAGTTAGATGCCGGTGAGCGTTTCGGACAAGGCAGAGAGCGTCTCCTTCCTTGTCCATGAGCAAGCACATACTATCAGTGATAGAGATGGCCGGCTACTTATTGATTTGCTCAAGAGCAGCCGTGGTTTGCATCTGATTGGTCACAATAAGTCGCTTGGCTTTTTAACCGGTTTATGAATTTTACAGGGGAAAGATCCGCCGCCTCGTGAGCTGTCGGATGTGATCCCGTTGTGTGGCAGAGTGGCGTCTTTTACCTTTGCAACAGAGCTTTTGTTGCAGAAATCTTGCAACAGAGGTCTTGTTGCGGACATCTCCGCAATAAATGTCTTGTTGCAGAAAACTTTTGCAACAAATATATTGTTGCAGAAAAACTTTGCGATAGTAGTAGCGTTGCAGAATTTATTTACTTTGACTCACCTTCATATGACGTTACGGAAGAAAGTTCTGCAACATGACCGATGTTATAGCAAAAAAGTCATGCAACAGCTGAGAGGAAGCTTGCAACGCCACACCAAAATTTTGAGGGCCTGCGTGATGTTTCCATAAGTGATTGGACCAGCTTGCCACATCATACGATCACATTTGATCGAACGGCAGCACGCAAGGCCGATTCCCGAGTGAATCAGCGGCTGGACTGAAGTGTTTTCCATTTTACAGGGGGGCATCATAAACTTATGATTTCCGGTAACCAGACGGTCGTCGGCCACCCGGTTTGTGAATTTAAGGAGATCAACTTGATCGATTCCACAACACTAGAACGTGGCCTTACACTGGTGGAAAAACAGGCTTCCGTCCAGCCCCATAAGTCATGGGTTGTAGGAACCGCGATTAATGGGACCTTTAGTCGCGGTTCGAGGTGAACCGCGACCAAAGGCTGGGCCCTGGGCGCCGGTGGCCAGTGGTGCGTGAGGGCTTTAGTCGCGGTTGGCCAGACAACCGCGACTAAAGGTTTTCGGCACCTTTTAGTCACGGTTTGCCGCACCAACCGCAACTAAAGCCCTCCCTATATATACCCATCCAGCAGCCAACACTTAGCCATTTGGAGCCATTCTCTTCACAAGTGGGTGTAGGTTTGCTTTTGGTTCCTCTTATGCACATAAGGTGTTTGATGAAATGCCCCAAGAGCATGAAACAAACATGACATGAAGTGTTGGAGCCACACTCCTCGATCATGTTAGCAACTTGATGAACCTTTGATGTGTCATTGATAAAATATGCATGTGTGTAGTTCATTGTTTAATTTATATTGTTTGTAGCTAGTTAGTTTAACAAATGCATGATGGTTAATTATATATTTTATATTATAATAATGCAGATGAATCGGCAATGGATGTACGGTAACCGACTCTCCGCGAGTTCACTACGGGTTTGAAAGATTTCCTCGTAGTGGCTAATGCGAACAAGCGGGGGTTTTGTTATCTGTCCATGTGTTAACTGTAAGAATCGAAGGGTTACTCTTCCTCAAGAGATGTTCACATGCATCTGCTTCGCACGGTTTCATGCCAAGCTATAATTGTTGGACCAAGCATGGAGAAAGAGGGTTATAATGGAAGAAGATGAAGAAGGGATGATTTCATCGATGAAAGCTATCTTGCTCATTTCGTGATACTTTCATGGAGGATGTCAAGGTGACGGGAAGGTGAAGAAGAGGCACGTGATGATCCCGTTGATGATCTTGGTCGGACCATTGCTGATGCACGGAGACGCGCTAAACTGAAAAGGAGAGGGAGAATTTGGATCGCATGTTAGAGGATCACAGAAAGGCGATGTACCCGGATGCGATGATGGTCTGAAAAAGCTGGGCTGCATAATCGGATTTGCTGAAATGGAAGGCAGAGGCAGGTGTAGCTGACTCGGCATTTGAAAACTTGCTGAAAATGTTGAAGAATATGTTTCCAAAGGATAACGAGTTGCCCGCCAAGACGCACGAAGCAAAGAAGGTTGTCTCGCCCTCTAGGTTTAGAGGTTTCAAGATACATGCATGCATCAACGATCGCATCCTCTACCGCGTGAATACGACAATTTGAATGAATGCCCGTATGCGTGCATTGCGTTATAAGATCGAGGCGATGACCCCGGTGACGATGTTGAGGGCCGAAACCGTGAAGAGGGTTCCGCCAAGGTGATGTGGTATGCTCCTATAATACCACGGTTGAAACGTCTGCTCAGAACAAAGAGCATGCCAAGTTGTTGCGATGGCACAAAGAGGACCGTAAGTCGGACGGGAGTTGAGACACACCGCAGATGGAACGCAATGGAGAAAGATCGACAGATGGTTCAAAGATTTTGCAGCTGACGCAAGGAACATAAGATTTGCTCTAAGCACGGATGGCATGAATCCTTTTGGCGAAAGCAGAGCTCCAGCCATAGCACCTGCCCGTGACTCTATGCATCTACAACCTTCCTCCTTGGTTGTGCATGAAGCGGAAGTTCATTATGATGCCGTGCTCATCCAAGGTCCGAAGCAACCCGCAACGACATCGATGTGTACCTAAGGCCATTAGTTGATGAACTTTACAGCTGTGGGGTGGTGTCCGTGTGTGGGATGAGCACAAACAAGAGGAATTTGACCTACGAGCGTTGCTTTTCGTAACCATCAACGATTGGCCTGCTCTTAGTAACCTTTCGGGACTGTCAAATAAGGGATACAATGCATGCACGCACTGCTTACATGAGACTGAAAGTGTACATTTGCCAAATTGTAAGAAGAACGTGTACCTTGGGCATCGTTGATTTCTTCCGAAAATTCATCTAGTAAGAAAGAAAGGCAAGCATTACAACGGCAAGGCAGATCACCGGCCGAAGCCTGCGGAACGCACTGGTGCTGAGGTATTTGATATGGTCAAGGATTTGAAAGTCATCTTTGGAAAGGGTCCTGGCGGACAATCAGTTCAAGGAGCCGACGGGCACGCAGCCATGTGGAAGAAGAAATCTATATTCGGGAGCTAGAATATTGGAAAGTCCTAGATGTCCGCTCTGCAATCGACGTGATGCACGTTACGAAGAATATTTGCGTGAACCTCCTAAGCTTCTTGGGCGTGTATGGGAAGACAAATGATACAAAGGAAGCACGGCAGACCAGCAACGCTTGAAAGACCCGATGACCGCATCCGAATGGTTTCAAGGTCTTGCCAGCTACGCTCGACCAAAGAAGAGAAGGTCATCTTTTTGAATGCCCGAGCAGTATGAAGGTCCCGTCTGGATTCTCGCCCAATATAAAGGGAATAATAAACATGGCGGAGAAAAGTTCCAAAACCTGAAGTCTCACGACCGCCACGTGATTATGACGCAATTGCTTCCGATTGCTTTGAGGGGCTCTGCCGAAAATGTTCGAGTAGCCATTGTGAAGCTATGTGCATTCCTCAATGCAATCTCTCGAAGGTAATCAATCCAGAAGTTCTACCACGTTACAGTAACGATGTGATCCAATGTCTTGTCAGTTTCAAGTTGGTGTTCCCGCCATCCTTCTTCAATATTATGACGCACCTCCTGGTTCACCTAGTCGAAGAGATTTTCGTTCTCGGTCCTGTATTTCTACACAATATGTTCCCTTCGAGAGGTTCATGGGAGTATTAAAGAAATATGTTCAGAACGTGCTAGGCCAGAAGGAAGCATCGCCAAGGGCTATGGAAATGAGGAGGTAATTGAGTTTTGTGTTGACTTTGTTCCTGACCTTAAGCCGATTGGTCTTCCTCGATCGCGCACGAGGGGAGACTAAGTGGAAAAGGCACGATCGAAAGGAAATCAACGATATGTATGGACGGCCATTCTCGATCAAGCACACCACCATCAGATCGACCAATTCCAGCTTGGTGGCTCCGCACTTTGAGAAACACAAGAATATTTTACGCTCGACAACCCGGGAAGCTGAATCCTGGATTAGGAAGGCCCACATGGAGACTTTCGCAGTTGGTTGAGAAAACATTTAATGAATGACAATGATGTTGTAGATCAGCTGTACATGTTGGCCAAGACACCATCTTCGACTATAACGACTTTCCAAGGGTACGAGATAAATGGGAATACATTTTACACGATCGCCCAAGATAAAAAGAGCACCAACCAAAACAGTGGTGTCCGCTGATGCAGCAACCGAGAATGGGCAAGAGGTCACATATTATGGTTACATAGAGGAGATATGGGAACTTGACTATGGACCCTCCTTTAAGGTCCCTTTGTTCCGTGCAAATGGTTCAAGCTAACAGGAGGTGGGGTAAAGGTGGACCAGCAAGACGGAATGACAATGGTGGATTTCAACAATCTTGGTTACCTTGACGAACCATTCGCCCTAGCGAAAGATGTCGCTCAGGTTTTCTATGTGAAGGACATGAGTAGCAAACCGAGGAAACGGAAAGATAAGAAAACGATCAAGACATCATGCGATGATTCAAAGCGCCACATTGTTCTTTCGGGGAAAAGAAACATCGTGGGAGTGGAGGACAAGATGACATGTCGAAGATTATAATATGTTTGCTGAAATTCCGCCTTCAAAGTGAACACCGACCCAAGCATTAAGTTAAATGATGAGGATGCTCCATGGATACGGCACAATCGTAAGCAAGCAGGGACACAAGGGAAGAAATGATGTGTAATAATTTATTGTACCAAACTTTGTTGAATGGATCATGTGAATTATATTACCCGTGATGTGTTTGGTGTCCATTTTGAATGATTCGAGATACCACCGATGATACATGAAATTTGGAGTGATTTAGTCATACTCCTGCCTAGGCGATAATATGCATACTGTAGTCTTCATAGCCGCCGCCGTCGTTGTCTTGGTAGTCGCCGCTTCTAAGTTGCCGCCGCCGCCGCCGCCGCCTGCCGTCCGCTGTCGTCGGGCGGCGCCGTGGCTCGAATCGAGGGTAGCGCAGGCGGGGATATCGCCGCCGTGATGTAGTCCATGACGCTCTGCAGAGTCCGCCATACCACCATAGCCGACGGCCGGCCTCGTGGAAGTTCCTGGAGGCGACCGCCCTCCTCATACCGGCGAGCGCCTCTCACGCCGATTGATGAAGAAGGCGCCCCAAGTATGCTGGTTATCGGGATGCCAACGGGATTCATCCGCTGCTCCGGCGTGAGGTCGAGGTAGTAGTGGTTCGTGATGGCCGCCCGGCGCAGCACCACTCGAGGGACGGAGGGACTGCACGCCGCCGGGCGCTTAGGCTCCAGCCTGGTGGGGACGCGTAGCCGGTGGACAAGGGTAGTTCGAGGCGCAAAGCTCCTCCACCTGCTGGTAGGTTAGAGGGTGCGGTGGAAGCCATGAGAGAGTGATGAGAGATTGTAGAGATGTGATAATGCTGGCCAAGCCGGGCTACATATATGTAGTGAGAAATGGCGGGAAAATGGGAGCGGGAAGACAGGAGGCGGAAGAAAGAGGCGGGAAGACAGGGAAGAAATGGCGGAAGAAGAGGAATCAGAGTTGGTCATCTAACCTTTAGTCCCGCTGGTTGGTGCAACCGGGACTAAAGGTTAGACAGACGCGTGGGTAGCGCACACGCCTCGTCGGAGGAACAAGACAAAGCAGAAGCGGCGCGTGCCTATAAAAGGAGCATCGATACGCCAAGATAGAGGCGTGAAGAAATGGCGGAAGACATAGGCGGAAAGAATCAAGGGAAGACCGCCGGGAAGAACTTGTGGGAAGACAGAGGCGGCGGGAAGAACTTCTCTGAATTTTTGATATATTATTTGTATTTTAGAATTTTGAAATGAATTAGTTCTATTTTTCTGAATTTTTGATATATTATTTGTATTTTTAACATATTGAATTGAATTAGTTTTATTTTTGACATATTATTTGTATTTGCCTCGTAGGGTTTGGAGACGGTTCGTATAGTAGATACAAAGGTCGGTGAATTCAAAAAAGAGCTAGAATTCAAAAGGTCAAAGGCTAAGAATGGTGGGGATATTCAGCCAGCGGGGACCAATCTATGTGGATACTATGTCTGTGAGATGATCCGAAGATACACCTCTGAGCGGGTTCCGAGTGATACCAATGCTCAGAGGAATAACCTCCGGGTGATGCTTAGTCCAGAAGCTCGCTTCCGACCACTTCAAGAGGAACTAGCTGGATGGTTCAGGAGGGAAGTCCCTCCATCCTAAAGGAGAACACCATTACGAGGACGTAGAACTTTATATGCATTAAATTATGTATGGAAACTTGTTCAAAATTGTATATGGTCATCCGATGATATTGAATATATATTGTATATTCCTCTTGAATTCTTTTGGTTCTAATTTCAAATTTGTTTGAAATTGTACATTCATATGCATGTATGTAGTACCGTAGAATATGTGAAACTCCTTCAAAATTAAAATAAAGCACAAAAGAAATAAAACAATACAAATTAAATAGAAAACAATACAAATTAAAAAGAAAACAATACAAATTAAACAGAAAACAGGTTTGGGGGGGCTAAAACCCTAAACTCATGGCGGCCTTTAGTCGCGGTTGGCAGACCAACCGCGATTAAAGGTTACTTTAGTCGCTGGTCGCCTCCCCAACCGCGACTAAAGGGGGGCGAGGAATAAAAACCCGCCAAAACCCTTTAGTCGCGGTTAATAGGGTCGCGTCGCCAACCGCGACTAAAGGGGGGGCTATAAATACAAGGCTCGATTCTCGTCTTCTCCGATTCGATTCTCGCCTCTACCAGTCTTCGTCTCTGCCCGCGCCTCGCGCCGCCCGCCGTCGCCCTCGCCTCGACGCCGCGCCCGCCGCTTCGCCCATCGCCACAAGGCCGCCGGCCTCGCCTCGGCATTGCCGCCTCGCCGCTTGCCCTCAACGCCGCCGACCGGCCTCCCTCGCCCACACGCCGCCTCGCTCGCGCCCGCCTCGACGCCGGCCGTCCTCGGTACTGCACAAGGCCAACAGAGAGCGAGCTAGATCGTGGAGAGAGAGAGAGGGGCGCCGCGGGCAAACTCAAATCTAAAATGAATTTGTGCCATTTTTCTATCATGGACATTTTCAATTCCACAAACAAATTTTAAAACTCTGAACATTTTTGAATTCATGGATACACAATCTTTTTGCAAATGATACACAATCGTGGAGAGAGAGAGAGGGGGCGGCGAGGGTTATACATGTGTGTTGTCCTCGCCTCCCTCTCCGTGACGCCGTCGTCTGCCGCCCGCCTCGCGCTCTACCGCGACACCCTCTCCCACCCCTTCTCGCCCCTCCTTTTGCCACCGCCTTTCGCCACCGCCACCACCACCGCCCTTCTTCACTTAATTAATTTGTTTTTACTACATGTTTTCAGGATGACATAATGGCGGACGATAGAGCTGACCCGATTATGGACAACTATGATCCGGACGGTGAAGCACATATGTTCGGCATCATAAACGGCGATATTCTATATGTGCCGACCGGAGAAGAAGAAGATGATATCTCTTCTTATCTGAACCTTGACGGTGAAGATGAAGGGCGCGTCAACAAGATGATGCCGAACAAACGTCGATAAACGACGATCTTCAAATGGAAGTAGCAACCACCTCCGCGCCGAGGTATATATATACATTGAGCCTCGGTGATACAAACTAACTGATTTGAATAAATATGTGTGTACTAACGCGCGACTCTCTTTCTTATTTTAGCCCTCGGCCGGATCGTCAAACAATCGAGTACGCCGTCAAAGCGTGGCGCAACCAAGACGATGAAACAACGAGAAACATGCACCATCGAGGTTGTCGACAAGTAACCGCAGGTCGCTGGAGCCCCGCAAGAACGCCACCAAGTTTGTCAGCCAATGCGGAGCCATTGTTAGAGACAACGCCTCGATCACCGCCCAGAGTGGAATGAGCCAAAGAAGGCACGAATTGATGGTTTCACTTTTGTCGATAAGAGAACAAAAAAGATTGCTTCAAGAAGCTTATGGAACATTTCGCTCTACCTCCGAATACAACAAATTCGATGAGGAGGGTAACAAGATTGAGGAAAACAAGGAGAGGAGGAGGCTAGTCAAACAGTTCGCTCTTCATAAGATGGCCGACGATTCCGAAATTCAAGCAAAATCTAGCCCATGACTTTGTCAAGCAGAACAAGACTCGGATTTCAAAGGACAATATGAGAAACTGAAACATGATTGGCCAGAATTTGTGAAGCAAAAGAAATCGGAGCAGTTCATTCAAATATCGAAAAAATAAGGAAAATGCGGCTAAGAAGGAGTACAATCATGTTATGGGGCCAGGAGGGTATCGCATTTGGGTGCCTAGGTTGGAGAAGATGGAGAACGAGCTGAGGCGCGAGGAATCCGCCCAGTACGGAGGATGGGACCCAAGGGCCAAAAGCTGGTGGTACGGGCATGGGGAACGCTGAACCCGGAGACAGGGGAGTGTGTTTACCGGGCAAATTAATTAAACCCACCCAAGCCCTTATTGACGCAATGAGGGATGCTCAAGAGGGAAGATCAAGTTCAACAGAGAGAACGACGCTACCGACAAAAGCCCTCGAATCCTGAACACGGAGGACGTGTACGAGGCATGGGGCACATTCCGTGGAAAATAGGGTTCCCCGAGCGATGACCCGTGACGGTTCTGAAGCCGTAAGAGAAAGATGGATCGGGAAGCAGATGTTGTGGCGCAGTTGGCATCGGAAATGGATGTGATGAAGAAAACCATGAGTGTACTAGTAGCGAAAGAGATGCAGCTCGGTGCAGCATGAAGATCATCCAGCGGATCTCGGAAGCCAGCAGCGGAGAAGCAGCGTGGCTTCCACGGAGGCCCCACCGCTGGTGCAGATGCACCGACGATCGAATTACTGCACCGGAGCCTCGGTGGTCGAAATTACTGCACCGGAGCCTCCGTGGTCGAAATTACTGCACCGAGCCTCGGTGGTCGAAATTACTGCACCGGAGCCTCCTCGCTACCCCCGTGGACGATATAAAGGAGATGAAAGAATGTCATCTGTATTATCCTATCGGGAACATGTCCATGAAGGTAGCCATCGGCAGTGCTTTACCATGTTTACTCGAGCACTCCACCACAACAACCCCATTCAAGATGGCTATGCTCGTGTCACGGTGGAGGACATAGTCCAAGGGTTTGAGGACCGGAGATTGACATTGCTACACCAAGGGAGAAAAGACTTGAGATGTCAAGCGCCATTTCATTCTATGGCAAAAGAAGTTTATCAAGTTTCCAGCGAGGCGCCAAGGACAACAAGTCCACCCCCTCACGGTGGTGGTGGTGGTGGTGGTGGTGGTGGTGGTGGTGGTGGTGGCGGTTCACCCACACCTCCGTCACGCCACCGACGCCGCCCCGATCCACAACGTCCGGCGGGTGATCAGCCGCCGCCCCTAGTCCTCGTCCGGCGGGTGATCGACGCCGCCCCAATCCACCTCCGCAAAGAAGCGTAGCAGTCCTGATTATTAACCCGGACCCTTATGTACCTAAGACCACAAAGGTACCGGAGCCATCATCAAGCCTCTCCCACAAGGCCTTGGGAACGAGTGCCGAGGAAGTCGACGCTGACGCGGCTGCTGATTTGGAGAAATGGAAGGCGGACTGCAAGAAGAAAAGAGAGCCCGAGCCCAAGCCAGTATTTTCGATGAGCAAAAGAAGTGGGCTAAGTAATTTTGAGCACACCGTCCCAAGTCGCCAAGAATCTGCCGACGACTATGCACGTGAACTTGCAGGCAGGCACTCATGTTCAAGGAGAACAAAGAGCGGAGAAGGCGAAAGTAAAAAAGCGGAAACAAGTTGCCTAGCTCGGGAACAAAGTAAACAATCGATTGCCCGCTTATAGTGGAAGCCGCCGTCCGGATGCCCCGAGATCATACAAGCTGCGGCAGCACAGGATTGAGTAGAACGAGTGCGAGAACAAGTGGCCAACTTAGGTATTACTCTTCGTGAACTGTTAGGCCTTGATGAGGCGCCAGGTGAAGGAGGTAGTAATTACATATGTCAAGAATGGGCCTCTCGTCGAGCCTGCGAGAAAAGGATCTACCTCCACAAATGAAAGGTCTGCTGAAATGGTACAAGGGTTACATAAAAAATAAAAACACCAAAGAATATATTTATGCGGAAGTTAGACATGAGCATCACTTCAAACATTACTATGTACAAATTGAACTGAGTGAATTGTTTCAGCTTTTCAATCTGCGCGAGCTCGACAAATCTATCATCAGTTGCTACGTTCTGTAAGTGATTTATTAATTTCTACCCCATCTCGTTCATATTGCCTGCACTGTAAATATGTCCTAACTATATTGTTGTGTCCGCTATTATACATGCAGAATGAAGATTAAGGAATGCAGAGTAAGGAACATCCATGATGTTGGGTTCATTGACCCACACATCGTTAATGGACATGTGTTGGAGCATCACCCCGCCGACATGGAGGCAGACCTGTGGCAGTTTCTTACAAAGCAGGAACTCAAAAGTGATATTCTATTTCCTTACCATTTTGGGTGAGTGTTTCTGTCTTGAGCACATTCTCTTTTGTTTACTCCATGCATGGTATGTGGCGGCTAATCGATGAGTTATGCATGACGACAGTATGTATCGTGTCCGCAGGTTCCACTGGATTCTGCTAGTAATTAAAGTTAACACCTCGAATGTCTCGCCCACGACTCTCTGAATATGGATTCAAAGCTTTGGGGCGGCATGAGAAGAATGCTGCAGAAGTAATTATTTTCATTCATTTGCGCCTATATCGATCGGCCTATTTCGCTCATTTCCTAAGATCAAGTAACTAATAACTCTCTTGTTCATTTAATTTTCTTTGCCTCGTAGGGTTTGGAGACGGTTCGAGATACAAAGGTCGGTGAATTCAAAAAGAGCTAGAATTCAAAAGGTCAAAGGCTAAGAATGCTGGGGATATTCAGCCAGCGGGACCAATCTATGTGGATACTATGTTCAGGAGATGATCCGAGATACACCTCTGAGCGGGTTCCGAGTGATACCAATGCTCAGAGGAATAACCTCCGGATGATGCTTAGTCCAGAAGCTCGCTTCCGACCACTTCAAGAGGAACTAGCTGGATGGTTCAGCAGGGAAGTCCTCCATCCTAAAGGAGAACACCATTACGAGGACGTAGAACTTTATATGCATTAAATCATGTATGGAAACTTGTTCAAAATTGTATATGGTCATCCGATGATATTGAATATATATTGTATATTCCTCTTGAATTCTTTTTGGTTCTAATTTCAAATTTATTTGAAATTGTACATTCATATGCATGTATGTAGTACCGTAGAATATATGAAACTCCTTCAAAATTAAAATAAAGCACAAAAGAAATAAAACAATACAAATTAAACAGAAAACAGGTTTAGGGGGAGGGGGGGCTAGAACCCTAAACCTGTGGCGGCCTTTAGTCGCGGTTGGCCAGAAGAACCGCGACTAAAGGTCCTCCGCCTGACGTCGCCTGGCGCCCACGTGGACGGGCCGTTAATCATGTTCTTAGCAGCCGCGACTAAAGGTGGGGGGCTTTAGTCGCTTATTTGGTCAGCGTTGCGCAACCGCGACTAATGGCAGTTGCGAACCGCGACCAAAGGCCTTTTTTCCACCAGTGTTAGTCTTTTTTTTACGAGGGGCCTCACACAATTCGACCAACTGGTTCCATTCTTCTCTGTACGTATGAGAGCTGTCCCAGCACATCCTCGCGAGCAGCAAAAGTCAGAAGCAACAGAAAAGAAAAACCAGGATAGTTTCATGGGCTCATTGACCAAATGACTCCTCTCTGATCCAAATGAACAGCTTGACAGCCCCAAGAAATAAGCTCAACTTGACACCAGCTGTAAGGTCTAAATACGGTACAAACTAGCATGTGCAACTCCTCCCACGACGAGGATGGAGACCCGTGAAACTCAGGTCTGTTGTCTCCAACATGATATACACCCGAATGGATGGATCATGGATCGATTCAAGAACGCATGTGCAGCAGGAACTAGCCTGCACGGAGTGCTAAAACAACTAGTAGTATATACCCATTGGCTCCAAATTAACGGAATATCTCTTGCGTGTTTCCCTCCCCATCCGAGCCTATGACCTTGAGATGGCGACTATCCAAAGTTGAGTACGGAGACCACACTGCCTATAAGTACCAGATCCTACCGTTGCTAATTTTCAGACCCAAGAAGCACTCTGACAAGTGACAACTACACCACCAAGCTGATAGCAAGACAACATTGACCAAGCGATCATTTTTTTTTGACAAAAGAGAGCATACTCTCCGATTTCCATTAAAAGAAATCACCATGTCTTACTACAAAGCAGAAAGAGAAACTAGAAGACAGAGCATAACACTCCACTCCCCAACGAAATTGCAATTGCCAAACTAAGGAAGGAGGAGAAGCCATCCCTTCCCCTCCCGAAACCCTCAAGGCAAAAGAACCTACGGGAGTGGTCCGAGGCCTGAATTCAGAGAGAAATCTAGCCCCCGGAACACTTACAACTCTGTTATTAAGAACAGAGGCATACACCAGGACTACAGTTTTATCATAGATTCATACAAGACCATAAACTGTCTGAAAAACAAAAGAAAGCAAGCTAGAATGTAATGGCAGAAGTTCTTTCATCGCAGCAACGGGGTTTTCCTGTAATCACTCTCCCAGTCTTCAGGCGCCACCCATAAGCTGCTTTGAACACTTCTTCCGCCGCCTTACTTACTTGCTTCACTCCAGCCTCCATCATCTTACTTCTTGCGGGATTTGTCTGCAAAATATTCCAATCATTTAAATTTTTGAGAAACAGAGTAACTGGAACACAGGGGTCATTTACCCTATTGTTGTCAAAAATAACACTGTTTCTTAGTTTCCAGGTAGTCCAGCAAATCGCTGAAACACCTATCATGACCAAACTTTTTTCATCTTTCCCAAATGTATTTACCCAGGTTTTCATAGTAGCATCCAGGGTTTCTGGAATGTCTCTCAGATTCAAAGCACATTTTAAGATGTTCCACAATAATCTAGCAACTGAACAGGACAAAAAAAGATGATTTATATTCTCTTTACGTCCACAAAAAGGACATTTATCATCTCCTTTCCACCCCCTACGAAGCAAATTATCTTCTGTAAGAATACTTTTCCTAAGAGCCAACCACATGAACACCTTGATTCTGGGTGGCATTTTAATCTTCCACATATACATGTGTGGATATTTGACACCATTTTCAATCAGATGCCTCTAGAAAGATTTTTACAGTATAAACTCCTTTTTTAGTCAAAGACCATTTTATTTCGTCTTTATCCTCATTCAAAGTCAATGATCTACATGCTTCTTTAATATGTCCCCACAGCTCTCTAGCGTCTCCCAATAAAGTTCTTCTAAATTGCACATTATCTAGATCATTGTCAAAAACTTCTTTAACTGGTTTCTATTTATCAAAACAAAGATCATAAAGCCTAGGGAAAATTTTGCTTAGTGGAGCAGTGCCAATCCACCAATCTTCCCAAAAGCGAGTTCTATCTCCATTCCCAATTTTAAATTTGCACAAAGAAACAAAATGGTCTCTATGTTTTAGTATGTCCCTCCAAAACTGGGAATCTCCCTGTTTGGCCTGAACAGTGCCCAGATTTCTATTCTTAATATATTTTTTCCAAATAATATCTTGCCACAGCCCCTCAGTTGTATAAAATTTCCACCACCATTTACTTAGCAATGCTTTGTTCATGTATGCAAGATTTTGAATCCCAAAGCCCCCCCATATCTTTTGGCCTACACACCTCAGACCATTTCACCAAATGGTATTTTCTTTTTTGATCATTTTCTTGCCATAGAAGTCTGGCTCTGAAAAAATCCATGCGTTTTTCAACCCCAATGGGGAGCCCATAGAAGGACATCATAAAATAGGGTATGCCTGTGAGAGCTGACTGAATCAATGTAACTCTCCCTGCACTGGCAAGCAATATGCCTTGCCAAGTTGCACATTTTTTTCTCCATCTTACTCTCTGGAGGCACTAGTGCAGAACTGGGCAATAGCACCGGTTCGTAAGGCCCTTTAGTGCCGGTTACATAACCGGCACTAAAGTGTGGTCACTAAAGGCCCCCCCCCTTTAGTACCGGTTCAGCACGAACCGGTGCTAAAGGGCAACCACGTGGCATGAGCCAGCTCCGGGGCGGAGTTTTAGTACCGGTTGGTAACACCAACCGTACTAAAATGTTTGGGGGTTTTGGTTTTCTGATTTCTTTTCATTTAATTTTGTGTTTTCCATTTTAATTCTTTTTCGTTTCACCCGCAGATATATATACAATAACTCATGCATGCTCGCATCATACATCATCATATATAATAACAAGTCCTACTAGCTAATTAATCAAGCATCATCATACAACTTCTACTCGTTATTAATAATAAGTCATACGATCATCATCCTCATAGTCATCGAACCCAACCCTACATAATTGTTCTTAGCACATGATCATCAGTATCAGGTAGGATCGGACCTAAGCACACTTAAGGTAAAATAGCATAAAACAATATAGATCCTGACTCTCCATTATGAAGAATGGAGATCATCCTGTCTCCAATTCTTGCGCCTCGCTTCCTTTTGCTTCCAAGAAGCTCCTTACGACTGTCCATACATTTTCCATCCTTTGATTGTCATGTCTCCACTTGTTTTAGAACCGTATGGACAGTTGAGATTCAGAGGATGACCTGGATATATGTTCAAAACACGAAGGCTGCCGCCATTCGATACATCAAATGAGGCACACAATCCTCTGGGATTCTCTGTTGAAAACATAGTAATAACTTCGTAGTTAGCAATGATGTACTAGTTTTAGAAGTATGCAAAAGATGCACGGATGTCGTAATAGTAATAAAACTTACCAGGGCATCTCCATGGTAGTTATCAGAGTTCAACACGTGCACTAGTGGCACGATTGACCATAATGTTGAGGAGTTTGATTGTAGATATTGTAATTCTCAATATCATTACAAAATCCAACCAGATGAGTTTTCTCCTTGTAAGTTAACTCAGAGCCATCGGTGTAGTAAGTTCTATCTACCATCTTCTGCACATTCTTTGATACTTCAAAATAAGCTGTCAATGGAAATAAGCTGTCAACTATTTTGAAATGAACAATATAAGTTCTATTAATAATTAACTATGTTTGAGAAACTCACATAGCGGTAGAACTAGAGGAGTATCAACAAGGACCCAAATGTCCATATTGTCTTGCTCGATTTCAGGATCACCAAGATCCATGGTGACAAGCATACCCTCATCAAAACCATACAATTTGCAAAATGCTTCCCAATTTTTGCAACCAAAATGGGTTACGCTCTCAGCATTATACAACTTTACTTCAAAATCCACATCATGATGGGTCCTTAGGTGAATTTTCTTCGCTTCAAAATTTTCATGGTCTTCAAAATCCATCATCTCCAAGACATAGCGCCTTGCATGGCATGGGATTAACTATACTCGAATTGTAAAAGATGAAAATTACACGTTGAAATAGTTGAAGTCATGCTTAATTATGAAAAAAACACTTGTCGTTGTTGCGCATCGTTTCAACTTCAAGGTCTCCTCGAGCTTAATGTCAAGCGCCGACCATCGTCCGGTGAGGCCTGTCGACTCACCTCGATCGTCGTGGCACCATCGCACTCTCCGGGAGACTTTCGTCCTCCGATGATGACATTTCCTATACGTTCATAATTCAAAGACTAAATTAGATCATTATTATTCAACTAATCATATGCATATGCCTTGCATAGTGCTCTCCAATTTGAGCATTCAATAAGAAAACTCATTAATTATTGAACTAGTTCAAATCTCATATACCTAAATTTTCTTACTAAAAATAAACTAGTTATATTAATTATTGAACTAGTTCTAATCTAGTACGTATGTGTGTATGTGTATGTGTATGCGTGTGTGGTATGTGTGTGTGTGTGTGTGCGGCCCGACGCCGCCGCCTGTCACGAGTGAGCGGGCGCCGGCGTTCGGGCGGCGGCGAGACGGACGAGGCCTTGGGCGTTCGGGCGGACGGCGGCGGCGGCCGGGTACGCGCGAGGAGAGAGAGCGAGATACGTACGGACGGCGGCGCGGGACGACGACGGACGGCGGCGCGCGGCGTTCGGGGCGGCGGCGGGGACGACGACGACGACGACGGGCGACGGGCGGCGACGACGGGAGCGGCGCGCGAGAGAGGTTGACGAAAGAAGTGGGGAGATGTAACTGAAATTTCGTAAGTGCTGTATATATAGGGTGAGCCTTTAGTACCGGTTGGAGCCACCAACCGGTACTAAAGGCCAGGCAAAGAGGCGGGAAGAGCAGGCCTTTAGTACCGGTTGGTGGCTCCAACCGGTACTAAATGGTGGTCTTTATTACCGGTTGGAGCCACCAACCGGTACTAAAGGCCTCGCGCTGCGACCCCAAAGTTTAGTCCCACCTCGCCAGGCGAAGGGCAGCCGCACTGGTTTATAAATGCCTCGCGCTGCCACCCCAAAGTTTAGTCCCAACTCATATTGAGGCCACAAATTCTACACATAGAGTTCAATGAATACCAAGTGCTTATGATAGTTTGAGAAATAAAATATTTAAGGTGGTAAAAGGCTTGTTAGGGGAGCGAGGTGGGACTAACTAAAACATCCTGCCACAACATCATTAGTACCGGTTCGTGGTACGAACCGGCACTAAATGGTGATGGTGGGGCCATAGCCTGACCGCAGGCTGACACAGCCTCTTTAGTACCGGTTCGTGGCATGAACCGGTACTAAAGGTTCGCCACGAACCGGTGCTATTGATCGGCCCCACGAACCGGCACTAATGTATACATTAGTACCGGCTCAAATTCAAACCGGCACTAATGTGCTTCACGTATGACCCTTTTTCTACTAGTGAGGTTTCCAATGTTTGTTACAAATTCTATTCATATCTATAGGTAGCCCTAGATATTTCATGGGAAAGGTACCCACTGGGCATGTGAAAATTCTAGCATATTCATCTTTCTTATCAACTGCCTCTCCCAACAAAAAAAGCTCACTTTTATGAAAATTGATCTTGAAACCAGACATTTGCTCAAACAGACATAAAATATATTTCAAATTGTGTGCACTTTCTATATCATCTTGCAATAGGAAGATGGTATCATCTGCATATTGCAACATATTGACCCCATTTGGTATGTATTCATTCAGGACCCCCTTCACCAGCCCATTTTCTCTGGCTTTGTCTAACATAATTGCCAGGTCATCAGCAGCCAGGTCAAAGTTCAGAGGGGATAAAGAGTTCCCCTGTCTCAATCCTTTATGGGTGATAAAGTATTCTCCTAGGTTCTCATTAACCTTGACACAAACTTTCCCCCCTCTAACAGTCTCCATGACCCAATCAATCCATTTATCTGGGAATCCCTTCAATTTCAACATTTGAAAGAGGAAGGACCATTTGATTTTGTCATAGGCCTTTTCAAAATCAATTTTCAGAAGCATAGCACTTTCTTTTTTCTTTTTTATGCTATTCAAAGCCTCATGAAGGATCAAAACTCCCTCCATAATATACATGCCCTTAACAAAAGCAGTTTGAACAGGAGAAATAACATCAGCAGCTACCAAATTCAGCCTATTCATTAACACTTTTGTGATGATTTTGAAGCAGATATTTAGCAAGCAAATTGGCCTGAATTTCTGTATTTGATTAGCATCTATCCCTTTTGGGACTAGGGTAATAATCCCATAGTTTAGTCTACTAATATCAATTTTCCTATTGGCAAAGTCATCCAACACAGCTTTTAGATCAAGTTTCACCAGATCCCAATAATGATGATAAAATTCAGTAGTGAAGCCATCTGGTCCAGGGGATTTATTGTGTGCCATTTTAAAGACAACCTTCTTAGTTTTCTCCAAAGAAAATTCCTCAACTAATTTTTTTCATATCCCTCTTGAATCCTAATGGGATTATCAATATTAAGTGAAACAGAAGAATTATCTGGTGGACCAAATAAGTTTTTGTAAAAAGTAGTGATATATTCTATCACGTTTTTATCCCCTTCTATTATCCCCTCTGCTTGCTCTAATCTGTTGATTTTGTTCCTTCTAAGTCTCCCATTTGCCTTGGCATGAAAGAATTTAGTATTACTATCCCCCTCTAGTATTTCATCAATTTTGGCTCTTTGTCTCCATTTAGCATCTTCCTGCTTAAGGAGTCTATCAAGCTGAGCTCTTAAATCTATCTGCTCTTTTCTATCAGCAGATGTAAGGCCATTAACCTCACAATTTTTATCAATAATATCCAATTTAAGCAGGATATCTTTCTTTAGTTCAAAATACCATGCATTCATATTTCTGTTCCACCCTTTAAGTTTAGGTCTTAGATTTCTAAACTTTCCCAACAATCTGTCTATGCTGTCCCCCTTAATGTTAGGATCATTCCGAACTTTCTGTACAATTTCATCAATCCTTCTCTCAAAAACCAGGAATTTTCAAATCTGAAAATTGGCTCAGTTTTTTGGAAATCTCCAGAATCCAAGTAAAGAGGAGTGTGATCAGACTTCTCTCTAGTCAAAGTTGTTACTTGGGTTAAGGGGTATGTCTCTTCCCACTCAGTGCTACAAAGTATCATATCCAGTTTTTCAAAAGTAGGGTTGTGCATATTATCCCCCCAAGTGAATTGTCTCCCATTCATATCAAGCTCTCTCACCCCAGCTTGTTCCAGAATAGCATTAAAAAGAAAACTCCAATGCCCAGGGGATCCTGGTTTATTTTTCTCACTAGCTTTTCTAATAATATTGAAGTCACCTTCAATCAAAATTGGATTAACACAGGTTTGAAATACTCTAGATAACTCAGCCAGAAATAGAGCTTTCCTTTCTGGTTGTGCATCTCCATAGATCACTACTAAATCCCAAATAAACCTATTTTTAACATCTTGGACTGTCATTTTTATGTGATAGTCTCCTTCATCCTGAGAAATCAGATCTAATGTGGTATAATTGAATCCCAACAGAAGGCCGCCAGATTTCCCCCTAGCTGGAGTAAAATGCCAGTGAAAATCCCTTCCTGCACAAATTTGTTGTAAATCATTTCTAGAAAATTGTTATCTCATGGTCTCCTGCAGACCCAAGAAATCAACTCTCAATCCTAATGTGGGAGTAGCAGACCCGATCAGATTTTTTGTAAATCATTTCTAGAAAATTTGTGGGATCCTGCACAAATTTGTTGTAAATCATTTCTAGAAAATTGTTTTCACCCTGAAGAGGGAGTCCGAGTAAAGTCTAGATAATGCCTCCAATAGGAAGATGATGTGAAACACTACCATTGACGGGTAAAATCAAAGTAGATCAGGACAAGTTTTTCACTCTGGAGTTCGAGACCTTGTGCTCAAGGCATCACAAAAGTTGACTCATCTTGTACTGCCGCCCCACTTTCGATGAAGAAGTCCCTGCTGCAAGCTGGAGCATCTTGCATCGATATGCATACACTCACAACCCTAATGTGGACGTTACAACAGGACATTACCATGTATACAAGGAGCAAATCAATGCACACGGTCAAAATCAGCAAGGCCACCTTTGCCGCAAAGAGCCCACTCAAGGGAATCAAGCTGTAGCCCCAAATCTTAGACAGTCATTGGAAGCACATACATATACTCCGTATATAAAGCTAGAAGACCTTTCCGAAAAATTAACTCGTGAGCCCTTTGTATTTTTTTTTTGCATGCGTGCAATTTCTAATAGATAGGTTGCGTAATTTGAACCTGCCCCAACCCAACATGTCCTTGTTCCATTCAAAAAGGGAGAAACCTTAAGTAGGACTAGGAGTACTTGTTAACTATAAGGGCGTTTAGCATGGTGCCATGGTAAAGCAAGCCAGCGTCGGCCAACGACCTTTGCTAGCTTCCAACAGTAACTTACCTAAAAGGAGCAGCAGACCCGCAAGCCTGCTCAACGAGATAATGTTTCATACTCGCCCGTTGTACAATCTCAAACCACCGGCCCTAAATAAGAATGCCAAGTTCCCGGCTGCAAAGAGTGCCTGCGACCGGAAGAGGAGAACAGTTAGACGACGGTGAGCTTTTCGGACCAGGTAGAGAGTGTCTCCTTCCTTGTCCACGAGCAAGCACATATTATCAGTGATAGAGACGGCCGGCCAGCTATTTGCTCCGTAGCCGCCAGGGTTTGCATCTGATTGGTCAGCATAAGTCGCTTGGCCTTTTAACCGGTTTGTGAATTTTACAGGGGGCCGTCATATATAACCAGATGGTCGTCGGCCACCCGGTTTGTGTATTTAAGGAGATCAACTTGATCGATTCCACAACACTAGAACGTGGCCTTAACTCCTTTTTTATTTTTTGACAAGGGGTCTCAGTCTCATAACATGCGCTTGGAAGACTAGGTCAGACAATTCCACCACCGTTGGTTCTATTCTTCTCCGTACGAGAGCTGTCCCAGCTCAGCCTCGCGAGCAGCAAAAGTCAGAAGCCACAGAAAAATCAGGATAGTTTCATGCAGTCATTCACCAAATGACTCCTCTCTGATCCAAGTGAACAGCTTGCCACCCCAAGAAATAAGCTCAACTTGATAACAGCTATACGGTCTAAGTACGATACAAACCGAATGGGTGGATCATGGATCGATCGACCAAACAACTTGATAACAGCTATATCATGTGCAACTCGGGTCTGTTGTCTCCAACAGGATATACCACCGAATGGATGGATCATGGATCGATTCAAGAACGCATGTGCAGCAGGAACTAGCCAGCAAGAGTGCAAAAATCAACTAATCTAGTATATTCCTATTGGCTCCAACATAATGGAATCAGATGCGCAGGCTCTTGCGTGTTTCCCTCCCATCTGAGCCGACGACCCTGAGACGGCGATCCTATCCATACTTCCATAGTTCCATACACAAACCACACCGCCTATAAGTACCAGCTCCTACCGTTGCTAATTTCCACACCCAAGAAGCACTCTGACAACCATACCACCAAGCTGATAGCAAGCAAGCATTGGCCAATCGATCATGGTGATGCTTCAGCTTTCTGCTGTAGTCCTCCTTGCGCCATCCCTCCCTCGCCGGTGACGCCGACATGCTCCAGGACGTCTGCGTCGCCGACTTGGCATCCCGTGAGTCATCATCTTTCTCAAGTTCGTTGTTGCATCTTTTGTGCGGGTTGTTACTGATGTGGTGTTTCGTCAAAATGAATGGCCGCAGCGGTCAAGCTGAATGGGTTCCCATGCAAGGCGGACATCACGGCAGACGACTTCTTCTTCACCGGACTCAAGAGGGCTGGCAACACCAACAACGCGGCAGGGTCCAACGTCACGGCAGCAAATGTACAGTCATTCCCTGGGGTGAACACGCTTGGCGTGTCCATGGCACGCATCGACTACGCGCCAGGAGGCCAGAACCCGCCGCACACCCACCCGCGTGCCACCGAGATCATCTTCGTCACAGAAGGAGTCCTCGAGGTGGGCTTCATCACCACCGCCAACAAGCTCTTCACTAAGACCGTAACTGTCGGAGACGTGTTCGTCTTCCCACGTGGCCTCGTGCACTTCCAGCAGAACAGGGGACGTGGCCCCGCCTCCGTGATCGCCGGCTTCAACAGCCAGCTGCAGGGCACACAAGTCATCGCCAACACGCTCTTCGCTGCCGCGCCGCCAGTGCCTAGCGACGTGCTGGCCAAGGCCTTCCGGGTCAGTAACGAGGACATCGACGCCGTCAAGGCCAAGTTCAGGTAGTGTGGGTGCCTCCGCAGTTGGCAACTCTCCATCCGTTTCGGAAGAAGAACCGTGTGTTCAATGCTGAATAAATGATACTCAAGCGAGCTGTAACGTGCAGTTGATTTTTTTTATGTGTATGTTCCATTTATTTGTCTTCAAAATAATACAAAGTTGTTTCTGTTTCACATAGTGTAGGTTCATTTTAGTAACGTGTCCTCTAATTTTTTTATGTGCATGTTATACATTTGATCCATTCCTTGACCCGAAATTCGCAGGGGCCCGCACGTGCAGGAGCGCGCACCTGCCCTATTGCCTCGCGATCCGCAAAGTTGCTGGTCCCGCACGAGGGCACAATAATTTTTAAGTTTCTGTTTTTGAAATGTACATTTTTGTCGGTCGCATGTTCTGAAACTTATGAATTTATACCAATTTTCAGCAGTTGAAACATTTTTGTCGGTCGCGGGATATGAAATACATGATTTTTTCAGTCGCCCGCACCAAGTTTAAGTAGTTGAAACTTAATATAAATTTAAAAATTCATTCAAACTTATTCAAAATGGATCTCATTTGAAAGCTCTCATCACCAGAAACGCAAACATGCAAACGAAATTTAATTTGGTTGGTTCAAAAGATATGAATGATGAAAAATCGCATGCAAAAGAAATCGCATGCCCCGCAGCTGTACTACAAATCCTCTCACATTCCTTGACGTGTATGTTACATTAGTTGTTTTCAACTTGACAACAAATTTATAATTTGGCAGATTTCCCAAGATTTGTTCTACATAGACTAAACAACAACAAAAGTCTACTCTAAAAGAATGAGCAAACAAGTGTGCGTTTGGCTTCGATTGTTCAACATTTTTGTCGGTCGCAGGATCAGAAATTCACGATTTTGCCGGTCGCCCGTACCAAGTTTCAGAAGTTGAAACTTAATGAAAATTAAAAAATCATACAAACGTATTCAAAATCGATCTCATTTGAAAGCCATCATCACCAGAACACGAACATGCAAACGAAATTTAATTTGGACTTTTGGTTCAGAAGATATGGATGATTGAAAATCGCATGCCAAAAGAAAAAGGGGGTTGTGTGCCCCCGCATCTATGCTAGAAATTATCTCACATTCCTTGGCGTGTATGTTACATTAGTTATTTTCAACTTGTCAACAAATTTATAACTTTGCATATTTCCTAAGATTTCTTCTACATAGACTAAACAACAACAAAAGTCTACTGTAAAGAACGAGCAAACAAGCTTGTGTTCAGCTTCGATTGTTCAACATTTGTACGCACACTAATGTTCTCATCTAAAAAGTCGACCTTTTATTTATCTTGCAAGCTGGAATGGCTAAGAAATTAAAGTGGCCACATTTCATCGGCGTTCCCATGGTTACTCCATCTTGCCCACATCCACAATGGGGACGTGCTCCTCAGGAAGACCACCATTGGTGTTGCAGATGTCGGTTGTTGTATGTAATTTAATATTTACCAATGTCGTTATTGTTGTGCACACTCCTAAATGAATAGGTAGAAGTAGTTCAGAAATGACCTTCACAAAAGTTGTTTTGGACAAACATTCTATGCAAGATGTGTGATGTTCACACTAGATGGTTTATAGGGCCGACCAAACTCACTCATCTTCCATCCATGTCTTTTCCTACCTCTGTGCGACCTATGCGCACCTCAATGCTGCATCCTAGCCACCTCCTCACCACTCCTTCATTCCTCCTTCTCCCCCTCATCCTCGCTGCATCCCTCTTCCGAGAGCACACACACGTAATAACAAGCGGGGTATGTGTGTTGTCGGTGATAGAGATAACGAGCCAGCTATTGGTTTGCTTTGTTTAGTAGAAGTCGCTTGAGTTTCTACCCCCTCAGTGAGTTTACCTGGTCCGTCATCCACTCGTCAAGTCGATCAATTCCACGGCACAATTTTGACATATGCTATGTATGTATGCCCTAGAATGACATATTTTTCTTTACCTTTTGATTTGACGAGGTGTCTCCGTCATAATATGTTGTTGGAAGATTAGGTTGCACAATACCATCAGTTCTATTCTACTTTTTGCAGTTACACGGGGTCAGAAACTCTAACACTACAAACTCGGCATATGCAATTGCACGACAAACCATTGTCGACAAATGCCCTGCCACAATGACCATGAGGCCGGCCGGCCACGTCCGCCGCCATCAACATGTCGGACTAGCACGGAAGAATAGGAAATGGGACGTGGACACGCCTGGTGTCCCACGTCGGCCATGCCCCACATTTTATCCTTCCCATCCCACAGCTTAAGTTCCCGAGGCTCACGGCCGGTGAGCTTGCCGTCGAGGGACATATACTATTTTTGTTTTAAGGGTCCATGTTAGAGATGCCCGTACCTTATCCTATATACATAAGAGAGTGATCCTCACTAACTTATTTAACTCAACATGCAATCATGCCACCTCACCATATACAACTATAAATGAGATAAGGCCCACCTCAACATGCAATCATGTATAGAGAAAGACCAACCACAACATTCAACCATGCATATAAAAATGTTTTCCTTTTAATTATTCTACATATGTTCAATAAATATTTTACATCTCTACACAATCAAATACAAGTCATATGTTAGCAACCCAAATTTTCAACAAGCGGGGTATCATCTAGTTTTCATAGTCTAACCAACAGTCTTCAAATTAATTTCACACCTTTGCTGCCTCCCAACTAACACGATCTAAAAGGAACAGCAACCCCATGCCTTCTCGGTAAGATAATAATTTCTATACTCGTGCGTCATAGAATCTCAAGCCACCAGTCCTGTTTAGAATGCCGAGTTCCCGGCCGCCATGACGGGCTGTGATGTTCCTAATCCTACCGGAACAGAACAACAGGTAAATTCGCTACAAGATGCCGGCGAGCGTTTCGGACAAGACAGACAACTCCCACTCATCCCTCGTCGGTGATAGAGACGGCCGGCCAGCTACTGTTTTTACCGAAAAAGACTTTCGCCCCGCTTTATATATAAAGCAAAGATCATCGACACAACGATACAAACGCATACCACCACACATGCACATACCCAAGGCAGGATATATAAGTGTTGGGCGCAGCAACACCATCCCTATCTATGAAGAGATGAAGCCGCATACAACGAACTGTGGACTTCAAGGCGGGCGCCTTCAGGAAGGATACAACACCGGAGCGCCGCCGCCGCCCGACTAGAGTCAGAGTTTCCCCTGGAGCAACACAACGGGCAAAATGAGCCGCGACGACGCCTTCAAAAAGGAAACGAGCTTCACTGTCGCCGGTCCGTCCGAGGATAGAGCAGGTTTTCACCCCGGCCAACACTCACCGCCACCGAACGCCATACCCCGGCCACCACGCCGCCCACACGGCCATAGCAGCCGGGCAGCACCAAGCCATGGGTTCTGCTCATGAGCTCCGTGCTACCACCACTAGGGCCGCCGCCCCAGCATCCAAGACCAAGACACCACCTCACTCGAGACCCTTCGCTACCCCAACCAAAGAGACGAGCGGAAAGGCCCAGCCTTTCGCACCCCTGAGCGGCCCCCAGCGCCGAGACTCAATAGGCCGGCCATGACTGGCCACCATCGCCCCGTCCTGCAGCCCCGGGCGCGAGACGAGCTCGGTCCTGCTGCCGGGCGCGAGACGAGCTCGGTCTCGCGGCACCGGGCGCGAGACGAGCGATGGCCCATAGCTGGGAGCGGGCCAGCCCTTCGATGCAAGTAGAGCCCGGACGACGAGGAGGTGAAGCAAAGGTCAAAACGGCCCGACCGCAGACGGGCCGACGCCGAAAAAGCCGGCCGCCGCCGCGGCCAGAGCCGCCGGCCACCGTGTAGCTGCCGCGCCACCAGGAGGCCACCACCCCCGGACCTCCCGCGCCGCCGCCCATGGCCGGAGCAGCAGCCACACCCGGCCGCTGCCCCAACCCACGCCGCCTGCCAGAAAAGTTGCATCAGATCCAGCCGGCACGCCCCCACCTCCACCAGCTCCAGCCCACCTCCGGCCCCGACCGAGACGAGAGGGAGGCCGAGCCAGAGCCCGATGAGAAGGGATCCACCAGATCCACCCGCAGCAGCCCGTGGTCAGATCCCGACCACCGCCGCCACCACGGGCACGCAGCCGCCACGCTGTCATCGTCGTCCACCACGCTGCCGCTCGCACGCCGCCGCCGAGAGCCACCGCCGCCGCACCACCGAGCCTCACGACGCCGGCGCCGCCGCCAGACCAAGCCGCCCGCGACCGCCAACCCTGCGCGGCGGAGAGAGGGGCCCCGCCGCCAGCCACCGGCGAGGGCGGGGGAAGGCAGGGAAGGGAAGAGGAGGGGGGAAGGCGCTGCCGCCCGAGTCGCCGAGGGGGGGGGGGCTAGGTTTTCCGAATCCAATATCCGGTTTGGTTTTCCACCGGTCCGTAAGTTTACCTGGACTGGAGTCGTCGTGATTTCTGGCAACCAGACGCCGTCACCCCTCGCTGTTGATCAATTTCAAAGCACAATTTTGGCATATGCTTTGTGTGTATTTTTTTAAAAAAAGGAGGTTAAACCCCCGGCCTCTGCATCAATCGATGCATAAATTTGACATATGCTTTGTGTGTATACGGAATCTTCTTTTTTTGCTGTTGACGAGGGTTCTCCATCAGAACATGCTCTTGGAATACTAAGTCGCACAATACCACTAGACATTAGTTCTATTCTACTCTGTACGGCAGCTGTCCCAGCTCAGCTTCCCAAGCAGCAAAAGTCAGAAGGTATTCTTCACAGCAAAATCAGGATGCGCTTCATAGTTTCATAGAAAATGACTCCTCAGACAGTTTGCCACCAATCAGACATGGTATGCATATACATGTACGAAATACTAGTAAACTTTGGTGGGAGCATCTGCCCTTTCGTGGATAGACTTGTTACCCGGTTGATAGTTATATGCTTTGTATCTATTTCTATCATCCTTCTCCTAGCGTGCAAGTCACAATGGTGTCAGAGTTGTAATAGATTAATTGCATGCGTATCTCGGATAAGCTCCGGATGATGATTCAAACTGGAACGGTTATTCCTTTGTTTATTTTATTTACTTCACATATTAGATTTGTCTTAAGTCAAATTAAAAAAATGATCAGTCCCATATTAGAAATACCGGATTTGCTAATTTCCATCTAGATGGCAATCAGCAAATCTCATGTCATAATCTCCAACACCATCTGATTTTACGCGAATATTCATGTGGATTTTTTTATCGATTTATGTTTATTATTATTTTACTTTGTCTTTTCCCATGCGACACACAACTACATTTGCACACCCACATCGTCGCACACAAATGTAGTTAACTTTGCACGTCCGTGTACATGCGCGCAACTGTAGTTGCATGTCGCTTGGGTTTGTACCAGATCTGTGAGTTACCTTGGAGTCGACATGATATTGGTAACCAGTCAGCCGTCATCCACTTGTCAAGTTGATCGATTTCACAATACAATTTTGGTATATCTGATGTATGTATACCGTACTAGAACGGGGTCTTTGTTTTACCAGGGGTCTCCCTCATAACATGCACTTGGAAGGCTATTTCGCACAATACCACTAGTTCTATTCTATTCTGTGCAGAGAGCTGTCCCAGATCAGCTTTTGCAATCAGCAAAAGTCAAGATCATTCTTCATAGAAAAATCAGAGTACGTACGATTGATGATTACATGGAAAATGACTCCTCTGTTATGCAAGTGAGACCGACCGCCGGAAACAGATACAAATCATATGATACTATCAACATGCTAACACTATCGTGGAACCTTCTGGATGGTTTCACGGGAGGCTTATTGATTCAAACTCTTAAAGGTTACAGTACTCTGTTTTTTACTATGCATATATATTAGATTTATCTTAAACATTTTGTAACATTTGACCAAGATCATATTAAAAAATATTAACACCTATAGTATCAAATAAGTACAATATTGAAATATATTTCATGATGAATCTAACAACATTGAGTTGGTATTGTAAATCTTGATTTTTCTAAAAACTTGGTTAAAGTTTTAAAAGTTTGACTTAAGAAAAATCTAATACGTGAACTAAAAAATCTCCCTTCTGCTATGAACCGTCCCCAAAACAGAAATTGCAATGCTACAAACTTAGCATGCACAACTACATGATAAGCCACCATCAACATGTGCAATTGTGCATTGCTCCTGGCACAACGCCCATGTTGATCGAGGCCGATGAAGCTAATGTGTGTTGTCTCAATAGGATATGCCACTGAATGGATGGATCACAGATTGAATCAAAGACGCATGTGTAGCGGGTACAAGCCTGTAAGGAGAGCATAATTGCCAGGTCATCAGCAGCCAGGTCAAAGTTCAGAGGGGATAAAGAGTCCCCCTGTCTCAATCCTTTATGGGTGATAAAGTATTCTCCTAGGTTCTCATTAACCTTGACACAAACTTTCCCCCTCTAACAGTCTCCATGACCCAATCAATCCATTTATCTGGGAATCCCTTCAATTTCAACATTTGAAAGAGGAAGGACCATTTGATTTTGTCATAGGCCTTTTCAAAATCAATTTTCAGAAGCATAGCACTTTGTTTTTTCTTTTTTATGCTATTCAAAGCCTCATGAAGGATCAAAACTCCCTCCATAATATACATGCCCTTAACAAAAGCAGTTTGAACAGGAGAAATAACATCAGCAGCTACCAAATTCAGCCTATTCATTAACACTTTTGTGATGATTTTGAAGCAGATATTTAGCAAGCAAATTGGCCTGAATTTCTGTATTTGATTAGCATCTATCCCTTTTGGGACTAGGGTAATAATCCCATAGTTTAGTCTACTAATATCAATTTTCCTATTGGCAAAGTCATCCAACAGAGCTTTTAGATCAAGTTTCACCAGATCCCAATAATGATGATAAAATTCAGCAGTGAAGCCATCTGGTCCAGGGGATTTATTGTGTGCCATTTTAAAGACAACCTTCTTAATTTTCTCCAAAGAAAATTCCTCAACTAATTTTTTTTCATATCCCTCTTGAATCCTAATGGGATTATCAATATTAAGTGAAACAGAAGAATTATCTGGTGGACCAAATAAGTTTTTGTAAAAAGTAGTGATATATTCTATCAAGTTTTTATCCCCTTCTATTATCCCCTCTGCTTGCTCTAATCTGTTGATTTTGTTCCTTCTAAGTCTCCCATTTGCCTTGGCATGAAAGAATTTAGTATTACTATCCCCCTCTAGTATTTCATCAATTTTGGCTCTTTGTCTCCATTTAGCATCTTCCTGCTTAAGGAGTCTATCAAGCTGAGCTCTTAAATCTATCTGCTCTTTTCTATCAGCAGATGTAAGGCCATTAACCTCACAATTTTTATCAATAATATCCAATTTAAGCAGGATATCTTTCTTTAGTTCAAAATACCATGCATTCATATTTCTGTTCCACCCTTTAAGTTTAGGTCTTAGATTTCTAAACTTTCCCAACAATCTGTCTATGCTGTCCCCCTTAATGTTAGGATCATTCCGAACTTTCTGTACAATTTCATCAATCCCTTCTCTCAAAAACCAGGAATTTTCAAATCTGAAAATTGGCTCAGTTTTTTGGAAATCTCCAGAATCCAAGTAAAGAGGAGTGTGATCAGACTTCTCTCTTGTCAAAGTTGTTACTTGGGTTAAGGGGTATGTCTCTTCCCACTCAGTGCTACAAAGTATCATATCCAGTTTTTCAAGAGTAGGGTTGTGCATATTATCCCCCCAAGTGAATTGTCTCCCATTCATATCAAGCTCTCTCACCCCAGCTTGTTCCAGAATAGCATTAAAAAGAAAACTCCAATGCCCAGGGGATCCTGGTTTATTTTTCTCACTAGCTTTTCTAATAATATTGAAGTCACCTTCAATCAAATTGGATTAACACAGGTTTGAAATACTCTAGATAACTCAGCCAGAAATAGAGCTTTCCTTTCTGGTTGTGCATCTCCATAGATCACTACTAAATCCCAAATAAACCTATTTTTAACATCTTGGACTGTCATTTTTATGTGATAGTCTCCTTCATCCTGAGAAATCACATCTAATGTGGTATAATTGACTCCCAACAGAAGGCCACCAGATTTCCCCCTAGCTGGAGTAAAATGCCAGTGAAAATCCCTTCCTGCACAAATTTGTTGTAAATCATTTCTAGAAAATTGTTATCTCATGGTCTCCTGCAGACCCAAGAAATCAACTCTCAATCCTAATGTGGGAGCAGCAGACCCGATCAGATTTGTTGTAAATCATTTCTAGAAAATTTGTGGGATCCTGCACAAATTTGTTGTAAATCATTTCTAGAAAATTGTTTTCACCCTGAAGAGGGAGTCCGAGTAAAGTCTAGATAATGCCTCCAATAGGAAGATGATGTGAAACACTACCATTGACGGGTAAAATCAAAGTAGATCAGGACAAGTTTTTCACTCTGGAGTTCGAGACCTTGTGCTCGAAGGCATCACAAAAGTTGACTCATCTTGTACTGCCGCCCCCACTTTCGATGAAGAAGTCCCTGCTGCAAGCTGGAGCATCTTGCATCGATATGCGTACACACTCACAACCCTAATGTGGACGTTACAACAGGACATTACCATGTATACAAGGAGCAAATCAATGCACACGGTCAAAATCAGCAAGGCCACCTTTGCCGCAAAGAGCCCACTCAAGGGAATCAAGCTGTAGCCCCAAATCTTAGACAGTCATTGGAAGCACATACATATACTCCGTATATAAAGCTAGAAGACCTTTCCGAAAAATTAACTCGTGAGCCCTTTGTATTTTTTTTTTTTGCATGCGTGCAATTTCTAATAGATAGGTTGCGTAATTTGAACCTGCCCCAACCCAACATGTCCTTGTTCCATTCAAAAAGGGAGAAACCTTAAGTAGGACTAGGAGTACTTGTTAACTATAAGGGCGTTTAGCATGGTGCCATGGTAAAGCAAGCCAGCGTCGGCCAACGACCTTTGCTAGCTTCCAACAGTAACTTACCTAAAAGGAGCAGCAGACCCGCAAGCCTGCTCAACGAGATAATGTTTCATACTCGCCCGTTGTACAATCTCAAACCACCGGCCCTAAATAAGAATGCCAAGTTCCCGGCTGCAAAGAGTGCCTGCGACCGGAAGAGGAGAACAGTTAGACGACGGTGAGCTTTTCGGACCAGATAGAGAGTGTCTCCTTCCTTGTCCACGAGCAAGCACATATTATCAGTGATAGAGACGGCCGGCCAGCTATTTGCTCCGTAGCCGCCAGGGTTTGCATCTGATTGGTCAGCATAAGTCGCTTGGCTTTTTAACCGGTTTGTGAATTTTACAGGGGGCCGTCATATATAACCAGATGGTCGTCGGCCACCCGGTTTGTGTATTTAAGGAGATCAACTTGATCGATTCCACAACACTAGAACGTGGCCTTAACTCCTTTTTTCTTTTTTGACAAGGGGTCTCAGTCTCATAACATGCGCTTGGAAGACTAGGTCAGACAATTCCACCACCGTTGGTTCTATTCTTCTCCGTACGAGAGCTGTCCCAGCTCAGCCTCGCGAGCAGCAAAAGTCAGAAGCCACAGAAAAATCAGGATAGTTTCATGCAGTCATTCACCAAATGACTCCTCTCTGATCCAAGTGAACAGCTTGCCACCCCCAAGAAATAAGCTCAACTTGATAACAGCTATACGGTCTAAGTACGATACAAACCGAATGGGTGGATCATGGATCGATCGACCAAACAACTTGATAACAGCTATATCATGTGCAACTCGGGTCTGTTGTCTCCAACAGGATATACCACCGAATGGATGGATCATGGATCGATTCAAGAACGCATGTGCAGCAGGAACTAGCCAGCAAGAGTGCAAAAATCAACTAATCTAGTATATTCCTATTGGCTCCAACATAATGGAATCAGATGCGCAGGCTCTTGCGTGTTTCCCTCCCATCTGAGCCGACGACCCTGAGACGGCGATCCTATCCATACTTCCATAGTTCCATACACAAACCACACCGCCTATAAGTACCAGCTCCTACCGTTGCTAATTTCCACACCCAAGAAGCACTCTGACAACCATACCACCAAGCTGATAGCAAGCAAGCATTGGCCAATCGATCATGGTGATGCTTCAGCTTTCTGCTGTAGTCCTCCTTGCGCTCATCGCCCCCTCCCTCGCCGGTGACGCCGACATGCTCCAGGACGTCTGCGTCGCCGACTTGGCATCCCGTGAGTCATCATCTTTCTCAAGTTCGTTGTTGCATCTTTTGTGCGGGTTGTTACTGATGTGGTGTTTCGTCAAAATGAATGGCCGCAGCGGTCAAGCTGAATGGGTTCCCATGCAAGGCGGACATCACGGCAGACGACTTCTTCTTCGCCGGACTCAAGAGGGCTGGCAACACCAACAACGCGGCAGGGTCCAACGTCACGGCAGCAAATGTACAGTCATTCCCTGGGGTGAACACGCTTGGCGTGTCCATGGCACGCATCGACTACGCGCCAGGAGGCCAGAACCCGCCGCACACCCACCCGCGTGCCACCGAGATCATCTTCGTCACCGAAGGAGTCCTCGAGGTGGGCTTCATCACCACCGCCAACAAGCTCTTCACTAAGACCGTAACTGTCGGAGACGTGTTCGTCTTCCCACGTGGCCTCGTGCACTTCCAGCAGAACAGGGGACGTGGCCCCGCCTCCGTGATCGCCGGCTTCAACAGCCAGCTGCAGGGCACACAAGTCATCGCCAACACGCTCTTCGCTGCCGCGCCGCCAGTGCCTAGCGACGTGCTGGCCAAGGCCTTCCGGGTCAGTAACGAGGACATCGACGCCGTCAAGGCCAAGTTCAGGTAGTGTGGGTGCCTCCGCAGTTGGCAACTCTCCATCCGTTTCGGAAGAATAACCGTGTGTTCAATGCTGAATAAATGATACTCAAGCGAGCTGTAACGTGCAGTTGATTTTTTTTATGTGTATGTTCCATTTATTTGTCTTCAAAATAATACAAAGTTGTTTCTGTTTCACATAGTGTATGTTCATTTTAGTAACGTGTCCTCTAATTTTTTTATGTGCATGTTATACATTTGATCCATTCCTTGACCCGAAATTCACAGGGGCACGCACGTGCAGGAGCGCGCACCTGCCTAGCCGTGCCGGTCACCCTATTGCCTCGCGATCCGCAAAGTCGCTGATCCCGCACGAGGGCACAATAATTTTTAAGTTTCTGCTTTTGAAATGTACATTTTTGTCGGTCGCATGTTCTGAAACTTATGAATATGTACCAATTTTCAGTAGTTGAAACATTTTTGTCGGTCGCGGGATATGAAATACATGATTTTTTCAGTCGCCCGCACCAAGTTTAAGTAGTTGAAACTTAATAGAAATTTAAAAATTCATTCTAACTTATTCAAAATGGATCTCATTTGAAAGCTCTCATCACCAGAAACGCAAACATGCAAACGAAATTTAATTTGGTTGGTTCAAAAGATATGAATGATGAAAAATCGCATGCAAAAGAAATCGCATGCCCCGCAGCTGTACTGCAAATCCTCTCACATTCCTTGACGTGTATGTTACATTAGTTGTTTTCAACTTGACAACAAATTTATAATTTGGCAGATTTCCCAAGATTTGTTCTACATAGACTAAACAACAACAAAAGTCTTAAGGCCCACCTCAACATGCAATCATGTATAGAGAAAGACCAACCACAACATTCAACCATGCATATAAAATGTTTTCCTTTTAATTGTTCTACATATGTTCAATAAATATTTTACATCTCTACACAATCAAATACAAGTCATATGTTATCAACCCAAATTTTCAACAAGCGGGGTATCATCTAGTTTTCATAGTCTAACCAACAGTCTTCAAATTAAGTTCACACCTTTGCTGCCTCCCAACTAACTCGATCTAAAAGGAACAGCAACCCCATGCCTTCTCGGTAAGATAATAATTTCTATACTCGTGCGTCATAGAATCTCAAGCCACCAGTCCTGTTTAGAATGCCGAGTTCCCGGCCGCCATGACGGGCTGTGATGTTCCTAATCCTACCGGAACAGAACAACAGGTAAATTCGCCACAAGATGTCGGCGAGCGTTTCGGACAAGACAGAGAACTCCCACTCCTCCCTCGTCGGTGATAGAGACGGCCGGCCAGCTACTATTTACGCTGTAATCGCCATGAATGGCATATAATTGTTTAGCGCAAGTCAGTTTGGTTTTTACCGAAAAAGACTTTCGCCCCGCTTTATATATAAAGCAAAGATCATCGACACAACGATACAAACGCATACCACCACACATGCACATACCCAAGGCAGGATATATAAGTGTTGGGCGCAGCAACACCATCCCTATCTATGAAGAGATGAAGCCGCATACAACGAACTATGGACTTCAAGGCGGGCGCCTTCAGGAAGGATACAACACCGGAGCGCCGCCGCCGCCCGACTAGAGGTCAGAGTTTCCCCTGGAGCAACACAACGGGCAAAATGAGCCGCGACGACGCCTTCAAAAAGGAAACGAGCTTCACTGTCGCCGGTCCGTCCGAGGATAGAGCAGGTTTTCACCCCGGCCAACACTCACCGCCACCGAACGCCACACCCCGGCCACCACACCGCCCACACGGCCATAGCAGCCGGGCAGCACCAAGCCATGGGCTCTGCCCATGAGCTCCGTGCTACCACCACTAGGGCCGCCGCCCCGGCATCCAAGACCAAGACACCACCTCACTCGAGACCCTTCGCTACCCCAACCAAAGAGACGAGCGGAAAGGCTCAGCCTTTCGCACCCCTGAGCGGCCCCCAGCGCCGAGACCCAATAGGCCGGCCACGACTGGCCACCATCGCCCCGTCCTGCAGCCCCGGGCGCGAGACGAGCTCGGTCCTGCTGCCGGGCGCGAGACGAGCTCGGTCTCGCGGCACCGGGTGCGAGACGAGCGATGGCCCATAGCTGGGAGCGGGCCAGCACTTCGATGCAAGTAGAGCCTGGACGACAAGGAAGTGAAGCAAAGGTCGAAACGTCCCGACCACAGACGGGCCGACGCCGAAAAAGCCGGCCGCCGCCGCGGCTAGAGCCTCCGGCCACCGTGTAGCTGCCGCGCCACCAGGAGGCCACCACCCCCGGACCTCCCGCGCAGCCGCCCATGGCCGGAGCAGCAGCCACGCCCGGCCGCTGCCCCAACCCACGCCGCCTGCCAGAAAAGTTGCGTCAGATCCGGCCGGCACGCCCCCACCTCCACCAGCTCCAGCCCACCTCCGGCCCCGACCGAGAGGAGAGGGAGGCAGAGCCAGAGCCCGAAGAGAAGGGATCCACCAGATCCACCCGCAGCAGCCCGTGGTCAGATCCCGACCACCGCCGCCACCATGGGCACGCAGCCGCCGTGCTGCCTTCGTCGTCCACCATGCTGCCGCTCGCACGCCGCCGCCGGGAGCCACGCCGCCGCACCACCGAGCCCCACGCACGCCCGGCGTCGCCGCCAGACCAAGCCGCCCCGCACCGGCCAACCCTGCGCGGCGGAGAGTGGGGCCCGCCGCCAGCCAACGGCGAGGGCGGGGGAGGGCAGGGAGGGGAAGAGGAGGAGGGAAGGCGCGCTGCCGCCCGAGTCGCCGGAGGGGGGGAGCGCGGGGGCTAGGTTTTCCGAATCCAATATCCGGTTTGGTTTTCCACCGGTCCGTAAGTTTACTTGGACTGGAGTCGCCGTGATTTCTGGCAACCAGACGCCCGTCACCCCCTCGTCAAGTTGATCAATTTCAAAGCACAATTTTGGCATATGCTTTGTGTGTATTTTTTAAAAAAAAGGAGGTTAAACCCCCGGCCTCTGCATCAATCGATGCATAAATTTGACATATGCTTTGTGTGTATACGGAATCTTCTTTTTTTGCTGTTGACGAGGGTTCTCCATCAGAACATGCTCTTGGAATACTAAGTCGCACAATACCACTAGACATTAGTTCTATTCTACTCTGTACGGCAGCTGTCCCAGCTCAGCTTCCCAAGCAGCAAAAGTCAGAAGGTATTCTTCACAGCAAAATCAGGATGCGCTTCATAGTTTCATAGAAAATGACTCCTCAGACAGTTTGCCACCAATCAGACATGGTATGCATATACATGTACGAAATACTAGTAAACTTTGGTGGGAGCATCTGCCCTTTCGTGGATAGACTTGTTACCCGGTTGATAGTTATATGCTTTGTATCTATTTCTATCATCCTTCTCCTAGCGTGCAAGTCACAATGGTGTCAGAGTTGTAATAGATTAATTGCATGCGTATCTCGGATAAGCTCCGGATGATGATTCAAACTGGAACGGTTATTCCTTTGTTTATTTTATTTACTTCACATATTAGATTTGTCTTAAGTCAAATTAAAAAAATGATCAGTCCCATATTAGAAATACCGGATTTGCTAATTTCCATCTAGATGGCAATCAGCAAATCTCATGTCATAATCTCCAACACCATCTGATTTTACGCGAATATTCATGTGGATTTTTTTATCGATTTATGTTTATTATTATTTTACTTTGTCTTTTCCCATGCGACACACAACTACATTTGCACACCCACATCGTCGCACACAAATGTAGTTAACTTTGCACGTCCGTGTACATGCGCGCAACTGTAGTTGCATGTCGCTTGGGTTTGTACCAGATCTGTGAGTTACCTTGGAGTCGACATGATATTGGTAACCAGTCAGCCGTCATCCACTTGTCAAGTTGATCGATTTCACAATACAATTTTGGTATATCTGATGTATGTATACCGTACTAGAACGGGGTCTTTGTTTTACCAGGGGTCTCCCTCATAACATGCACTTGGAAGGCTATTTCGCACAATACCACTAGTTCTATTCTATTCTGTGCAGAGAGCTGTCCCAGATCAGCTTTTGCAATCAGCAAAAGTCAAGATCATTCTTCATAGAAAAATCAGAGTACGTACGATTGATGATTACATGGAAAATGACTCCTTTGTTATGCAAGTGAGACCGACCGCTCGGAAACAGATACAAATCATATGATACTATCAACATGCTAACACTATCGTGGAACCTTCTGGATGGTTTCACGGGAGGCTTATTGATTCAAACTCTTAAAGGTTACAGTACTCTGTTTTTTTACTATGCATATATATTAGATTTATCTTAAACATTTTGTAACATTTGACCAAGATCATATTAAAAAATATTAACACCTATAGTATCAAATAAGTACAATATTGAAATATATTTCATGATGAATCTAACAACATTGAGTTGGTATTGTAAATCTTGATTTTTCTAAAAACTTGGTTAAAGTTTTAAAAGTTTGACTTAAGAAAAATCTAATCGTGAACTAAAAATCTCCTTCTGCTATGAACCGTCCCCAAAACAGAAATTGCAATGCTACAAACTTAGCATGCACAACTACATGATAAGCCACCATCAACATGTGCAATTGTGCATTGCTCCTGGCACAACGCCCATGTTGATCGAGGCCGATGAAGCTAATGTGTGTTGTCTCAATAGGATATGCCACTGAATGGATGGATCACAGATTGAATCAAAGACGCATGTGTAGCGGGTACAAGCCTGTAAGGAGAGCATAATTGCCAGGTCATCAGCAGCCAGGTCAAAGTTCAGAGGGGATAAAGAGTCCCCCTGTCTCAATCCTTTATGGGTGATAAAGTATTCTCCTAGGTTCTCATTAACCTTGACACAAACTTTCCCCCCTCTAACAGTCTCCATGACCCAATCAATCCATTTATCTGGGAATCCCTTCAATTTCAACATTTGAAAGAGGAAGGACCATTTGATTTTGTCATAGGCCTTTTCAAAATCAATTTTCAGAAGCATAGCACTTTGTTTTTTCTTTTTTATGCTATTCAAAGCCTCATGAAGGATCAAAACTCCCTCCATAATATACATGCCCTTAACAAAAGCAGTTTGAACAGGAGAAATAACATCAGCAGCTACCAAATTCAGCCTATTCATTAACACTTTTGTGATGATTTTGAAGCAGATATTTAGCAAGCAAATTGGCCTGAATTTCTGTATTTGATTAGCATCTATCCCTTTTGGGACTAGGGTAATAATCCCATAGTTTAGTCTACTAATATCAATTTTCCTATTGGCAAAGTCATCCAACAGAGCTTTTAGATCAAGTTTCACCAGATCCCAATAATGATGATAAAATTCAGCAGTGAAGCCATCTGGTCCAGGGGATTTATTCTGTGCCATTTTAAAGACAACCTTCTTAATTTTCTCCAAAGAAAATTCCTCAACTAATTTTTTTCCATATCCCTCTTGAATCCTAATGGGATTATCAATATTAAGTGAAACAGAAGAATTATCTGGTGGACCAAATAAGTTTTTGTAAAAAGTAGTGATATATTCTATCAAGTTTTTATCCCCTTCTATTATCCCCTCCGCTTGCTCTAATCTGTTGATTTTGTTCCTTCTAAGTCTCCCATTTGCCTTGGCATGAAAGAATTTAGTATTACTATCCCCCTCTAGTATTTCATCAATTTTGGCTCTTTGTCTCCATTTAGCCTCTTCCTGCTTAAGGAGTCTATCAAGCTGAGCTCTTAAATCTATCTGCTCTTTTCTATCAGCAGATGTAAGGCCATTAACCTCACAATTTTTATCAATAATATCCAATTTAAGCAGGATATCTTTCTTTAGTTCAAAATACCATGCATTCATATTTCTGTTCCACCCTTTAAGTTTAGGTCTTAGATTTCTAAACTTTCCCAACAATCTGTCTATGCTGTCCCCCTTAATGTTAGGATCATTCCGAACTTTCTGTACAATTTCATCAATCCCTTCTCTCAAAAACCAGGAATTTTCAAATCTGAAAATTGGCTCAGTTTTTTGGAAATCTCCAGAATCCAAGTAAAGAGGAGTGTGATCAGACTTCTCTCTAGTCAAAGTTGTTACTTGGGTTAAGGGGTATGTCTCTTCCCACTCAGTGCTACAAAGTATCATATCCAGTTTTTCAAGAGTAGGGTTGTGCATATTATCCCCCCAAGTGAATTGTCTCCCATTCATATCAAGCTCTCTCACCCCAGCTTGTTCCAGAATAGCATTAAAAAGAAAACTCCAATGCCCAGGGGATCCTGGTTTATTTTTCTCACTAGCTTTTCTAATAATATTGAAGTCACCTTCAATCAAAATTGGATTAACACAGGTTTGAAATACTCTAGATAACTCAGCCAGAAATAGAGCTTTCCTTTCTGGTTGTGCATCTCCATAGATCACTACTAAATCCCAAATAAACCTATTTTTAACATCTTGGACTGTCATTTTTATGTGATAGTCTCCTTCATCCTGAGAAATCACATCTAATGTGGTATAATTGACTCCCAACAGAAGGCCACCAGATTTCCCCCTAGCTGGAGTAAAATGCCAGTGAAAATCCCTTCCTGCACAAATTTGTTGTAAATCATTTCTAGAAAATTGTTATCTCATGGTCTCCTGCAGACCCAAGAAATCAACTCTCAATCCTAATGTGGGAGCAGCAGACCCGATCAGATTTGTTGTAAATCATTTCTAGAAAATTTGTGGGATCCTGCACAAATTTGTTGTAAATCATTTCTAGAAAATTGTTTTCACCCTGAAGAGGGAGTCCGAGTAAAGTCTAGATAATGCCTCCATAGGAAGATGATGTGAAACACTACCATTGACGGGTAAAATCAAAGTAGATCAGGACAAGTTTTTCACTCTGGAGTTCGAGACCTTGTGCTCGAAGGCATCACAAAAGTTGACTCATCTTGTACTGCCGCCCCCACTTTCGATGAAGAAGTCCCTGCTGCAAGCTGGAGCATCTTGCACCGATATGCGTACACACTCACAACCCTAATGTGGACGTTACAACAGGACATTACCATGTATACAAGGAGCAAATCAATGCACACGGTCAAAATCAGCAAGGCCACCTTTGCCGCAAAGAGCCCACTCAAGGGAATCAAGCTGTAGCCCCAAATCTTAGACAGTCATTGGAAGCACATACATATACTCCGTATATAAAGCTAGAAGACCTTTCCGAAAAATTAACTCGTGAGCCCTTTGTATTTTTTTTTTGCATGCGTGCAATTTCTAATAGATAGGTTGCGTAATTTGAACCTGCCCCAACCCAACATGTCCTTGTTCCATTCAAAAAGGGAGAAACCTTAAGTAGGACTAGGAGTACTTGTTAACTATAAGGGCGTTTAGCATGGTGCCATGGTAAAGCAAGCCAGCGTCGGCCAACGACCTTTGCTAGCTTCCAACAGTAACTTACCTAAAAGGAGCAGCAGACCCGCAAGCCTGCTCAACGAGATAATGTTTCATACTCGCCCGTTGTACAATCTCAAACCACCGGCCCTAAATAAGAATGCCAAGTTCCGGCTGCAAAGAGTGCCTGCGACCGGAAGAGGAGAACAGTTAGACGACGGTGAGCTTTTCGGACCAGGTAGAGAGTGTCTCCTTCCTTGTCCACGAGCAAGCACATATTATCAGTGATAGAGACGGCCGGCCAGCTATTTGCTCCGTAGCCGCCAGGGTTTGCATCTGATTGGTCAGCATAAGTCGCTTGGCTTTTTAACGGTTTGTGAATTTTACAGGGGCCGTCATATATAACCAGATGGTCGTCGGCCACCCGGTTTGTGTATTTAAGGAGATCAACTTGATCGATTCCACAACACTAGAACGTGGCCTTAACTCCTTTTTTCTTTTTTGACAAGGGGTCTCAGTCTCATAACATGCGCTTGGAAGACTAGGTCAGACAATTCCACCACCGTTGGTTCTATTCTTCTCCGTACGAGAGCTGTCCCAGCTCAGCCTCGCGAGCAGCAAAAGTCAGAAGCCACAGAAAAATCAGGATAGTTTCATGCAGTCATTCACCAAATGACTCCTCTCTGATCCAAGTGAACAGCTTGCCACCCCCAAGAAATAAGCTCAACTTGATAACAGCTATACGGTCTAAGTACGATACAAACCGAATGGGTGGATCATGGATCGATCGACCAAACAACTTGATAACAGCTATATCATGTGCAACTCGGGTCTGTTGTCTCCAACAGGATATACCACCGAATGGATGGATCATGGATCGATTCAAGAACGCATGTGCAGCAGGAACTAGCCAGCAAGAGTGCAAAAATCAACTAATCTAGTATATTCCCATTGGCTCCAACATAATGGAATCAGATGCGCAGGCTCTTGCGTGTTTCCCTCCCATCTGAGCCGACGACCCTGAGACGGCGATCCTATCCATACTTCCATAGTTCCATACACAAACCACACCGCCTATAAGTACCAGCTCCTACCGTTGCTAATTTCCACACCCAAGAAGCACTCTGACAACCATACCACCAAGCTGATAGCAAGCAAGCATTGGCCAATCGATCATGGTGATGCTTCAGCTTTCTGCTGTAGTCCTCCTTGCGCTCATCGCCCCCTCCCTCGCTGGTGACGCCGACATGCTCCAGGACGTCTGCGTCGCCGACTTGGCATCCCGTGAGTCATCATCTTTCTCAAGTTCGTTGTTGCATCTTTTGTGCGGGTTGTTACTGATGTGGTGTTTCGTCAAAATGAATGGCCGCAGCGGTCAAGCTGAATGGGTTCCCATGCAAGGCGGACATCACGGCAGACGACTTCTTCTTCGCCGGACTCAAGAGGGCTGGCAACACCAACAACGCGGCAGGGTCCAACGTCACGGCAGCAAATGTACAGTCATTCCTGGGGTGAACACGCTTGGCGTGTCCATGGCACGCGATCGACTACGCGCCAGGAGGCCAGAACCCGCCGCACACCCACCCGCGTGCCACCGAGATCATCTTCGTCACAGAAGGAGTCCTCGAGGTGGGCTTCATCACCACCGCCAACAAGCTCTTCACTAAGACCGTAACTGTCGGAGACGTGTTCGTCTTCCACGTGGCCTCGTGCACTTCCAGCAGAACAGGGGCGTGGCCCGCCTCCGTGATCGCCGGCTTCAACAGCCAGCTGCAGGGCACACAAGTCATCGCCAACACGCTCTTCGCTGCGCGCGCCAGTGCCTAGCGACGTGCTGGCCAAAGCCTTCCGGGTCAGTAACGAGGACATCGACGCCGTCAAGGCCAAGTTCAGGTAGTGTGGGTGCCTCCGCAGTTGGCAACTCTCCATCCGTTTCGGAAGAATAACCGTGTGTTCAATGCTGAATAAATGATACTCAAGCGAGCTGTAACGTGCAGTTGATTTTTTTTATGTGTATGTTCCATTTATTTGTCTTCAAAATAATACAAAGTTGTTTCTGTTTCACATAGTGTATGTTCATTTTAGTAACGTGTCCTCTAATTTTTTTTATGTGCATGTTATACATTTGATCCATTCCTTGACCCGAAATTCGCAGGGGCACGCACGTGCAGGAGCGCGCACCTGCCTAGCCGTGCCGGTCACCCTATTGCCTCGCGATCCGCAAAGTCGCTGGTCCCGCACGAGGGCACAATAATTTTTAAGTTTCTGCTTTTGAAATGTACATTTTTGTCGGTCGCATGTTCTGAAACTTATGAATATGTACCAATTTTCAGTAGTTGAAACATTTTTGTCGGTCGCGGGATATGAAATACATGATTTTTTCAGTCGCCCGCACCAAGTTTAAGTAGTTGAAACTTAATAGAAATTTAAAAATTCATTCTAACTTATTCAAAATGGATCTCATTTGAAAGCTCTCATCACCAGAAACGCAAACATGCAAACGAAATTTAATTTGGTTGGTTCAAAAGATATGAATGATGAAAAATCGCATGCAAAAGAAATCGCATGCCCCGCAGCTGTACTGCAAATCCTCTCACATTCCTTGACGTGTATGTTACATTAGTTGTTTTCAACTTGACAACAAATTTATAATTTGGCAGATTTCCCAAGATTTGTTCTACATAGACTAAACAACAACAAAAGTCTACTCTAAAAGAATGAGCAAACAAGCATGCGTTTGGCTTCGATTGTTCAACATTTTTGTCGGTCGCAGGATCAGAAATTCACGATTTTGCCGGTCGCCCGTACCAAGTTTCAGAAGTTGAAACTTAATGAAAATTAAAAAATCATACAAACGTATTCAAAATCGATCTCATTTGAAAGCCATCATCACCAGAACACGAACATGCAAACGAAATTTAATTTGGACTTTTGGTTCAGAAGATATGGATGATTGAAAATCGCATGCCAAAAGAAAAAGGGGATTGTGTGCCCCCGCATCTATGCTAGAAATTATCTCACATTCCTTGGCGTGTATGTTACATTAGTTATTTTCAACTTGTCAACAAATTTATAACTTTGCATATTTCCTAAGATTTCTTCTACATAGACTAAACAACAACAAAAGTCTACTGTAAAGAACGAGCAAACAAGCTTGTGTTTGGCTTCGATTGTTCAACATTTGTACGCACACTAATGTTCTCATCTAAAAAGTCGACCTTTTATTTATCTTGCAAGCTGGAATGGCTAAGAAATTAAAGTGGCCACATTTCATCGGCGTTCCCATGGTTACTCCATCTTGCCCACATCCACAATGGGGACGTGCTCCTCAGGAAGACCACCATCGGTGTTGCAGATGTCGGTTGTTGTATGTAATTTAATATTTACCAATGTCGTTATTGTTGTGCACACTCCTAAATGAATAGGTAGAAGTAGTTCAGAAATGACCTTCACAAAAGTTGTTTTGGACAAACATTCTATGCAAGATGTGTGATGTTCACACTAGATGGTTTATAGGGCCGACCAAACTCACTCATCTTCCATCCATGTCTTTTCCTACCTCTGTGCGACCTATGCGCACCTCAATGCTGCATCCTAGCCACCTCCTCACCACTCCTTCATTCCTCCTTCTCCCCCTCATCCTCGCTGCATCCCTCTTCCGGGAGCACACACACATAATAACAAGCGGGGTATGTGTGTTGTCGGTGATAGAGATAACGAGCCAGCTATTGGTTTGCTTTGTTTAGTAGAAGTCGCTTGAGTTTCTACCCCCTCAGTGAGTTTACCTGGTCCGTCATCCACTCGTCAAGTCGATCAATTCCACGGCACAATTTTGACATATGCTATGTATGTATGCACTAGAATGATATATTTTTTATTACCTTTTGATTTGACGAGGTGTCTCCGTCATAACATGTTGTTGGAAGATTAGGTTGCACAATACCACCAGTTCTATTCTACTTTGCAGTTACACGGGGTCAGAAACTCTAACACTACAAACTCGGCATATGCAATTGCACGACAAACCACTGTCGACAAATGCCCCGCCGCAATGACCATGAGGCCGGTCGGCCACGTCCGCCGCCATCAACATGTCGGACTCTAGCACAGAAGAATAGGAAATGGGACGTGGACATGCCTGGTGTCCCACGTCGGCCATGCCCCACATTTTATCCTTCCCCTCCCACAGCTTCAGTTCCCGAGGCTCACGGCCGGTGAGCTTGCCGTCGAGGGACAGATACTATTTTTGTTTTAAGGGTCCATGTTGGAGATGCCCGTACCTTATCCTATATACATAAGAGAGTGATCCTCACTAACTTATTTATCTCAACATGCAATCATGCCACCTCACCATATACAACTATAAATGAGATAAGGCCCACCTCAACATGCAATCATGTATAGAGAAAGACCAACCACAACATTCAACCACGCATATAAAAATGTTTTCCTTTTAATTGTTCTACATATGTTCAATAAATATTTTACATCTCTACACAATCAAATACAAGTCATATGTTATCAACCCAAATTTTCAACAAGCGGGGTATCATCTAGTTTTCATAGTCTAACCAACAGTCTTCAAATTAAGTTCACACCTTTGCTGCCTCCCAACTAACTCGATCTAAAAGGAACAGCAACCCCATGCCTTCTCAGTAAGATAATAATTTCTATACTCGTGCGTCATAGAATCTCAAGCCACCAGTCCTGTTTAGAATGCCGAGTTCCCGGCCGCCATGACGGGCTGTGATGTTCCTAATCCTACCGGAACAGAACAACAGGTAAATTCGCCACAAGATGCCGGCGAGCGTTTCGGACAAGACAGAGAACTCCCACTCCTCCCTCGTCGGTGATAGAGACGGCCGGCCAGCTACTGTTTACGCTGTAATCGCCATGAATGGCATATAATTGTTTAGCGCAAGTCAGTTTGGTTTTTACCGAAAAAGACTTTCGCCCCGCTTTATATATAAAGCAAAGATCATCGACACAACGATACAAACGCATACCACCACACATGCACATACCCAAGGCAGGATATATAAGTGTTGGGCGCAGCAACACCATCCCTATCTATGAAGAGATGAAGCCGCATACAACGAACTATGGACTTCAAGGCGGGCGCCTTCAGGAAGGATACAACACCGGAGCGCCGCCGCCGCCCGACTAGAGGGTCAGAGTTTCCCCTGGAGCAACACAACGGGCAAAATGAGCCGCGACGACGCCTTCAAAAAGGAAACGAGCTTCACTGTCGCCGGTCCGTCCGAGGATAGAGCAGGTTTTCACCCCGGCCAACACTCACCGCCACCGAACGCCACACCCCGGCCACCACACCGCCCACACGGACATAGCAGCCGGGCAGCACCAAGCCATGGGCTCTGCCCATGAGCTCCGTGCTACCACCACTAGGGCCGCCGCCCCGGCATCCAAGACCAAGACACCACCTCACTCGAGTCCCTTCGCTACCCTAACCAAAGAGGCGGCGGAAAGGCCCAGCCTTCGCACCTGGAGCCCCAGCGCCGAGACCCAATAGGCCGCCACGACTGGCCACCATCGCCCGTCCTGCAGCCCCGGGCGCGAGATGAGCTCGGTCCTGCTGCCGAGCGCGAGACGAGCTCGGTCTCGCGGCACCGGGCGCGAGACGAGCGATGGCCCATAGCTGGGAGCGGGCCAGCCCTTCGATGCAAGTAGAGCCTGGACGACAAGGAAGTGAAGCAAAGGTCGAAACGTCCCGACCACAGACGGGCCGACGCCGAAAAAGCCGGCCGCCGCCGCGGCCAGAGCCTCCGGCCACCGTGTAGCTGCCGCGCCACCAGGAGGCCACCACCCCCGGACCTCCCGCGCCGCCGCCCATGGCCGGAGCAGCAGCCACGCCCGGCCGCTGCCCCAACCCACGCCGCCTGCCAGAAAAGTTGCGTCAGATCCGGCCGGCACGCCCCCACCTCCACCAGCTCCAGCCCACCTCCGGCCCCGACCGAGAGGAGAGGGAGGCAGAGCCAGAGCCCGAAGAGAAGGGATCGACCAGATCCACCCGCAGCAGCCCGTGGTCAGATCCCGACCACCGCCGCCACCATGGGCACGCAGCCGCCGCGCTGCCGTCGTCGTCCACCATGCTGCCGCTCGCACGCCGCCGCCGGGAGCCATCGCCGCCGCACCACCGAGCCCCACGCACGCCGGCGTCGCCGCCAGACCAAGCCGCCCGCACCGCCAACCCTGCGGCGGAGAGTGAGGGGCCCGCCGCCAGCCAGCGGGGAGGGGGAGGCAGGAGGGAAGAGGAGGAGGAAGGCGCTGCCGCCAGTCGCCGAGGGGGGCAGCGGGGCTAGGTTTTCCGAATCCAATATCCGGTTTGGTTTTCCACCGGTCCGTAAGTTTACCTGGACTGGAGTCGCCGTGATTTCTGGCAACCAGACGCCCGTCACCCCCTCGTCAAGTTGATCAATTTCAAAGCACAATTTTGGCATATGCTTTGTGTGTATTTTTTTAAAAAAAGGAGGTTAAACCCCCGGCCTCTGCATCAATCGATGCATAAATTTGACATATGCTTTGTGTGTATACGGAATCTTCTTTTTTTGCTGTTGACGAGGGTTCTCCATCAGAACATGCTCTTGGAATACTAAGTCGCACAATACCACTAGACATTAGTTCTATTCTACTCTGTACGGCAGCTGTCCCAGCTCAACTTCGCAAGCAGCAAATGTCAGAAGGTATTCTTCACAGCAAAATCAGGATGCGCTTCATAGTTTCATAGAAAATGACTCCTCAGACAGTTTGCCACCAATCAGACATGGTATGCATATACATGTACGAAATACTAGTAAACTTTGGTGGGAGCATCTGCCCTTTCGTGGATAGACTTGTTACCCGGTTGATAGTTATATGCTTTGTATCTATTTCTATCATCCTTCTCCTAGTGTGCAAGTCACAATGGTGTCAGAGTTGTAATAGATTAATTGCATGCGTATCTCGGATAAGCTCCGATGATGATTCAAACTCGAACGGTTATCCCTTTGTTTATTTTATTTACTTCGCATATTAGATTTGTCTTGAGTTAAATTTAAAAAATGGTTAATCCCATATTGGAAATACCGGATTTGCTAATTTCCATCTAGATGGCAATCAGCAAATCTCATGTCATAATCTCCAACACCATCTGATTTTACGCGAATATTCATGTGGATTTTTTTATCGATTTATGTTTATTATTATTTTACTTTGTCTTTTCCCATGCGACACACAACTACATTTGCACACCCACATCGTCGCACACAAATGTAGTTAACTTTGCACGTCCGTGTACATGCGCGCAACTGTAGTTGCATGTCGCTTGGGTTTGTACCAGATATGTGAGTTACCTTGGAGTCGGCATGATATTGGTAACCAGTCAGCCGTCATCCACTTGTCAAGTTGATCGATTTCACAATACAATTTTGGTATATCTGATGTATGTATACCGTACTAGAACGGGGTCTTTGTTTTACCAGGGGTCTCCCTCATAACATGCACTTGGAAGGCTATTTCGCACAATACCACTAGTTCTATTCTATTCTGTGCAGAGAGCTGTCCCAGATCAGCTTTTGCAATCAGCAAAAGTCAAGATCATTCTTCATAGAAAAATCAGAGTACGTACGATTGATGATTACATGGAAAATGACTCCTCTGTTATGCAAGTGAGACCGACCGCTCGGAAACAGATACAAATCATATGATACTATCAACATGCTAACACTATCGTGGAACCTTCTGGATGGTTTCACGGGAGGCTTAATGATTCAAACTCTTAAAGGTTACAGTACTCTGTTTTTTTACTATGCATATATATTAGATTTATCTTAAACATTTTGTAACATTTGACCAACATCATATTAAAAAATATTAACACCTATAGTATCAAATAAGTACAATATTGAAATATATTTCATGATGAATCTAACAACATTGAGTTGGTATTGTAAATCTTGATTTTTCTAAAAACTTGGTTAAAGTTTTAAAAGTTTGACTTCAGAAAAATCTAATACGTGAACTAAAAAATCTCCCTTCTGCTATGAACCGTCCCCAAAACAGAAATTGCAATGCTACAAACTTAGCATGCACAACTACATGATAAGCCACCATCACCTTGTGCAATTGTGCATTGCTCCTGGCACAACGCCCATGTTGATCGAGGCCGATGAAGCTAATGTGTGTTGTCTCAATAGGATATGCCACTGAATGGATGGATCACAGATTGAATCAAAGACGCATGTGTAGCGGGTACAAGCCTGTAAGGAGAGCATAATTGCCGGGTCATCAGCAGCCAGGTCAAAGTTCAGAGGGGATAAAGAGTCCCCCTGTCTCAATCCTTTATGGGTGATAAAGTATTCTCCTAGGTTCTCATTAACCTTGACACAAACTTTCCCCCCTCTATCAGTCTCCATGACCCAATCAATCCATTTATCTGGGAATCCCTTCAATTTCAACATTTGAAAGAGGAAGGACCATTTGATTTTGTCATAGGCCTTTTCAAAATCAATTTTCAGAAGCATAGCACTTTGTTTTTTCTTTTTTATGCTATTCAAAGCCTCATGAAGGATCAAAACTCCCTCCATAATATACATGCCCTTAACAAAAGCAGTTTGAACAGGAGAAATAACATCAGCAGCTACCAAATTCAGCCTATTCATTAACACTTTTGTGATGATTTTGAAGCAGATATTTAGCAAGCAAATTGGCCTGAATTTCTGTATTTGATTAGCATCTATCCCTTTTGGGACTAGGGTAATAATCCCATAGTTTAGTCTACTAATATCAATTTTCCTATTGGCAAAGTCATCCAACAGAGCTTTTAGATCAAGTTTCACCAGATCCCAATAATGATGATAAAATTCAGCAGTGAAGCCATCTGGTCCAGGGGATTTATTCTGTGCCATTTTAAAGACAACCTTCTTAATTTTCTCCAAAGAAAATTCCTCAACTAATTTTTTTCCATATCCCTCTTGAATCCTAATGGGATTATCAATATTAAGTGAAACAGAAGAATTATCTGGTGGACCAAATAAGTTTTTGTAAAAAGTAGTGATATATTCTATCAAGTTTTATCCCTTCTATTATCCCTCCGCTTGCTCTAATCTGTTGATTTTGTTCCTTCTAAGTCTCCCATTTGCCTTGGCATGAAAGAATTTAGTATTACTATCCCCCTCTAGTATTTCATCAATTTTGGCTCTTTGTCTCCATTTAGCCTCTTCCTGCTTAAGGAGTCTATCAAGCTGAGCTCTTAAATCTATCTGCTCTTTTCTATCAGCAGATGTAAGGCCATTAACCTCACAATTTTTATCAATAATATCCAATTTAAGCAGGATATCTTTCTTTAGTTCAAAATACCATGCATTCATATTTCTGTTCCACCCTTTAAGTTTAGGTCTTAGATTTCTAGACTTTCCCAACAATCTGTCTATGCTGTCCCCTTAATGTTAGGATCATTCCGAACTTTCTGTACAATTTCATCAATCCCTTCTCTCAAAAACCAGGAATTTTCAAATCTGAAAATTGGCTCAGTTTTTTGGAAATCTCCAGAATCCAAGTAAAGAGGAGTGTGATCAGACTTCTCTCTAGTCAAAGTTGTTACTTGGGTTAAGGGGTATGTCTCTTCCCACTCAGTGCTACAAAGTATCATATCCAGTTTTTCAAGAGTAGGGTTGTGCATATTATCCCCCCAAGTGAATTGTCTCCCATTCATATCAAGCTCTCTCACCCCAGCTTGTTCCAGAATAGCATTAAAAAGAAAACTCCAATGCCCAGGGGATCCTGGTTTATTTTTCTCACTAGCTTTTCTAATAATATTGAAGTCACCTTCAATCAAAATTGGATTAACACAGGTTTGAAATACTCTAGATAACTCAGCCAGAAATAGAGCTTTCCTTTCTGGTTGTGCATCTCCATAGATCACTACTAAATCCCAAATAAACCTATTTTTAACATCTTGGACTGTCATTTTTATGTGATAGTCTCCTTCATCCTGAGAAATCACATCTAATGTGGTATAATTGACTCCCAACAGAAGGCCACCAGATTTCCCCCTAGCTGGAGTAAAATGCCAGTGAAAATCCCTTCCTGCACAAATTTGTTGTAAATCATTTCTAGAAAATTGTTATCTCATGGTCTCCTGCAGACCCAAGAAATCAACTCTCAATCCTAATGTGGGAGCAGCAGACCCGATCAGATTTGTTGTAAATCATTTCTAGAAAATTTGTGGGATCCTGCACAAATTTGTTGTAAATCATTTCTAGAAAATTGTTTTCACCCTGAAGAGGAGTCCGAGTAAAGTCTAGATAATGCCTCCAATAGGAAGATGATGTGAAACACTACCATTGACGGGTAAAATCAAAGTAGATCAGGACAAGTTTTTCACTCTGGAGTTCGAGACCTTGTGCTCGAAGGCATCACAAAAGTTGACTCATCTTGTACTGCCGCCCCCACTTTCGATGAAGAAGTCCCTGCTGCAAGCTGGAGCATCTTGCATCGATATGCGTACACACTCACAACCCTAATGTGGACGTTACAACAGGACATTACCATGTATACAAGGAGCAAATCAATGCACACGGTCAAAATCAGCAAGGCCACCTTTGCCGCAAAGAGCCCACTCAAGGGAATCAAGCTGTAGCCCCAAATCTTAGACAGTCATTGGAAGCACATACATATACTCCGTATATAAAGCTAGAAGACCTTTCCGAAAAATTAACTCGTGAGCCCTTTGTATTTTTTTTTTTTTGCATGCGTGCAATTTCTAATAGATAGGTTGCGTAATTTGAACCTGCCCCAACCCAACATGTCCTTGTTCCATTCCAAAAGGGAGAAGCCTTAAGTAGGACTAGGAGTACTTGTTAACTATAAGGGCGTTTAGCATGGTGCCATGGTAAAGCAAGCCAGCGTCGGCCAACGACCTTTGCTAGCTTCCAACAGTAACTTACCTAAAAGGAGCAGCAGACCCGCAAGCCTGCTCAACGATATAATGTTTCATACTCGCCCGTTGTACAATCTCAAACCACCGGCCCTAAATAAGAATGCCAAGTTCCCGGCTGCAAAGAGTGCCTGCGACCGGAAGAGGAGAACAGTTAGACGACGGTGAGCTTTTCGGACCAGGTAGAGAGTGTCTCATTCCTTGTCCACGAGCAAGCACATATTATCAGTGATAGAGACGGCCGGCCAGCTATTTGCTCCGTAGCCGCCAGGGTTTGCATCTGATTGGTCAGCATAAGTCGCTTGGCTTTTTAACCGGTTTGTGAATTTTACAGGGGCCGTCATATATAACCAGATGGTCGTCGGCCACCCGGTTTGTGTATTTAAGGAGATCAACTTGATCGATTCCACAACACTAGAACGTGGCCTTAACTCCTTTTTCTTTTTGACAAGGGTCTCAGTCTCATAACATGCGCTTGGAAGACTAGGTCAGACAATTCCACCACCGTTGGTTCTATTCTTCTCCGTACGAGAGCTGTCCCAGCTCAGCCTCGCGAGCAGCAAAAGTCAGAAGCCACAGAAAAATCAGGATAGTTTCATGCAGTCATTCACCAAATGACTCCTCTCTGATCCAAGTGAACAGCTTGCCACCCCAAGAAATAAGCTCAACTTGATAACAGCTATACGGTCTAAGTACGATACAAACCGAATGGGTGGATCATGGATCGATCGACCAAACAACTTGATAACAGCTATATCATGTGCAACTCGGGTCTGTTGTCTCCAACAGGATATACCACCGAATGGATGGATCATGGATCGATTCAAGAACGCATGTGCAGCAGGAACTAGCCAGCAAGAGTGCAAAAATCAACTAATCTAGTATATTCCCATTGGCTCCAACATAATGGAATCAGATGCGCAGGCTCTTGCGTGTTTCCCTCCCATCTGAGCCGACGACCCTGAGACGGCGATCCTATCCATACTTCCATAGTTCCATACACAAACCACACCGCCTATAAGTACCAGCTCCTACCGTTGCTAATTTCCACACCCAAGAAGCACTCTGACAACCATACCACCAAGCTGATAGCAAGCAAGCATTGGCCAATCGATCATGGTGATGCTTCAGCTTTCTGCTGTAGTCCTCCTTGCGCTCATCGCCCCCTCCCTCGCCGGTGACGCCGACATGCTCCAGGACGTCTGCGTCGCCGACTTGGCATCCGTGAGTCATCATCTTTCTCAAGTTCGTTGTTGCATCTTTTGTGCGGGTTGTTACTGATGTGGTGTTTCGTCAAAATGAATGGCCGCAGCGGTCAAGCTGAATGGGTTCCCATGCAAGGCGGACATCACGGCAGACGACTTCTTCTTCGCCGGACTCAAGAGGGCTGGCAACACCAACAACGCGGCAGGGTCCAACGTCACGGCAGCAAATGTACAGTCATTCCCTGGGGTGAACACGCTTGGCGTGTCCATGGCACGCATCGACTACGCGCCAGGAGGCCAGAACCCGCCGCACACCCACCCGCGTGCCACCGAGATCATCTTCGTCACAGAAGGAGTCCTCGAGGTGGGCTTCATCACCACCGCCAACAAGCTCTTCACTAAGACCGTAACTGTCGGAGACGTGTTCGTCTTCCCACGTGGCCTCGTGCACTTCCAGCAGAACAGGGGACGTGGCCCCGCCTCCGTGATCGCCGGCTTCAACAGCCAGCTGCAGGGCACACAAGTCATCGCCAACACGCTCTTCGCTGCCGCGCCGCCAGTGCCTAGCGACGTGCTGGCCAAAGCCTTCCGGGTCAGTAACGAGGACATCGACGCCGTCAAGGCCAAGTTCAGGTAGTGTGGGTGCCTCCGCAGTTGGCAACTCTCCATCCGTTTCGGAAGAATAACCGTGTGTTCAATGCTGAATAAATGATACTCAAGCGAGCTGTAACGTGCAGTTGATTCCTTGACCCGATTTTTCAGTCGCCGCACCAAGTTTAAGTAGTTGAAACTTAAATTCATTTGAAAGCTCTCATCACCAGAAAGCATAAACATGCAAACGAAATTTAATTTGGTTGGTTCAAAAGATATGAATGATGAAAATCGCATGCAAAAGAAATCGCATGCCCGCAGCTGTACTGCAAATCCTCTCACATTCCTTGACGTGTATGTTACATTAGTTGTTTTCAACTTGACAACAAATTTATAATTTGGCAGATTTCCCAAGATTTGTTCTACATAGCATTTTTGTCGGTCGCAGGATCAGAAATTCACGATTTTGCGGTCGCCCGTACCAAGTTTCAGAAGTTGAAACTTAATGCGTTTTCAAAATCGCATGCACCTGCCTAGCCGTAGTTATTTTCAACTTGTCACCCTATTGCCTCGCGATCCTAATGTTCTCATCTAAAAAGTCGACCTTTTATTTATCTTCGCTGGTGGCCACCATCGGCGATGGGCACAATAATTTTAAGTTTCTGCTTTTGAAATGTACATTTTAGTTCGGTCGCAAAATGTTCTGAAACTTATGAATATGTACCAATTTTCAGTAGTTGAAACATTGCATGACAAACCACTGTCGACAAATTTTCCGCCGCCATCAACATGTCGGTCAGATACTATTTTGTTTTAAGGGTCCATGTTGGAGATGCCCGTACCTTATCCTATATACATAAGAGAGTGATCCTCACTAACTTATTTATCTCAACATGGATATGAAATACATGATTTTTCAGTACCGAAAAAGACTTTCGCCCGCTTTATATATAAAGCAAAGATCATCGACACAACGATACAAACGCATACCACCACACATGCACATACCCAAGGCAGGATATATAAGTGTTGGGCGCAGCAACACCATCCCTATCTATGAAGAGATGAAGCGCATACAACGAACTATGGCCGCACCAAGTTTACTTCGCAAGCAGCAAATGTCAGAAGGTATTCTTCACAGCAAAATCAGGATGCGCTTCATAGTTTCATAGAAAATGACTCCTCAGACAGTTTGCCACCAATCAGACAGTACCCGGTTGTTGAAACTTAATATCGACACACAACTACATTTGAAATTTAAAATTCATTCTAACTTATTCAAAATGGATCTCATTTGTCTCCCTCATAACATGCACTTGGAAGGCTATTTCGCACAATACCACTAGATCATTCTTCATAGAAAAATCAGAGTACGTACGATTGATGATTACATGGAAAATGACTCCTCTGTTATGCAAGTGAGACCGGCCGCTCGGAGACAGATACAAATCATATGATACTATCAACATGCTAACACTATCGTGGAACCTTCTGGATGGTTTCACAGGAGGCTTAATGATTCAAACTCTTAAAGGTTACAGTACTCTATTTTTTTACTATGCATATATATTAGATTTATCTTAAACATTTTGTAACATTTGACCAACATCATATTAAAAAATATTAACACCTATAGTATCAAATAAGTATAATATTGAAATATATTTCATGATGAATCTAACAACATTGAGTTGGTATTGTAAATCTTGATTTTTCTACAAACTTGGTTAAAGTTTTAAAAGTTTGACTTCAGAAAAATCTAATACGTGAACTAAAAAATCTCCCTTCTGCTATGAACCGTCTCCAAAACAGAAATTGTAATGCTACAAACTTAGCATGCACAACTACATGATAAGCCACCATCAGCATGTGCAATTGTGCATTGCTCCTGGCACAACGCCCATGTTGATCGAGGCCGACGAAGCTAATGTGCGTTGTCTCAATAGGATATGCCACTGAATGGATGGATCACAGATTGAATCAAAGACGCATGTGTAGCGGGTACAAGCCTGTAAGGAGAGCATAAAACGCAAAGCTCTTTTTACCGGAACTGGTAGCTACCGGTGAAGCATTCAGCACACAAAGGCTTAGAGATGTGTGCGGGTTTTTTTTTATGTATTCACGTTGCTTCAATTTGTATCTCCCATTATGTCAACTCGGCTTGTCTTGTTAACAGTACTTTTTGTCAGAAACCAAGAGAGAGTACCAGAGAGAATTTGTATCTCCCATTAAAATCTATAATATCAAAATGCATGTGATCTATCCCTGCACAAAGTCAATTTAATTTCCTTTTGATATTTTTGAACATTTAATCTTTCAACCCAAAATTATGTTCTTGATTTTTTATATATATTTGAACTCCTGGCACCAAGACCTCTAGAGCAAGACCAATCTTGAATACATTCGAACATGTTTAAATTTCAAGATTTCAAATGAGTGAAATCTGTTTTCCGAAATAAGTGGAATAACTTTTTTCAATTTAGTGAAACCAATTTTTTGAAATGAATGAAATTTGTTTTCATGCATATGAAACATATTTCAGTGTCAAATATGTGAAACTTATTATTTCAAAATGTGAAACTTGTTACTTACACAATGTGAAGCTGATTATTTCAAATTATTTATAAAGTTAGTGAAATCTTGTTTTGAAACGAATGAAATTGTTTTTAAGATGATAGTTTTTGAAATAATGAAACCAAAACAACTTTTTGAAATGAGGGAAATCATTTGTTCATACACATGACACATACTTGGTGAGAAATACGTTAAACTTGTTATTTCAAATAAATGAAACAGGTATTTTTCAAATATACGAGTGGAATATTTTTAATGTGTTATATGAAATGAGTGAAATCAGTTTTTGAAATGAATGGAATCTGTTTTTTTAAAATGGGTGAAATATGTTTTTGAAAAGCGATTTTTCAAATGACTGAATTTGTTATGGAAACGAATGAAATGATTTTTCTAAATGAATGAAATCAGTTTTATGGAATGAATGATGCCAGTTCTTTGAAATGACCGAAACTGTGTTTTCAAATGTTTGAAATTGATATTTTCAAATCAGTTAAAATAGTGCGGAATTGTTTATTAGAAATTTATTAAACTGATAATATATGAAAGATATTTCAATGTGTTCATCGTTCCATAATTCAGTTTGTGAAAATGTTTGAAATCATAGAAAGCACTTCTATGAAATAGTGAAACATTTTAAAGGTCTTTACACCATGAATTGAAATATATAAATAGCTTCAATAAGGAACATTTTGTTCAAAAGATATGAATCATTAAAAATATGAGGATGAAAATAAAACGCATGTGAAGTGTATGGGGTGAGAGAATGCATGCATGCACTATTCTCTCGGCTCCTCTCTCTCTCTCTCTCTCTCTCTCTCTCTCTCTCTCTCTCTCTCTCTCTCTCCTCTTTAAAAGCTGAAATCGTATGATGAAGGTACATGTATTCATGTGTATACTCATTCATCTCTCTTATACACAAAACAAGGGCATGAATCCCCAAAAGGACACCAACTGTGGATGCTTGACCTGTAGGTACCGGCTCTGGTAAAAAAAGAACCATTCCAGTGCATAAAACAACTAGCATTTACCTATTGGTTCCAAATTAATGGAACTGGATGCTTGTGTAGCAAGTAGCTCTTGCTTGTTTCCCTCCACACCTGAACCCCTGGCAGCTAAAGGATAGAAGGCGCCCCCCATTGCGCTTCCCTTGCTGGCGTCGAGTGCTGCCGCCACACCAGCTCATAGGCTTGGCCATCGGAAATTGACCAGAATGCGGGACGCCAGAGCATACGGTGGCCGGGATAGAGGTCGCCGACGAAGGTGTGGCCTCCACGTGGCTACGAGGTGGATGGAAAAAAACATAGGTAAAGCGCACAAAAAATGTGAATAACACCGATGAGTGGGCTCCTCATGGTGGGATAAAAAGAAAGGTTGCATTTTTTGAGAAAATGTGACAAAAAGGACGTCTTATGTAAAATTAACCCGAAAAACATTAGCCAGTACAATGAAAAGATAACAAGACACAAAAAATAGAAAAGATAAAATTACATCAAACATCATACTAATTTTCTTCTTCTTTCAATTGTAATGAGATCACACTATAATAGCAAATCTATATCATTAGATCCATCATGAAAAGTATTTTCATTTTTTTGTATTGCATATTAATATTTTATTTTATAATCTTGGTCAAACATATATATGTTTAAATTTCAAGAAAATTGATGCATCTTATAGTTTGGGACGAAGGGAGTATATGTGAACTTCGCTGCTGGATTTGTTGGGGTTGTGGTTATATGGTCGTATTTCTGTAAATGTTTCTTTTGTGCAACAAAGCACTCAACTCAATATAATGACCTCTAGAATGATATAAAACACCCCTACAAAAGATAAAATTACAAGTCAGCCCCTATAGAGCCATCAGTCTTCAACCAACCGAACGAGTAGAAGGCACACAATTCCTGCTCCATTCCTGCTAGAGCCAGACTACATTTTCTCAGTGCGGACCAGAAGTCATTAATACTATCAGATCAACATCCAGGGCCAAAGCAATTGCCCGAGTCATAGACAACCTATGGCCCCCGAGAAACATCTCAAGCACCACAACCCCAAGATCCACCACCCTCAACCACCGAGGAGGAAGAATATCATTTCCAAGAACCGAAAGCAATCACTAGAGCGACCACCGCCCTAAATGCAAATGGCAAAGCTTCCACCACGAGCACCATTGTTGTCGCTCGAATCAACGCATGGATGTTGACTGCTCCAGAACAACCCAGTGAATCCAAACACCCTAGTCGTGAGACAAAACTTCACATGCCATCCGCTGGCGCTAGAGTGAGACAAAGCAGGAATGATCTCATTTTGAAGCAAAGGCACTGCTGGTGGCCCCTGCTCGGATCCGATGGTAACCCTCGAACCAGAGGGGGACTAGGGTCCATCGCACCTCCAAGGTCGCTCGATCACCCACTTGCCTGTCTCTACATGACATGTATTTCATTCCACTTAGAAAATTTTATTTCTATAAACTTGAGATAATATATTGAGAAAACTATTTCTCTCAACCTGGTGCTTCTGTAGTATTGCAGAGAAAACTAACCTAGTGGTTGTTTAAAGAAAATATGAAGGCCCATTTTATTGACTCATAATGTCGCCTAAAGAGAATATATCAAAATGAGTACATGCCTATCTTCTGCATGGATAGGATACACACTCTCCCCCCCACACACACACAAGAAAAATAAATAGAAAAACATCGCCCTTCAAATATCCTACCGAAGCAAATTCAAGAATGGATCAACAACTATCAACATCAACCACCGTCGATGGTAGAGTGGCTATGGTAAAAGTGCTTCGACAACCATTCCTCCACGAACAATGTTGCAAGCGTCGATGTCTCTAGATCCACCCATTGGGGCTAGATCATGGGTATTCACCCCGAAGAGGGAGTCCGAGTAAACTCTAGATAATGCCTCCAACAGGAAGATGATGTGAACCACTACCATTGACAGGTAAAAGAAAAAGGAGGCTAAACCAAGATTTTTCTCTCCGGAGTTGGAGACCTTGTGCTCAAAGGCATCACAAAACTTGACTCATCTTGTACTACCGCCCCCGCTTTCCATGAAAAAGTCCTTGCTGCAAGCCAAAGCATCTTGCATCGATATGTGTACACATTCACAACCCTCATTTAAAGACATTATAACCGCGCATCTTTCCAGCCCTCTCAGGACACTGCTGTTTTTGGCCATCGGATCTGCACTAATAGGCATTTGTGGCCGTTGGTTTTTTTTAGTCCCGCATCGACTTCATTGACGAACAGAGGGCACCACACAGGATGGGCCGCTGCTCCTGAAACAAAACATGTGCTCTGCTGTTGTTTGGGCCTATGGGCCTTACCTCTGCGAGCAACGAAGCCTAGAAAAACGCAACGTACACCTAGCCTCCGACGGAGCGAGCGTTCCCAGCCGCCGGACAGTCGGGCTCATGGATCTGTACGATGCAACAGACCTGCGCCTGGTATTTCTCAAAAACAAAAACCTATGCGTCGGCCATGCGATGGCAACTGCACCTACCGAGGGAGCGACACGAGTCACCTCACTAGGCGACGCTAGGAGGAGATAGCGGGGCAGGGAAGCGTTGGCTTCAATTGGAGTATAATTCGGCAGTAATTGAGGTTGTAAATCGCCATTGCTGCTACCCATTAATAGTGATTGATGCGGACCAAGCAATATCAACCGGCAGTTCAGCACTTCAAGCGTCCTGCGGTGGCGAGTAATGGCGATGAAGCCCATATTCCCTTTGTGTAACCGTCACTGACACTGGAGGTGCGTTACTTGCTCTACATATATTTTGCTCCATTGCCTGTTGCTTCATTTCTTTCATGTGGCATTTCCTTCCACTCCTATCTTCTCCCTCCTGGTCCATTTGGCTCCTCGGGTCAATGTTTTCTTGCTGAGGGATTGGCTTGTTTGCTTGCTAGATAGATGGAGTATTCGCTTCTGATTAATAGCCTTTGACGTTGGATGATCTTGCTTCATACAAATTGTGTTTCCGTGGTGCTTGAGGTGACAACTATGATCATGACCTTTCTATGGTATGATTGGCTACACCCTGCTCTCATCGAAGTTTGGACATGGCTTCTTGGAAGTTACCTTTTTTTTAATTCCCAGTAATTCTTTATCTTTGTTCCTTCCAAGAAATATAATCGGTATATAGCCCAGAGTATATCATATTATGTTGCTTCCTTGGGGTGTCTTCACATGAAGGACATTTGGAATTTCGTATCCAACCAGGCATATATTAGCTTTTGTAATTGACAAGGCCACAATGTTAGATGAAACTATACTGCACTATGCATAATCCAATTTGAAATCACATTTTCTACCTGGTCTCTTACTTTCCTTTTCCCACTACCAATTGTGCCACAAATTCCTTGTGCGCCTTTTCCTTACCGAAAATCTCTATTTCGAAATAAAGATATCACTTCAGAAGGAAATTAATACCCTCAATTTTACTTAGATTCTTCCGCATGTAATTTGCAAAATCACCATATGCTTTTTTTCACGAGTTATTGGTCTTAGTTTTTTGAGGATTGCATGCGCTTGCTGTGGAATAAGTGGGAGTTTTCATTATTTTTTAGTTTTTTGAGGATTGCATGTGCTTGCTGTGGAATAAGTGGGAGTTTTCATTCTTTCCAACTGGACGAGCGCCGGATATCTGAAAATAATTATGCCCAAAAAGTGACAAGATACATACACCATTAAGTAGTCTGGTTTCGACTGTGATAGCATCGTATGTCAGTTAGTGAAAGGAGCATAGGCATGGAGTCGATAAGAGAATATTTTTCTATTACGATGATGATCTTTAAAGTGAATAAATAAGAATGTATCTAAGTGCTAAGGCTGAGAGATGAATCTCCATATGAATTGATGTTTCTAAAGATTAAAAGAAAAGAGAAATACAGAACCTAAATGTGACATGAATAGCATACCTACTGCAAGTTTGTGACGGTTGTTCCATCGTGAAAACCATACTATACTAGCCTCATTCAGGATACATTGGATCTCCATGCTATTGGGAAGAAATTGTTGGAAAACATCACCTTGATCGCTAAATTATGACGTGCCTATTCTATTACTACATCAACCAGTGTTGTGACATTGTACATGGATTAGCTCTCTTCATTGTATACAAATTTACAACAGAATGTGTTTAAAACTGCTCCCCCTTGAAGTCTATATTCCTCTGTTATGCGCACCAAGTAATTAGTCATTTCACTCATTTGTGCTCCAGCTTGTGTTAGGAAACCGATACGCGGTCATTTGACTTATCTATGCTGCAGATTAATCATATAAGGCAATTGTAGGATTGTAGTTTTTTCTCGCTTCTTACAAAATGAAATACTATGAAGGCCAGTGTTACATTGTTTTTATTCAGTTCACTAATAATAAACTACGCAAATTGGTGACGAATCAATCAATTACAAAATATTTATCCATATATTTCCATAAATTCCAACCCTTCTATTGGCAAAATGGACGGGCGCAGCAACGCGCGCCATCATGGTCTAGTGTGGACATCACAACAGGACATTACCATGTATACGAGGAGCAGACCAAAGCACGAGACCAACATCAGCAAGGTCACCGACTTTACAAAGAGCCCACTCAAGGGAATCAAATGGTAGCCCAAGTCTTCAACAGCCATTGGTCTTAGAGTATAAAGTCTATTCGTATTGTAATCTATCTCTATTAGTCTAGTCTTGGAGCCCAACCTTTGTAATCTATATAAACAGCCCTTGAGGCTCCAATCAATATAACAATTACTTCTCCAATATCTCAATCTATCATGGTATCTGACGCCTAGGTTTTTCGTACCTGGTATGGCTCCGCCACCCGCGCCGCCGCCCCGGCCGATTCGGCCCCTCTTCTTCATGGCCGAGTTCCGAGCCGCCGGCGCCCCATCCCCTACCTCTTCCTCTACAACTACCCAAACACCTCCCCACCCATCCACCGCTCCCGCGCCACCAGCTCGGTCGTCATGGCCTCCTCAGCATGATCCTTGGACTGGCCTCGTCCAAGCTTGGTCGATGCCTTGGTCGGCCCCCTCGCCGTATGGTGCCCCTCCTGCGTACACGGGCACGTGGAGCCCCGGTCTTCGTCCAGCCATCGGCTCTCCAGGACTCCTTGGACCCAGGTCGCCGGTGCACGTCTACACCGCCACTCCTACTCCGCCTACCAGCACGCCAGGACCGCCGTCGCCCTCCAACACCATGCCGGTCTTCTACGGCAACATGCAGGCCCCAATCGCATACTACCCATCCGCTATCCCCTACGTCAACATGCAAGCTCCTAGCCCCTCTGCTCCTCCCCAACAGCCGGCTTGGGACCAAGCCGCCTTCATCAACGCCATGAACAATTTTGTCCTCAACGACGCAGGTACGGATTGGATTTTCGATTCTGGTGCATCAATGCATATGTCTTCAAATATGAATTTATTGTCAGCTTGTTTTCCTTCTGCTTTTTCCACTATCACCATTGGCGATGGCTCCACCATCCCTGTTTCATGCACCGGTCACTCTTACATCCCTTCCTCTCATGCCAATTTCTTCTCCGCAATATTCTTGTGGTTCCTTCCATCATCAAAAATCTTATTTCTGTTAGACAATTTTGCATTGACAACAAAGTTATCCTGGCCTTTGACCCTTTTGGTTTGTCTGTGAAGAATCTGACAACGGGGGCGGTCCTCGCTCGGTACAATAGCACAGGCGATCTTTATCCTCTTCATGGCGCCCACATCCACCCTCGTGCCATGCTCGCATCCGCTGATCTATGGCATCGTCGCTTCGGTCATCCCAGCAAAAACACTTTGACGTCTTTACTCCAAGAATTTTGTATCCCTAGTTCTAGCAGTCCCCATAATCCCTCTCTCTGTAATGCATGTCAATGCGGCAAACATGTTAGATTACCTTTTGGAACCTCTACTACCATTAGTACTTTTCCTTTTGAGTTACTTCACTGTGATTTATGGACCTCCCCAGTCCCTAGTGTTTCTGGTTATAAATATTATCTTGTGATCTTGGATGATTATTCTCACTATACTTGGACCTTTCCTCTCCGCGCTAAATCTGAAGTACCTGCAATCTTTCTCAACTTTCGACAATATGTAATCACACACTTTGGCTTGCCAATTCGATTTATTCAATGTGATAACGGTCGTGAATTTGATAACACCCAAAACCGCACCTTCTTTCTCTCCCAAGGCATTCTTCTTCGCTTTTCATGCCCTTATACGTCTTCTCAAAATGGTAAAGCTGAACGCTGTCTTTGCTCTATTAATGATGTTCTTCGCACATTGCGTTTACAAGCCTCTCTTCCTTCCCGTTTTTGGGTTGAAGCCCTTCGCACCGCCACACTCCTTCTTAATATTCGACCAACTAAAACTTGCCCTCTCTATTCGCCTTTCCAATCTCTTTTTCTCTCCCACCCTGACTATTCTTTTCTGCGTGTTTTTGGCTGTCTATGCTTTCCCAACATCGCCTCTACCGCCTCCAACAAACTAGAACCACGCTCACTACCTTGCATTCACCTTGGTCTTTCTGATGATCACAAAGGATATCGTTGTTTCAACCATCTTCGGTCGTATCATTCTCTCTCGTCATGTCACATTCGATGAAAATACTTTTCCTTTTCTGTCACTACAACCACAACACCAATTCCACCATAATCCGCCACCACCAAAACCCCTTCCTAGTTCGCCTTCGGTCATCTCTGCTGCCATGGAATCTTGTTCCGCCTCTCACCGGAATCGCCTAACGTTAGCCACCCTCCTGCCCGTCCCCCACCTCTCCCAGAATCGCATCCTCTACCCCATCCGTCTTTCCTCACCACATCCTACCACGGCAACCCCTCGACACCCACCACCTCTGATTCTTCTTCCTCACCGTCCTCTTCAACCGAAAACCCACTGCCACCCAATGTCGTTCTTATACCACCGCTCACCAATGATCATGCCATGTGCACCCGTGGAAAACGAGGATTTCTTCTGTTGGGGAACGTTGCAGAAAATTAAAATTTTTCCTACGGTTTCACCAAGATCCATCTATGAGTTCATCTAAGCAACGAGTCAAGGGAGTGAGTTTGCATCTACATACCACTTGTAGATCGCGTGCGGAAGCTTTCGAGAGGATGGTGATGATGGAGTCATACTCGGATCACCGATGACCAAAGCGCTGAACGGACAGCACCTCCGCGCTCAACACACGTGCAGACGGGCAACGTCTCCTCCGTCTTGATCCAGCAAGGAGGAAGGAGAGGTTGAGGAAGATGGCTCCAACAGCAGCACGACGGCGTGATGATGATGGAGTGACAGTTCTCCGGCAGGCTTCGCAAGCGCACGCGGAGGAGGAGAGGTGTTGGGAGGGAGGCTGCGCCTTCAAGTTGTGTATGCAGCCTCCCTCACCCCTCTATTTATAGGGGAAGGGAGGGGGGCGGCCCTCTAGATGCATCTAGAGGGGGCGGCGGCCAAGGGAGGGGCTTGCCCCCAAGGGGCGCCCCTTAGGGTTCCCCCTCAACCCTAGGCGCATGGGCCCAAGGGAGGGTGCGCCCAGCCCACCAGGGGCTGGCTGCCTCCCACGCAGCCCAGTGGCCCCCGGAGGGGTGGCCCTCCCGTGGTCCTCCGAACCTTTCCGTGGCCCCTCCACAATACCGATATGACCCAAACTTTTCCGGTGTCCGTTTGACAACTTCCCATATATAAATCTTTACCTCCGGACCCTTCCGAACTCCTCGTGACGTCCGGATCTCATCCGGACTCAACAACATTCGGTAATCACATACAAGTCTTCCTAATAACCCTAGCGCCACCGAACCTTAAGTGTGTAGACCCTACGGGTTCGGGAGACATGCGACATGACCGAGACGCTCTCATGTTAATAACCAACAGCGGATCTGGATACCCATGTTGGCTCCCACATGCTCCTCGATGATGTCATCGGATGAACCACGATGTCGAGGATTCAAGCAACCCGTATACTATTCCCTTTGTCGACGGTATGTTACTTGCCCGAGACTCGATCGTCGGTATCCCAATACCTCGCTCAGTCTCGTTCGCAAGTCACTTTACTCGTCCGTAATGCATGATCCCGTGACGGACACTTGATCACTTTGAGCTCATTATGATGATGCACTACCGAGTGGGCCCAGTGATACCTCTCCGTCATACGGAGTGACAAATCCTGTCTTGATCCGTGTCAACCCAAGACACTTTCGGAGATACCTGTAGTGCACCTTTATAGTCACCCGCCACGTTGTGACGTTTGGTACACCCAAAGCACTCCTACGGTATCCGGGAGTTACACGATCTCATGGTCTAAGGAAGAGATACTTGACATTGGAAAAGCTCTAGCAAAACAAACTACACGATCTTGTGCTATGCTTAGGATTGGGTCTTGTCCATCACATCATTCTCCTAATGACGTGATCCCGTTGTCAATGACATCTGATGTCCATAGTCAGGAAACCATGACTATCTGTTGACCAACGAGCTAGTCAACTAGAGGCTCACTAGGGACGTATTGTGGTCTATGTATTCACACGTGTATCACGATTTCCGGATGATACAGTTATAGCATGAATAAAAGACAATTATCATGAACAAGGAAATATAATAATAATGCTTTTATTATTGCCTCTAGGGCATATTTCCAACAGTCTCCCAAATTGCTTCATGCGCTGCCTCCGAGGCTGCCATGTACTCCGCTTCACATGTAGATCCCGCCACGACACTCTGCTTGCAGCTGCACCAGCTTACTGCTCCACCATTCAACATATACACGTATCCGGTTTGTGACTTAGAGTCATCCAGATCTGTGTCGAAGCTAGCGTCGACGTAACCCTTTACGCCGAGCTCTTCGTCACCTCCATAAACGAGAAACATGTCCTTTGTCCTTTTCAGGTACTTTAGGATATTCTTGACCGCTGTCCAGTGTTCCTTGCCGGGATTACTTTGGTATCTTCCTACCAAACCTACGGCAAGGTTTACATCAAGTCTGGTACACAGCATGGCATACATAATAGATCCTATGGCTGAAGCATAGGGGATGACACTCATCTCTTCTTTATCTTTTGCCGTGGTCGGGCATTGAGCTGAGCTCAATCTCACACCTTGCAATACAGGCAAGAACCCCTTCTTGGATTGATCCATTTTGAACTTCTTCAAAATCTTATCAAGGTATGTGCTTTGTGAAAGACCTATGAGGCGTCTCGATCTATCTCTATAGATCTTGATGCCTAATATATAAGCAGCTTCTCCAAGGTCCTTCATTGAAAAACACTTATTCAAGTAGGCCTTAATGCTATCCAAGAATTCTATATCATTTCCCATCAAAAGTATGTCATCTACATATAATATGAGAAATGCTATAGAGCTCCCACTCACTTTCTTGTAAACGCAGGCTTCTCCATAAGTCTGCATAAACCCAAACGCTTTGATCATCTCATCAAAGCGAATGTTCCAACTCTGAGATGCTTGCACCAGCCCATAAATGGATCGCTGGAGCTTGCATACTTTGTTAGCGTTCTTAGGATCGACAAAACCTTCCGGCTGCATCATATACAGCTCTTCCTTAAGATAACCGTTAAGGAACGCTGTTTTGACTTCCATCTGCCATATCTCATAATCATAGTATGCGGCAATTGCTAACATGATTCGGACGGACTTAAGCTTCGCCACGGAGAGAAAGTCTCATCGTAGTCAATCCCTTGAACTTGCCGATAACCCTTAGCGACAAGTCGAGCTTTATAGATGGTGACATTACCATCCGCGTCCGTCTTCTTCTTAAAGATCCATTTGTTTTCTATCGCTCGCCGATCATCGGGCAAGTCACCAAAGTCCATACTTTGTTTTCATACATGGATTCTATCTCGGATTCATGGCTTCTAGCCATTTGTTGGAATCTGGGCCCGCCATCGCTTCTTCATAGTTCAAGGTTCACCGTTGTCTAACAACATGATTTCCGTGACAGGGTTGCCGTACCACTCAGTGCGGAACGTGTCCTTGTGGACCCACGAGGTTCAAGAGCAACTTGATCCAAGTACCTTGATCATCATCATTATTTTCCTCTTCGTTGGTGTAGGCATCACAGAACATTTTCTGAGCTGCACTACTATCCCGTTCAAGAGGTAGTACTTCATCGAGTTCTACTTTCCTCCCACTTACTTCTTTCGAGAGAAACTCTTTTTCTAGAAAGGATCCGTTCTTGGCAACAAAGATCTTGCCCTCGGATCTTAAGTAGAAGGTATACCCTATGGTTTCCTTAGGGTATCCTATGAAGACGCATTTTTTCGACTTGGGTTCGAGCTTTTCAGGTTGAAGTTTCTTGACATAAGCATCGCATCCCCAAACTTTTAGAAACGAGAGCTTAGGTTTCTTCCCAAACCATAATTCATACGGTGTCGTCTCAACGGATTTAGACGGTGCCCTATTTAAAGAGAATGTAGCTGTCTCTAGAGCGTATCCCCAAAATGATAGCGGTAAATCGGTAAGAGACATCATAGACCGCATCATATCCAATAGAGTGCGATCACAACGTTCGGACACACCGTTACGCTGAGGTGTTCCAGGCGGCGTGAGTTGTGAAACGATTCAACATTTTCTTAAGTGTGTGCCAAATTCGTGACTTAAATATTCTCCTCCACGATCCGATCGTAAGAATTTTATCTTTCGGTCAGGTTGATTCTCTACTTCATTCTGAAATTCCTTGAACTTTTCAAAGGTCTCAGACTTGTGTTTCATCAAGTAGACATACCCATATCTACTCAAGTCATCTGTGAGGGTGAGAACATAACGATATCCTCCGCGAGCCTCAACACTCATTGGACCGCATACATCGGTATGTATGATTTCCAATAAGTTGGTTGCTCGCTCCATTGTTCCGGAGAACGGAGTCTTGGTCATTTTGCCCATGAGGCATGGTTCGCATGTGTCAAATGATTCATAATCGAGAGACTCTAAAAGTCCATCAGCGTGGAGCTTCTTCATGCGCTTGACACCAATGTGACCAAGGCGGCAGTGCCACAAGTATGTGGGACTATTGTTATCAACTTTACATCTTTTGGTATTCACGCTATGAACATGTGTAACATTACGCTCGAGATTCATTAAGAATAAACCATTGACCATCGGAGCATGACCATAATACATATCTCTCATATAAATAGAACAACCATTATTCTCGGATTTAAATGAGTAGCCATCTCGCATTAAACGAGATCCGGATACAATGTTCATGCTCAAACTTGGCACCAAATAACAATTATTAAGGTTCAAAACTAATCCCGTAGGTAAATGTAAAGGTAGCGTGCGACGGCGATCACATCGACTCTGGAACCATTCCCGACGCGCATCATCACCTCGTCCTTCGCCAGTCTCCGTTTATTCCGCAGCTCCTGCTTTGAGTTACAAATATGAGCAACGGCACCGGTATCAAATACCCAGGAGTTACTACGAGTACTGGAAGGTACACATCAATTACATGTATATCAAATATACCTTTGGTGTTGCCGGCCTTCTTATCCGCTAAGTATTTGGGGCAGTTCCGCTTCCAGTGACCCTTCCCCTTGCAATAAAAGCACTCAGTCTCAGGTTTGGGTCCATTCTTTGACTTCTTCCCGGCAACTTGCTTACCGGGCACGGCAACCTCCTTGCCGTCCTTCTTGAAGTTCTTCTTGCCCTTGCCCTTCTTGAACTTAGTGGTCTTATTGACCATCAACACTTGATGTTCTTTCTTGATTTCAACCTCTGCCGACTTCAGCATAGAGAATACTTCAGGAATAGTCTTTACCATCCCCTGCATATTGTAGTTCATCACAAAGCTCTTGTAGCTTGGTGGGAGCGACTGAAGGATTCTGTCAATGACCGCCTCATCAGGGAGGTTAATATTCAGCTGGGTCATACGGTTGTGCAACCCTGACATCTTGAGTATGTGCTCACCGACGTAACTATTTTCCTCCATCTTACAACTATAGAACTTGTCGGAGATGTCATATCTCTCGACCGGCGTGAGCTTGGAAAACTAGTTTCAGCTCCTCGAACATCTCATATGCTCCGTGATGCTCAAAACGCTTTTGGAGCCCCGGTTCTAAGCTGTAAAGCATGCCGCACCGAACGAGGGAGTAATCATCAGACGAGACTATCAAGCATTCATAATGTCTTGGTTCTCTCGGGACGGAGCGTCACCTAGCGGTCCTTCTAGGACATATTGTTTCTGGCAGCTATGAGGATGATCTCAAGTTCCGGACCCAGTCCGTATAGTTGCTGCCGTCATCTTTCAGCTTGGTTTTCTAGGAAGCGTTGAAGTTCAAGTTGACATGAGCGTTGGCCATTTGATCTACAAGACATATTATGCAAAAGTTTTAGACTAAGTTCATGATAATTAAGTTCATATAATCAAATTATTTAAATGAACTCCCACTCAGATTAGACATCCTTCTAGTCATAAGTGTTACACGATCCGAGTCGACTAGGCCGTGTCCGATCATCACGTGAGACGGACTAGTCATCGTCGGTGAACATTCTCATGTTGATCGTATCTTCCATACGACTCGTGTTCGACCTTTCGGTCTCCGTGTTCCGAGGCCATGTCTGTACATGCTAGGCTCGTCAAGTTAACCCTAAGTGTTTTGCATGTAAAACTGTCTTACACCGTTGTATGTGAACGTGAGGATCGATCACACCCGATCATCACGTGGTGCTTCGAAACGACGAACTTTAGCAACGGTGCACAGTTAGGGGAGAACACCTCTTGATATTGTTGTAAGGGATCATCTTATTTACTACCGTCGTTCTAAGTAAACAAGATGCATATAACATAATAAACATCACATGCAATTATATAGTAGTGACATGATATGGCCAATATCATAAAGCTCCATTGATCTTCATCTTCGGGCTCCATGATCATCTTGTCACCGCATGACACCATGATCTCCATCATCATGATCTCCATCATTGTGCCTCCATGAAGTTGTCACGCCAACGACTACTTCTACTTCTATGGCTAACGCGTTTAGCAATAAAGTAAAGTAATTTACATGGCGTTCTTCAATGACACGCAGGTCATACAAAAATAAAGACAACTCCTATGGCTCCTGCCGGTTGTCATACTCATCGACATGCAAGTCGTGATTCCTATTACAAGAACATGATCTCATACATCACAATATGTCATTCATCATTCATCACAACTTGGCCATATCACATCACATGACAATTGCTGCAAAAACAAGTTAGACGTGCTCTAATTGTTGTTGCATCTTTTACGTGGCTGCAATTGGGTTCTAGCAAGAACGTTTTCTTACCTACGAATAACCACAACGTGATCTTGTCAACTTCTATTTACCCTTCATAAGGACCCTTTTCATCGAATCCGCTCCAACTAAAGTGGGAGAGACAGACACCCGCTAGCCACCTTATGCAACTAGTGCATGTTAGTCGGTGGAACCGGTCTCACGTAAGCGTACGTGTAAGGTTGGTCTGGGCCGCTTCATCCCACAATACCGCGGAAGCAAGATAATACTAGTAGCGGCAAGTAAGTTGACAAGATCCACGCCCACAACTAAATTGTGTTCTACTCGTGCAATAGAGAACTACGCATAGACCTAGCTCATGATGCCACTGTTGGGGAACGTTGTAGAAAATTAAAATTTTTCCTACGGTTTCACCAAGATCCATCTATGAGTTCATCTACGCAACGAGTCAAGGGAGTGAGTTTGCATCTACATACCACTTGTAGATCGCGTGCGGAAGCTTTCGAGAGGATGGTGATGATGGAGTCGTACTCGGATCACCGATGACCAAAGCGCTGAACGGACAGCACCTCGCGCTCAACACACGTGCACGGTACGGGCAACGTCTCCTCCGCCTTGATCCAGCAAGGAGGAAGGAGAGGTTGAGGAAGATGGCTCCAACAGCAGCACGACGGCGTGATGATGATGGAGTGACAGATTCCCGGCAGGGCTTCGCCAAGCGCACGCGGAGGAGGAGAGGTGTTGGGAGGGAGGGCTGCGCCTTCAAGTTGTGTATGCAGCCCTCCCTCACCCCTCTATCTATAGGGGAAGGTAGGAGGGGCGGCCCTCTAGATGCATCTAGAGGGGGCGGCCAAGGGAGGGCTTGCCCCCAAGGGGGGCGCCTTAGGGTTCCCCTCAACCCTAGGCGCATGGGCCCAAGGGAGGGTGCACCCAGCCCACCAGGCTGGCTGCCTCCCACGCAGCCCAGTGGCCCCCGGAGGGGTGGCCCCTCCGTGGTCCTCCGGAACCTTTCCGTGGCCCTCCACAATACCGATATGACCAAACTTTTCCGTGTCCGCTTGACAACTTCCCATATATAAATCTTTACCTCCGGACCCTTCCGAACTCCTCGTGACATCCGGGATCTCATCCGGACTCAACAACATTCGTAATCACATACAAGTCTTCCTAATAACCCTAGCGCCACCGAACCTTAGTGTGTAGACCCTACGGGTTCGGAGACATGCGACATGACCGAGACGCTCTCGGTCAATAACCAACAGCGGATCTGGATACCCATGTTGGCTCCTACATGCTCCTCGATGATGTCATCGGATGAACCACGATGTCGAGGATTCAAGCAACCCCAGATACTATTCCCTTTGTCGACGGTATGTTACTTGCCCGAGACTCGATCGTCGGTATCCCAATACCTCGCTCAGTCTCGTTACCGGCAAGTCACTTTACTCGCATCAGTAATGCATGATCCCGTGACTGACACTTGATCACTTTGAGCTCATTATGATGATGCACTACCGAGTGGGCCCAGTGATACCTCTCCGCCATACGGAGTGACAAATCCTGTCTTGATCCGTGTCAACCCAACAGCACTTTCGGAGATACCGTAGTGCACCTTTATAGTCACCCGATTCGTTGTGACGTTTGGTACACCCAAAGCACTCCTACAGATCCGGGAGTTACACGATCTCATGGTCTAAGGAAGAGATACTTGACATTGGAAAAGCTCTAGCAAAACGAACTACACGATCTTGTGCTATGCTTAGGATTGGGTCTTGTCCATCACATCATTCTCCTAATGACGTGATCCCGTTGTCAATGACATCGATGTCCATAGTCGAAACCATGACTATCTGTTGACCAACGAGCTAGTCAACTAGAGGCTCACTAGGGACGTATTGTGGTCTATGTATTCACACGTGTATCACGATTTCCGTATGATACAGTTATAGCATGAATAAAAGACAATTATCATGAACAAGGAAATATAATAATAATGCTTTTATTATTGCCTCTAGGGCATATTTCCAACATCTTCTCCCCACCAAACGTCTCAATCTTACCGCCACCCCAACCATCTCTCCTATTCCAACCAGTTATAAGCGAGCTCTTCTTGACCCTCTCTGGCTTTCTGCTATGCGCGATGAATTTGAAGCTCTTTAGCAAAATAATACATGGACTCTTGTTCCCAAACCTGCTGGTGTTAACATTGTTTCTGGCAAATGGGTTTTTCGTCATAAATTTCATTCCGATGGCACTATCGCTCGTTACAAAGCTCGTTGGGTGTGTCGTGGTTTCTCCCAGCAGCCTGGTATTGACTTTGATGAGACTTTTTCTCCTGTTGTTAAACCAAGCACTATTCGTGTTGTTCTTAGTCTTGATGTTTCCTCTTCTTGGCCTATTCATCAACTTGATGTTAAAAATGCTTTTCTTCATGGCACTCTCAATGAAACTGTTTATTGTCAAGAACCCTCTGGTTTTGAGAATCCTCGCTCCAAATTTTGTTTGTCTCCTCAACAAATCTCTTTATGGCCTTAAACAAGCTCCTCGTGCATGGTTTCAATGCTTTGCTACTTTTATTCAAACCATAGGCTTTATTCCCTCCAAATCTGATTCTTCTCTCTTTGTTTATCAGTCTTCTACTCACACTGCCTACCTCTTGCTTTATGTTGATGACAGCATTCTCACGGCTAGTTCTGATTCTTTTCTTCAACATACCATCTCTTCTCTCAATCGGGAGTTTTCCATGACTGATCTTGGTCCTCTTCATCATTTTCTAGGTATTCATGTTTCTCGCACAAAATCTTCCTCTTTCTTTCTCAACGGTCATACATTTTGGACTTGCTTTCTCGCTCGGTATGTCTGATTGTCAACCCTTCAGACTCCAGCCGACGTTGGTGCTAAACTGTCGGCTGATGGTGATCCTCTTCTGATCCTACTTTATATCGTAGCATCATCGGGCGCTTCAATATGCCACTCTTACTCGTCCTGAAATCTCCTATTCAGTTCAGCAAGCCTGTCTCTTTATGCATGATCCTCGTGCTCCTCATCCGCTCATGTCGACGCATTCTCCGCTATTTAAAAGGCACTCTTGATCACGGTCTCCTTATTAATTCTTCTTCACCTACAAGCTTGACAGTTTATTCTGATGCAGACTGGGCAGGTTGTCCAGATACTCGACGATCTACATCCGGATTTTGCTTATTTGGATAATAATCTTGTTTCTTGGTGTTCTAAAAGACAGGTAACAGTTTCCAGGTCTTCTGCTGAGGCTGAGATATAGGCGGTTGCTCACGCTGTGGCCGAGGCGGTGTGGCTACGGCAGCTTCTCGTTGAACTTCATCGTCCGGCTCCCACGTGCTACCATTGTTTATCTGTGATAACATCTCTGCAGTATACATGGCTTCCAATCCAGTTCAACATCATCGCACAAAGCACATTGAGATTGACATTCACTTTGTTCGTGAAAAGGTGGCTCTTGGCGAGGTTCGTGTTCTTCATGTTCCTACAAGTGCCCAATTTGCTGACATTTTTACCAAAGGACTCCCGACTGCATCGTTCACCGACATACGCTTCAGTCTCAACATTGTTTCGCCTGACGTTGAGACTGCGGGGGGATCTTAGAGTATAAAGTCTATTCGTATTGTAATCTATCTCTATTAGTCAAGTCTTGGATCCCAAGCTTTGTAATCTATATAAACAGCCCTTGAGGCCCCAATCAATACAACAGTTACTTCTCCAATATCTCAATCTATCAATTGGAAGCACACACATATATAAAGCTAGAAGGCCTTTCCAAAAAATCAACTCGTGAGCCCTTTGTGTCTTTTTCTTTTGCATGCGTGCAATTTCTAATAGATAGGTTGCATAATTTGAAACTGCCCCAACCAAACATGTCCTTGTTCCATTCAATATCTAATCAAATTTTTTTTAGAAAAGGAGGGTGTACCCCCGGCCTCTGCATCTGGAAGATGCATGCGGCCATATTATTAATTATTCCCAAAGACCTTACAAGGTAATAGATCAAAAAATCTGAAGCCACCATCTTGGCAATGCCTGTTGCTACTCCTATCCCTTGAAGAGGGGGTGTCGAATGTCTGAGCCTAATACCAAACAGACATCACATCAAAACCTAACATCTAAAGCCGGATGCCCCATCCAAGCCACTGCCTAGATTGGGTCACATACCGGTCCGGCACACTCCCAGTGAGCACCGCACGCTGCAAGGGCCATCACTTCCATCTTCCATCGACCCATCCTCAGAGAGACCTGATGTATCGACCTTACTAGGCCTCTCTGCCATCGACACCACCATGACGCCAGACAGCGTTCTCCTCCTGCGCGAGTCCATCTCCGCGCACCGGACACCGAGTCTCCACTGTGCCACACTGCCAAGATCCGCCGCCATCATTGCGTAAGATGAAGCACGGCTCCATCAAAGACGCCTTCCACTGGTCCCTCGAGTCAAAATGCAACCTCCAAGAATGACACCCCCAAGAGGGCTAGGGTTTCCCCCGGAGGTAGCGGATTGAGGTATTGAGCTTCTCCACGGCGATGCCTTCAGGAAGGATACGACACAGAAAAGTGCCGCCATCGCCGGCCTTGGCACCTAGCCGAGAGCAGAGCTTTCACCCGGATCTGCTTGACGAACCTTCATCCAGCATCATGTGCATCTGAACTCGACCACCCACAGCACCTCAGTGTCGCCGGTGCTCCAGTCACCACCGCTTCACCTCGCGCTTCCACGCCCTGGCCATATGCTCATGGCGCCCCTGCCACATCGCACTGGCGGAGCCTGGCCACCAGTTGCATCACCACCTCTGTCCCGCAGGGCCACCGGCCACTCCCCAGTCAGCAGCCTCCATCCCCGATTAGATCTGAGCACTCCCAGATCCGCCGCCAGAAGACGGCGCCCATGGCAGGAACCACACGGAGCAACCAGTGAAGGGGACCGCGCAGTCGAAGGTCTGGACGTCGGGGGAATGCGTCGGGCATCGTGGCGACCTGCTCCCCTACAGCGCTGACAAGGGGGTGGAGCCCCGCTCCCCAACCCACTTACTAGACCACGAGAGCAGCTCACGAACTGTTTGATCCATTCAACTTCGGCTTCTGTGACTACTTCTAATCTAGAGTTCATCTGCCTCTACTACTAAAGGGTACGAATCAGGTAAGCAATCTAAGCTTACACGGTACTGATGATGATACCTTTTAGTAGTGCCAGTAATAGCATCTGTGGTGTCAACTTTGAAGCAGCAGCAGCAGATCTAGCATCAATTTTGTTCTTTGTTGATGAAAATAGAGAAAATAGATTACTTAGCTTGTTTGAGCTACATCTGTGTGCTCTGTTGAAATTGGGGTTAAGTTTTGTTGTCTATTTTCAGAAAAGTTGTTTTGAGTACAAATTTTACATAAAGAGAGGGTTATATGTTGATGCTCAATCATGGTTGTTGAAAATAATCTCAAGAGGTGAAGAACCAAATCCATTCTATTTCATCTCTTCAATCAAACACTGGAACATAATCATTCCATTCCACCTATTGTTCTAAATCAAACACAGGAACAGAACCGACCCATTCTGATGGAATGGAATCATTACATTTCATTCCACTTCGTTCCCAAACCAAACATATGTAAGTAGCACTAGGAGTACTTGTTAATTAAGGGTGTTTTAGCATGGTACCATGGCAAAGCAAGCCAGGGTTGGCCTACCTTTGCTAGCTTCCAAGTGTAACTGACCTAAAAGGAGCATCAGCCCGCATGCCTGCTCGGGGAGATAATGTTTCAAATCACCGGACCTAAATAAGAATGCCAAGTTTCCGGCTGCCGAGAATGGCTACGACCGGAACACGACAACTGGTAGACGAGGTGAGCATTTCGGACAATGGAAGAGAGTGTCTCCTTCCTTGTCCACAAGCAAGCACATATTTTCAGTGATAGAGATAGCCGGCCAGCTATTGATTTGCTCTGTAGCTGCCAGGGTTTGCATCTGATTGGTCAGCATAAGTAGCTTGGCTTTTTAACTGGTCTGTGAATTTTACCGGGAGTCGCCATGAACTTATGATTTCCGGTAACCAAACGGTCGTTGCCAACTCGATCTTTAAGGATATCAACTTGATTGATTCCACAACACTAGAACGTGGCCTTAGAGCGTCTACAGCCGATCCCCTCAAATCCTCCTCAAACATTTGTGGGCACACCCAGTCAGTGACCGAAGAAGGAAAAAGATAACCTAACTAGACCCATTATATCATCCCTATACGTCTAGTTTGTCTGCAGACCCTCATATTGAGATCAAATATGGAGAGGACATGAGGGCACGCGGACGCGCTAGGTTAGTCCGCCACGTAGGTTGCGGCACACCTTGGACCATATTTTCTCTTTTTTATTCTTTCTTTTCTTTCTCTCTCTTCATTTTCTCCAATCACATGCAAGTGACTGGGCATACAAAGAGAAAATGAGGACTGTGGCCCCATGCACGAACAAATAGGGGCTTAAAACGAACATGCCCGGACTGTGGTCGGACACGTTTAATGTGCGGGATTTGTTAATTCCACCATGATCTCAGTCATAATGAGTTTCTATTCTTCTCTGTACGAGAGCTATCCCAGCTCAGCCTCGTGACTCGTAAGCAGCAAAAGTCAGAAGCAAAATCAGGATAGTGTTTCATGGAGTAATTGACCAAATGACTCCTCTCTGATCCAAATGAACAGCTTGCCACCCCGGCCCGAAAAATAAGCTCAACTTGGTCTAAGTACGATACAAACTATATATATCATGTGCAACTCGGGTCTGTTGTCGCCAACAGGATATACCACCGAATGGATGGATCATGGTCCTTCAAGAACGCATGTGCAGCAGGAACTAGCCTGCCAGTAATATATCCCCATTGGCTCCAAATTAATGGAATCAGATGCGCAGGCTCTTGCGTGTTTCCCTCCCCATCCGAGCCTACGACCTTGAGGCGGCGATGCTATCCATAGTTTCATATATAGTCCATACACAAACCACACTGCCTATAAGTACCAGCTCTACCGTTGCTAATTTCCACACCCAAGAAGCACTCTCACAACTACACCACCAAGCTGATAGCAAGCAAGCATTGGCCAATCGATCATGGTGATGCTTCAGCTTTCCGCTGTAGTCCTCCTCGCGCTCATCGCCCCCTCCCTTGCCGGTGACGCCGACATGCTCCAGGACGTCTGCGTCGCCGACTTGGCATCCCGTGAGTCATCATCTTTCTCAAGTTCGTCCTTGCATCTTTTGTGCCGGTTCTTGCTGATGCAGTGTTTTCCTCAAAATGAATGGCGGCAGAGATCAAGCTGAACGGGTTCCCATGCAAGGCGGCCATCACTGCAGATGACTTCTTCTTTGCCGGTCTCAAGAACGCCGGCAGCACCAACAACCCGGCAGGGTCAAACGTCACGGCGGCGAATGTACAGTCCTTCCCTGGGGTGAACACGCTCGGTGTGTCCATGGCACGCATCGACTATGCGCCCGGAGGCCAGAACCCGCCGCACACCCACCCGCGCGCCACCGAGATCATCTTCGTCACCCAAGGAATCCTGGAGGTGGGCTTCATCACCACCGCCAACAAGCTCTTCACTAAGACTGTCACCGTCGGAGACGTGTTCGTTTTCCCGCGTGGGCTTGTGCACTTCCAGCAGAACAGGGGACGTGGCCCTGCATCCGTCATCGCCGGCTTCAACAGCCAGCTCCAGGGTACACAAGTCATCGCCAACACACTCTTCGCTGCCGCGCCGCCAGTACCGAGCGATGTGCTGGCCAAGGCCTTCCGGATCGACAACGGCCAAGTGGACGCTATCAAGGCCAAGTTCATGTAGGGTGGGTTCGCTCTCGCCAACTCTGTATCACAGTTTCTCAACAAAAATTCGTCTGTATCATTACTAAATAAATGATACTCAAGCGAGCTGTAGCATGTAGTTGATTTGTTCATGTGTATGTTGTTGCATTTGTTTGTCTTTGAAATAATACAAAATTGTTTCTGTTTCACGTATTATATGTTACATTTTATTAGTAGTGTGTCACTGATTTCTTTATGTGTATACTATATTACATTTCAAACATTCCATGACATTTGTGAACCAACCTGTGATTGTATGGTTAGAAGGGCAGTGGTATTCTCAGCCTACCAGGTTAAGTCCCGGTGTTCGCATTTTCTTGAATTTATTTCAGGATTTTTTATGCCGGCTCGGTCTTTCAGAGATACTCGTAGGGATAGAGTATGCGTGTGCGCATATATATAAGCCCCTGCATCTGTGCTGTGTCCAAAGCGTAAGAGCATCTACAACCACATTAGCCAAATCTTAACCCTGAGACGTCAAAGATTCCACGATTACATTTGTTATCTTGTCAACAAATCTATAACTAGGTAGGTTTCCCAAGATTTGTTCTTCGTGGGACTAAACAACAACAAAAGTCTACTCTATGGGCAACTCCAATGCATTTCATCCGCTCATGTCAGTTTTTGACCGCGTGGATAGGAACCACGGCCCGGCCCAACGTGGCGACTCATTTCACATTTCGTGTCCGCGCGGTCTCATTTCTAGCCCAAATTTGACTTTTGATTTGCGTCCTCGTGGATAGGAGACAGACGCATCGCATCCACTTGATGTCCATCCCGGGCCCACGCGCCAGCCATCCAACGACCAGCTCCTAGTACTTTTAAATGCCACACGTGTGGGGATGGGGGAAGGCGCCACTTCGCCAACAGTAACCGCCCACCATTGTCGCAATGTTGTGGAAGTGGACTCCAAGGGAGCACGACCACGAGGTCGGCTCCTCCTCAGGGCGGTGCTACACAGCCCCGTTCACCTTGACGCCGCCGAGGGCTCTGCTGCCGTGGCTGGACCGCATGTACTTGGAGGCGGCCATCCTAGTGCCCCGCCCGATGTGCACCTACTGAACGGCTGGCACTTGAACCCAGAAAGGGTTCCTGTACCAGCCATTCTGGCCTCTGGTCGCGCACGGGTAGCAGAGATCCACCGCCAATACTACCGGACGACCTCCTCAATGATCCGATTTTCGCCGAGGAGTCCCCCTACTGGGATGCATGGTTCGCCGGTGAGCATGACCAGCGCCGCCACTCGTGTTTCGCACATGCGCATGGTCCAACGCCACCTCACGCTAGTGCTCCAATGCTCGAGCAGTCATGGCTTCCTATGGTGAAGGAGGAGGAGGCCGAGGACAATGCGCTCAAGCAGTCCCTCGAGGCCTCCATGTTGGATGAGCTCGCGCTCTGGCCTGACCTACCCCTAGCGCTCCATGTCGTGGTTCTAAGTCTGACAGTAGAATGGGGGGTAGGTATGGAGAGGCAAGATCCTAGCTATGGAGTAGTTGTATACGCAAGAGATTTACGAGTTCAGGCCCTTCTCGGAGGAAGTAATAGCCCTACGTCTCGGAGCCCGGAGGCGGTCGACTGGATTATATGCGTATGTGTTACAGGGGTGCGAACCCTTCTACCTGTGGAGGGGGGTGGCTTATATAGAGTGCGCCAGGACCCCAGCCAGCCCACGTAGTAGAGGGTTTAAGGTGCTTTAAAGCTAGGCATTACTGGTAACGCCTTACATAAAGTGTCATTAAGATCATAAAGACTATTTAACTACAGACGTTTGGGCACCGAGTGGCTCTTGGACTCCTGGTGGTCGAGTGGGTCTTCATGGTCGAGTGTCTTTGAATCTGTCGAGTGGAAACCTACCAGGTCGACTGGAAGGCTGCTTCTCTTGCGAGTGTCCTTGTGGAGGGTACCTTTGGGCAGGTCTATGACCCTACCCCAGGTACATGACTTCATCATTAGCCCCCTAATGAATCGAGGTTTGAGTGAGGAAGGAGTTGATAATCTTTCCGACCTGTTCTTCGTGTTGCGAGTGTGTCTTACTCTGGATCAACGACCTTTTAGTGATGGCATCAACTTCTTTCAGTCGCTTTGATCCATTCTTCACGTTTGTCGAGTGAACTCCGTGAACTTGAGGATTTTGAGCGACGGATCGGAGGAAATTTGCTATCCGACGAGTTGCTCATGTTAACGGATTTCACGGGATCCGAATTTTGGGAAGCGCACGAAGCGGAGAAAACTGCGGCACTCAGATGGGATAAGACGATGACGCCTCGATCTTCGCGCCGCCTTTTTCGCCACGTATCATGTGCGCACCTGTTGCGGGATTGTGACGGGATTGCCTGGGCCTACCGGTCAGCCACTCGGAAGCGGCTCCATATAAAGCGTTGGACAGGGCATTTTGAACAGGCGACTCAATCTTCTCCCCCTCCGCCCCAAACCTTCTCGCTGCGCTCTTCGCCTGTCCAGCGCCGCAGCTCGGTACTTGCTTCGCCGGCGACCATGGTGAAGGAGAAGACCGCAGCCCTGGAACGGGTGAAGAAGGCGGCGGCGAAGGCCAAGGGGAGAGCGCCGGTCGGGCGGATCCTCTTCGCGGTCCAAACTGCCGCAAGGCTGGGTCCAAGGAGATTGATCCGCCGACCATCACCGAGAAGGATCTCGCCGATCTGGCCAATGAAGGACTGATCCCCATGGGTCGGCGAGGCTTCCGGCACGGAGTGGCAACCGCAGCTGAAGAGGGTGAGTGTGTCCTCCCGCCACCCACGAGATCGGGGTTTTCTCGCCGCCAAATCCTTTTTTCCGGGGTTTTGAACTTTTTGGAGCGCAACTCCATCATTTCACCCAAACTCCATTGTCTATCTTGCTGCTTTCATTTTGCTATGCGAGAACTTCTTGGGTTGTCGATCAGACTGGGGTCTCTTCACACATATTCACCGTCGCCTCAGACGGTGAAGAAAACGAACCCAATGACGAGAGGACCCAAGTAATCCAGATGTGTGGGGACTCTGGGTCCAGATGAGGGGAAGAGCGCCTTTCCAGCTATGACTCTCCCTGACTCGGTTAGAGGGTGGCAGTCGACCTGGTTCTACTGCCAAGACCAGCCGACGCCGGGGCAGTCGACTAGGCTCCCTCCTTTCTCCATGAGTCGAGTGAACAAGCCATCTTCCTCAAGGTGTTACCAGAGGAGAAGGCCCAAGTAAAGTTGATGATGGAGCGTAGTCCAGCTTATTCGCGACGGGGTGACCGCATGGATCTCCGGAGGTTTTCCTCCGACGGCGATTCAGCCACTCCAATACCAAGGTCATCCGATGTGGATGTACTGCACGGATGATACCACTCGGGTCCATCCAGAGGAGGCCGATGATGTCACCGAGAAGTGGATGACTGCCATCACAGAAACAAAGACAACCTCAAGGAGCTAGGAGGATTCCACCACTCGACCAGAGTTACGAACTGCATAAGGTATAACCACTTATCTTCGATCGTGATTCTGCTGCATTCATTCTGTTTTGATGCCAATTCGCCAACTGACTTTCGCCTTGTTTTGTTGTCTTCTAGGTCACCACTGAGATGTACTCGATGCCCAACGGGGCGCAGGAAACAGTCGAAGAAGAAGAAGGAAGTGGAGGTGAAAGTCCGGAGGAATGGGAGTCCAACGGTGAGGAGGATGAGGAGGATGATAGCTCTGATGAAGAGGAGGAGGAGGAGGAGGAAGAGGAGGAAGACGTCGATCCTCCTCGCTCGGAGGGAAGGTCCAAGCTGACGCATGACCCGGCCGCCGGGCGCGATAAAGCTGTTGTGCCCACTGGGCAGTCGACGAAGCGACCTAGGAAAACTTCCCCTGCGTCGACTGAGAAACCGCTGAAGCAACCTCGAGCAACATCGTCAAAGCCGGCGAAGGCCCTGCCCAAGATGCGAATGGTCATCCCCACCATCTCCGGGTAACCAACAGAACCTTGTATTTCCTTATTCAACATGAGTGAACTTTTGGTCGACTTGATGACTGATCAGCTGATTCTTGAAATCTACAGCGCCGCTACCTCCGAGACTTCAGCCAAGCACGAAGATCAGGAAATGGAGGATGCTGCCACCTCCAACCTTGGTAAGATCTCTGAGGTTTCGCTTTTAGTTGACTGGAGCTTTTAGTCGATTGGACTTCCATGTTTACTTCTGAATCTTTCTTGTAGTTCCGCCTCACGTCATTGATCTCCCCGATTATGACGAGGAAGCACCATTGAGGAAGAGGAAGAACAAGAAAGTGCCTGCTGGCAAGGCTGCTCCAGTCACGGCGATTCCTGAGACGCTGATTTCCGAGGGAGGCAACCCCGCTCGGGCTTCTGTGTCTTTCGCTGTACCGCTGACAAGTGCCCGAAAGACCAAGTGAGTGCTGCTAAGGAGGCCATACGCCAGGCAGGGATCATGATGGAGCAAGTGAAAGCGGTCCGAGAGGCTAGTCAGGCGGCCTATGATGCTAGTTCAGCTCTCCAGAGCAATGTCCAAGTAAGTCAATCATTCCTTGCTTTGTTAGGATATGCTACCCAAACGGCTTCCTTCTCGAGATTTATATCTCAGACACCCACCGGGTGGGTGTGTCGATTGAACTTTTGTGGGGGCACGCTGAGTGCACCCACTCGGTGTAGTCCCCGAGACTATGTTCGACTGCGTGCAGTCGGCTATAGTCTTTATGCTGTGAACTTCTTCACTCGACCTGGACGGACCAAGTCGAATGGAACTGTAAACCGTGGGGCACGCTAAGTGCACCCACCGGTGTAGTCCTCGAGACTATGGTCGATCGCGGCAATGACTATAGTCTAAAGAACTGTTTTTTTTACTGCGGCTAACCGCTAACAATTAGCCATGGTTTTAGAATCATAACCTTTTTGCCTCTTTTGGTCGAGTGGTCGAACCAAATTGGTAAACCAGTGGGGGCACGCTGAGTGCACCCGCTGGGTGTAGTCCCCGAGACTACTGTCGAATGTTTTGATTTGACTGTAGTCTTAGAAATGCTACTATTTTTCCTTAATCACTCGGACGTGATCTGTCTTTGATGTCTTTCGTTGGTTGACTCTTTGTAGAAATCTTGCGAGCTTGTGGCTCGCTATATCGAGTTAGAGAACAAGCAGATCCGCTCAACCTCGATTTGAAGCTTGCTCAGAGAATTTGCGAAGGCAAAGGATGAAGCAAAAGGTATGGCTGGTGAGAATGTTTGACGAACGCCTTTGTTTTCTGTTCATTCTCAACTCTGTTCTCATTGTTGCTTTGCAGATAAACTGGAAAAGACTTTGAAGAAGAAGGACCTTGACCTTGCAGAGGTACGTATATGCTTTGAGAAAACAAAGCTCGCTGAAGAGAAGCTTCCTCACGACAAACTTGAAGATGAAAATGCCAAGCTGAAAGCCGCTCTTGATGCAGCTAACAAGGAAGTTAGTCGATCAAGAACGACAAGATTGTTCTGTTCGACAAGGCTGGCTAATCAAGGGAAGCGAAACGACCTGGAGATTTATCTTGAGGGCTCGCCAAGAAGCTGTTTCTCATGCTTGAAGGTAATCTCTTTTACCCGACTGTCTTGCTCTCACCGGCTCATCACATGATCGTTATTTTGAGTCTGAGCTGTGTTTTCAGAATTCTGCCAAAACTTTGAAGAAGAAATCAGTCGAGTGGAAACCAGCTTGGACCCCATCAACTCTCCTGTGAAGGACGAAGCTGCTATGAATGTGCTCCGACTGGAGTCTCGTGTTGCCAGCGTGGTGGATTATCTTGCTCGACTGAAAGTTGCAGTGTCGCGGATCGACTCGACTCTCTGGTCAGAACAGACTCTTCAGAATGACCTTGAATCCCTGATGACTCGACTGAATGAGATTCTAAGTCGAGTGCAAGAATGGAAAAAGTCTTCTGCCAGGTGTGGTGCTGACGTTGCTCTATCTCTGGTTCGTGTCCACTGCAAAGAAGCGCAAGAGGACAAGCTGGTGTCTCTTAAGGTTGCCAATACCAGGAAGCACGACTTCAGATCTTTCATGGAGACTTTCATCACTGCTGCTACCCGTATTGCCGACGGAATCGACCTCGACCAGTTTGTTGCACCTTCCAGTCCTCCGCCGGAGGAGTAAAAAACTTCTAAGTCCCACTTTAAATTTGCCTCGGAATGCCGAGTGGTTTTTGTAACCGATAAAGTTTAACAGGCTTAACGCCTGAGCACCTTTGGATCCGTAGGACGTTTATCCGAACTTGATTTTTCCTTTAATATGCTTTGTTTGCCTTCGAGAGAACTTTATTCCTCATTCGGAAGATATTCCGTTGAAATTCCAGTCGACTTGTGCTTCATCTATCCTGTAGGTAGAGATGGAACACAGACTGCGACTGACCTTGTCGTCCTTGCGGATTGGGATGAACCGCACGTTGTACTTGTGGCGAAGCTCCGAAGGAGGAGGTAGCAGTCGACCTGCACCTCGTCGTCCTTGCGGATTGGGATGGACCACACGTTGTACTTGTGGCGAAGCTCCGAAGGAGGAGGTAGCAGTCGACCTGCACCTCGTCATCCTTATGGATTGGGATGGACCGACGTTGTACTTGTGGCGAAGTTCAAGGAGAAGGTAACATCGACCTGCACCTCGTCAGTCTCTTGCGGATTGGGATGAATTCCTTAGGCGAGCACTGGCTGCAGCTAAGCCTCCGAGTGGGAGGTTTGCTCTCCACTGTAGGATTTTTATTACTTAGGCGCAGCACTGGCTGCAGCTAAGCCTCCGAATGGGAGGTTTGCTCTCCACTCGGTAGGATTTTTATTACTTAGGCGAACACTAGGCTGCAGCTAAGCCTCCGAGTGGGAGGTTTGCTCTCCACTGTAGGATTTTTATTACTTAGGCGAGCACTGGCTGCAGCTAAGCCCCGAGTGGGAGGTTTGCTCTCCACTGTAGGATTTTTATTACTTAGGCGAAGCGCTGGGCTGCAGCTAAGCCCCGAGTGGGAGGTTTGCTCTCCACTCGGTAGGATTTTTATTATTTCGGATGTTAAGGCTAATCCTTGGCTGTTAGAAGCCCCGAGTGGGAGGCTGGCTCACCACTCGGTAGGATTTGAATACTTAGGCGAGTACTTGACTGCAGCTAAGCCTCCGAGTGGGAGGCTGGCTCGCCACTCTGTAGGATTTTGAATACTTAGGCGAGTACTTGACTGCAGCTAAGCCTCCAAGTGGGAGGCTGGCTCGCCACTCGGTAGGATTTTGAATACTTAGGTGAGTACTTGACTGTAGCTAAGCCTCCGAGTGGGAGGCTGGCTCGCCACTCGGTAGGATTTTGAATACTTAGGCGAGTACTTGACTGCAGCTAAGCCTCCGAGTGGGAGGCTGGATCGACACTGTAGGATTTTGAATACTTAGGCGAGTACTTGACTGCAGCTAAGCCTCCGAGTGGGAGGCTGGCTCGCCACTGTAGGATTTTGAATACTTAGGCGAAGCGGATTCAGAGCTAAGCCCCGAGTGAGAGACCTGCTCGCACTCGAAAGGATTTTTTACAAACTTAGGCTAATCGGATTCGCAACTAAGCCACCCACGGGGAAATTTTAACAAAAAGCAATAACAATCACTGGGAAAATTATAACATTCTTGTCTTAGATAAACAAACTACAAAAGTACTTTTATTACATCTCAACCGAGTGAGTTTTAAGTGTAAAAGGGCGGAGCAGCTCCGCTCCAAGCTCGAGGCTCGCCGATCCTGGCGATCAACGTTGTAGAGATGATATGCTCTGTTGTGGAGGACTCTTGTGACGATGAAGGACCTTCCCAAGTGGGGCGAGCTTGTGTGGTTTCTGTTGATCCACTCGGAGGACCAAATCTCCTCTTGGAAGGCTCGACTCTTCACATTTCGGCATGGAATCGACGCAAGTCTTGCTGATAGATAGTCGAGCGGATCAGGGCCATTTCTCTCCTCTTCCAAGAGGTCGATCGCATCTTGCCGGGCTTGTTCCGCTTCTTCTTTGAGTATAGCTCGACTCGAGGCGCATTGTGAAGCAGGTCACCGGCAGAACTGCTTCAGCTCCATAGACCAGGAAGAATGGAGTTCTCCCATCGACCGATTAGGAGTGGTCCTCAATCCCTGAGAACTGATGGAAGTTCGTTGACCCAAGCTCCTGCTGCGTGCTTGAGATCACGATCAGCCGTGGTTTCGCCCTTTGAGAATGAGGCCGCTTGCTCGTTATGCTTGTCCATTCGACCGAGGATGAGCCATCAAGCATAGTCGACCCGCGTGCCTTGAGAGGCGCGAAGGCTTTGAACTTGTCATTATCAAAGTTTGACCCATTGTCGGTGATGATGCTATGCGGAACTCCGTATTCGAATATCAACTCTCGATGAAACCGATAGCAGTGCATGCATCGAGGTTCTTGATGGGCTTGGCTTCGATCCACTTGGTGAACTTGTCGATCGCTACTAGCAAATGAGTGAAGCCGCTCGCCAGTTCTCAACGGTCCAATCATGTCCAATCCCCAAACAGCGAAGGGCCGACGAGTGGAATGGTCTTCAAGGCTGAGGCGGCTTGTGCGACATGTTGGAATAGAACCGACATCCTTCACACTTGTCAACTATTTCTTTTGCCATTTCATTTGCTTTCGGCTAGTAAAATCCCGCCGGTATGCTTTAGCCACAATGGTCCGAGAGGACGATGATGGCCACAGTCCTCGAGTGGATATCCTCAAGAATTATCTCGACCTTCTTCCGGCGTGATACACTTCGCCGACTCAACGCGCTTTCTCTAAACAACTGTCCCTTGATCATCAGAAGGCCTTGGATCGCTTGACGATCCGTCGAGCCTCTTCTTCATTCTCCGGGAGCTCTTTCCTTAGGATATATGCGATGTACAGCACTGTCCAGTCGGGAGTGATGACAACCAATTCCATAATTAGGTCGACCACGGCTGGGACCTCAACTTCAGTCGGATCATTGGCACTCTTTTGCTGCGGGGCTTCTTCCGTGAAAGGATCCTCCTGCACTGAAGGTGCATGAATGTGCTCCAAAATACATTCTGGGAATGGCTTCCTTTTGGATCCTATCTTCGCCAAATCATCCGCAGCTTGATTTTTCAGTCGGGGTATATGATGAAGCTCTAACCCCTCGAATTTCTTCTCCAGCTTTCTCACTGCATTACAATAACCTTTCATAGCGAGGCTTCTGACATCCCACTCCTTCATCACTTGATTAACAACCAGATCCGAGTCGCCATAGACCATAAGGCGACGGACGCCGAGTGAAATGGCCATGCGCAACCCATACAGGAGTGCTTCATATTCTGCTTCGTTGTTGGAAGAATCAAAGTGAATCTGGAGAACATATTTGAGCCTATCTCCTCGGGGGGAAACCAATACAACCCCTGCACCAGAACCGTTCAGCATCTTGGAACCATCGAAAAACATAGTCCAGTGTTCCGAGTGAACTTGAGTCGGAAGCTGCTGTTCAGTCCACTCGGCGAGGAAATCTGCTATTGCTTGGGACTTGATGGCTTTCTTTGCCTCGAATTTGATATCAAGGGGAAGGAGTTCAATCGCCCATTTTGCCACTCGACCAGTTGCATCTCTGTTATGAAGAATTTCCGACAAAGGGCGTCACCGACGATCGTAATGGAATGATCGAGAAGTAATGAGCAACCTTCTTCGTGGTCATATAGATCCCATAAACAAGCTTCGATAGTGAGGGTATCTTTGCTTTGATGGGGTCAAGACTTGTAAAGATAATAAACCGGGCGCTGAACTTTGAAGGCTTTTCCTTCTTCTTCCCGCCGACCGTAAGTACGGCATCGACGACTTGTCCAAAGGGCTGCAATGTAAAGCAGCAAAGGCTCTTTGCTGATTGGAGCAGCAAGCACCGACTGGTGGAGAGCAGAGCTGAGCTCGCAAACGCTGCATCAGCTTCTAGAGTCCACTCAACTTGTCTCGACTTCTTCATCACCGGTAAAGAGGCAATGCCTTTTCACCGAGGCGAGAGATGAATCGACTTAAAGCGCCAAGCATCCAAAGAAGTTTCGACATCGCACACGCGATTGTAGGCGCTTCATTCGAGTATGGTGCCAACCTTTTCGGTTAGCATCGATTCCTCGCCGTAAACGAGAAAACCGAGTAACTTTCCACCAGAACTCCAAATGTACACTTTGATGGGTTAAGCTTGATATCATACCTCCTGAGATTGGCAAATGTTTCAGCAAGGTTAGTCAACAGGTCAGAACCCTTTCGTGACTTGACCACTATATCATCCATGTACGCTTCCACATTCCGACTGATTTGAGTGAGCAAACACTTCTGAATCATCCTCATGAATGTGGCTCCGGAATTCTTGAGACCGAATGGCATGGTGACATAACAGAAGCACCCAAATGGAGTGATGAACGCTGTTTTAATCTCATCGGGTCCATACAGACGGATCTGATGGTACCCGGAATAGGCGTCTAAAAAAGACAACCTCTCACATCCCGCAGTTGAGTCGACTATTTGGTCGATGCGAGAAAGAGGGAAATGATCTTTCGGGCAGGCCCGATTGATATGCTTGAAATCGATGCACATGCGCAACGACTTGTCCTTCTTGGGAACCATGGCGACATTGGCGAGCCACTCGGAGTGGTAGATCTCTCGGATGAACTCTGCTGCTAAGAGTCGAGCCACCTCCTCGCCAATGGCCTTTCTCTTCTGGACGGCGGACCGCCGAAGATACTCTTTAACCGGTTTGAATTTTGGGTCGACTCGTAGGCGATGCTCAGCCAGCCCCCTAGGAACACCCGGCATGTCAGCAGGCTTCCATGCAAAGATGTCCCAGTTCTCACGGAGGAACTGGATGAGCGCTTCTTCCTATTTTGAGTCGAGTGTTGTTGAGATGTTGGTCGGAGCAGCATTGGGATCGGTCGGGTGAATGTGAACCTGTTTCGCCTCACCAACGATCGAAATGCTGACTCAGAGCAGGCTTCTTAGCTCGCAACAAATCACTCGGATCTGCAGTTTTCTGATACTCTTGTAGCTCTACCACTGCCAACTGAGCATCGGCGATCTTAGAGCCTTTCTAGAAGCACTCTCTGCTTTCTTCCGATTGCCCATGACAGTGATCACGCCCTTGGGACCAGGCATCTTCAATTTAAGATACACGTAACATGGTCGGGCCATGAAACGTGCATAAGCTGGCCTTCCCAGAATAGCGTGATAAGCGCTCTGGAAATCCACGAACTCAAAGGTCAACTTTTCTTTCCGAAAATGCTTCGAATCACCAAAAACTACATCAAGAGCAATTTGGCCGAGTGATTCAGCCTTCTTTCCAGGAATGACTCCGTGGAAGCTCATGTTACCGGTACTGAGTCTGGACATCGGAATGCCATCCCTTTCAACGTCTCCGCGTACAATATGTTCAAGCCACTACCACCATCCATCAGGACTTTGGTCAGTCGAGTGCCCTCAACAACTGGGTCGACCACCATTGCTTGCCTCCTAGGGGTGGCAATGTGCGTCGGGTGATCAGACTGGTCGAATGTGATGGCGGTCTGGGACCATTTCAGATAATTGGGAGTCACCGGAGCAACCAAGTTCACTTCCCGATTGATAACCTTCAATCGACTTTTGCTTTCACGTCAGCAAAAATCATCAGGGTGGAATTGACCTGGGGATATCCACCATCACTGTCATCTCTGTCCTCAACTTTGTCTGTTTCCTTATCCTTATCCTTGAGCTGTTTCCCTTGGAACTGTTGAATCAAGAGCCGACACTGTCGAGTGGTATATTTCAGGTAAATGAGTTTACCCTCTTCATCTTTCTTTGTATGAATATGACATGGCAAATCCAACACGCCGCTTCCATCCTGGTCTTTCACCTTCTTGGGGTTCCAAGGACCCTTGGTTTCCCTTGAACTTTCTCGGGTCACGCCAAGGCCTCTCCAGAGCGGCTGGCTCGGCTTTGCGCTTCGCTTCGACCGAATTTTCTCCGCCGCCTCATTGGCGGCCGATTTATATTTACCACTCCGGAGCCGATCCTCTTCTTCACCATTTGCATACTTGGTGGCAATCTCCATCATCCGACTCAGGGTCATATCTCCGGTTCGACCAAATTTCAAACTCAACTCTCTGTTTTTGACGCCTTCTTTGAAGGCACAGACTGCCTGGTGGTCAGATACATTCTCAACTGTGTGGTGCAAAGTGATCCACCTCTGGATATAATCTCTCAAAGTTTCACTCGACTTTTGCACACACGACTGCAACTCTGTCAATCCTGCTGGTCGTTTGCAAGTTCCTTCAAATGTCCTGACAAACACTCGGGCAAGATCTTCCCAAGTGTAATATCGCTGGTGTTAATCGATTCAGCCACGCTCGCTGAACCCTCCAACATAAGAGGCAAATGCTTCATGGCTACTTCATCGCTGCCACCGCCGATCTGAACAGCCACTCGGTAATCTTCAAGCCAAGTGTCGCTTGGATTCACCAATGAAATTATCGACTCCACCGCCAACCTGAAGTTGGGAGGAATCACCGCGGCTCGATGGCTCGCTGAAACACTCGTCCCGAGACATGAACTCGCTGCTGGAAGGAACATCTCTATCATGGCCGCCTCGGTGAGCTATGTTCTGCCGACCAAACCTTGAACGATAATAGATCTCGTGATCAAAGCCTGGTTCCCTAGGGTCGATCGAACTCTTCGCCAAAGACTGCGGTCAAGGCGCTCGTCGTCTGCTGCCGAGGAGCGTATGATCCACCCCTTGGGAGGAGGGCACTCGACGCCGATCGCTGCGATCGAATCGGTGCTCATACCGCCATGCCCTTGTATTGATCATCACGCCGCCCCACGCTCCTCACGCCGGGGCGATCTCGGACTATGGGCCGATCGACTGAATTCGCAGCGACGGATCGGCTGTGAACCCTGTTCGCGATCGATACAACTGAGTTTTGATCTCCCGCCGCCGGAGCAGATCCCGATTTGTTGCAAACCTCTACCCGCCTCCAACTGGGAAGGCTGAATTGACTCTGCTATACGGGCGGCGGCTGCTAAATTCTAAATCGGAGTTCGATATACCTGAGTTGGTGGTTGAAAGAGCTGACGTCGACTGGATTCTGGAACCCTTGGTCGCGGCGCCGCCGAGTACTCATTGAAGATTCTCCACGAAAGCGCCAGCCAGGTTGGCTGCGCGCATCCTCCAAAGCACGAGCCTCGGGGTTTCTCCAATGATAGGAGTGAAGTGCATCCATGTTCCGACGGCGAAGCTCCTCCTCCGAGCGGCGTGAGGGGCTCGCAGGTACTCTTCGTGGGCTTGCTCGGATCGCTTCCACCGTCACCTCCGCTGGTGCGGATGAATCCGGGGACTGCGTGGTCCATCGACCATCGTAACCTCGCCGTTGGGTCATCGCTATCGATTCGGACGCAGTCTCGCGGAGCCACCGAACAGGCAGAGAGATTCGTCGGGCTCGATCGCCGCGACTTGGGGGTGGCCGATCCGGGGCCACTGCATGCCTCACCCACCGCTGAAGCCTCGACCGACCGGAACGCTATGCGCGGAGGGAGATCGGGAGTGAAGACGGCGCAGAGCCGACCCATACCGGGTCGACGGTTGCCGCAGGAGGACGCCGCGACACACGCTGAAAGTGTGTCGCCTCACGACGGGAGAGCGGCCCACGCCGAGTGGAGCCTCGGGTTAAGCGGAGTCGTCGGCGATTTAACGTGAGCGCACCGAGACGGATCTCGTGGCCGCCGACCGAACTCCACGAAACCATGATGTAGGAGATCGAAGAATCCCAACTTCTCCAACAAATCGCTAGAACACCTGTCCCATGGTGGGCGCCAACCGTCGTGGTTCTAAGTCCGACAAAGGAATGGGGGTAGGTATGGAGAGGCAAGATCCTAGCTATGGAGTAGTTGTATACGCAAGAGATTTACGAGTTCAGCCCTTCTGAGGAAGTAATAGCCCCACGCCTCGGAGCCCGGAGGCGGTCGACTGAATTATATGCGATGTGTTACAGGGTGCGAACCCTTCTACCGTGGAGGGGGGTGGCTTATATAGAGTGCGCCAGGACCCCAGCCAGCCCACGTAGTAGAGGGTTTAAGGTGCTTTAAAGCTAGGCATTACTGGTAACGCCTTACATAAAGTGCCATTAAGATCATAAAGACTATTTAACTACAGACCGTTTGGGCATCGAGTGGCTCTTGGACTCCTGGTGGTCGAGTGGGTCTTCATGGTCGAGTGTCTTTGAATCTATCAAGTGGAAACCTACCAGGTCGACTGGAAGGCTGCTTCTCTTGCGAGTGTCCTTGTGGAGGGTACCTTTGGGCAGGTCTATGACCCTACCCCAGGTACATGACTTCATCACTCCACGCATCGGTGATGAATGCCACCGTACCCGTCCCCAATTTGGAGCTGGAGCCGGAGCTGTGGCCACTACTACCACTATTGGGGCAGAGGTGGACATGGAATTCCACGTTGCCAGCGACGCCAGAGCCAGAGGAGGAGCCCGCAGACGAGAAGCAGGAGGCACCCTCTATGACACCGCGTGCACCGGCGGTAGGGCCACCACCACCACCCACACTACATGGCCATGGTCGTCTCCAACCTTTATCGACCTCGTCGACGAAGAGGATGGGCAGTAGGCTCCAGCGCCACCGCGCGCGCGCTCCGGCGACCACCCTAGTTAGATCTAGTGTTTATTTAATTTCTAGTTGTGTTTTCTTGATTTAATTCATGTAAATGACTTTTTATATATATATATATATATATATATATATATATATATATATATATATATATATATATATATATATATATATATATATATATATATATATATATATATATATATATATATATATATATATATATATATATATATATATATATAAAATTAAAAAATGAAATGGGCAGACATTTGGTGTCCGCCTGGCCACCTAAACGGATAAAAGGCGGACAAAATTTCTATATGTTTGGGTTTGCCTATTGGAGTAGCCCTAAAAGAACAAGCAAGCCGGCATGTGTTTGGCTGCGACTGTTCAACATTTGTAGCACACAAAATGTTATCATGTCATAAAAGTCAACCTTTGGTGTATCTTGCAAGCTGGAATGGCTAGGAAAAGTGCCCGGATTTCTATAAATCAATAATTTACAATGCACAAGACAATTGATAAGCATATCTAGAGTTGCAATCACCTTCTTTTTGAAATACATGGAGGATGCACAGCCAGTCAAGGGAGATGAGTCTTTTTAAGTTGTTCGGTTGTGTATTCCATAATCCACCACTATATCCTATATAGTTCTTCGTTGCTTAAGCTATCAAGTTCATAGTGCTGATTTTTTTTTCAAAAAAAGGGTGTGGATGACATCATCAAATTATTTATTCACATAGCTGATTCATGCCAGAGATGCCCACTTGTAGGATTTGCACGTACATACTTTCCTACAGAAGAGTTACCCAGAGCATATAGTCTTTTGACTCTCAAAATATATTGCTCACTCTTTTTTATAAGTTCAGACATTTGAATGAACTAGCTGGAGCATGTAACTCAATATGATATGAATGCTAAGATGTCTCGATTATAAGACCCGGCTAATGCATTATTCAATAAAATGTTGTTGCAACCTACAATGATCCCACGTCTATGGCTTCGAGCAGCTTAGGCATGAGAGAAAGTGTTGTAATATATTGCTCGTTCTTGCCCATTAGTTTAGACATTTGGATAAGTTGGCTAGTTCAAGTAATTCAATATTGACCACTGACGTTAGTGTTATCCACACACTTGAATAACTAGGCAAGAGTAGCCTTAGTTCAATATGATCTTCACAACAGTTGTTTTGGAAAAATATTCTACTCATATGCAAGTCACTACAAATCTGACCACCTAGTCATGGTAAACAAGTAAAAGGAGTAGTTAACAGAAGAAAAAAATGGATGAAGGCCCAAGTGATAAGTGGGCTATTTCACCCTGGACCATGCACCACTCAGTTTTTCGCCATCCAAGACAACATGTCGGTTGGGGGGAGAGGAAAAAGATTTGGAAGATGGCGGCGAATGAGGGGAGTGAGAGTGTGAGACCATGTGCACCAGGAGCTTCATCTCGCAAGTGGTTAGTGTCTCGATCACGCGCGGCTCTCGATCGATCTCTCTACTCCCCAATGTTCTCGTCGCGTGATTTGATCATTCGGAAATTGTGCTCATATGCAGGAAGCCTAGACCATGGCAGAGTCGGAGAGTTGAATAAGTGTCAACGCAGGGCCTGGCCGTTGCCTGAACAAGCTCAAAATTTTCCTGCCAAGTTGAAATGTTATCCTACATTTCATTCAAGATATTTGTATTACATTTATATTCCTTTATCCTTTTTGTCAGCTATATACACGGTACAAACCGGCTTGACATTAGACATATTTTCAGGATAAAATATGTGCTAGCAGTTATCCCACTTCATAGTGCTTCCTCTCTGATGCCTAGTGGTCTCGGCCTCTTCAATTAATGTTACCAAAACTACAGAAATGATATCTTTTCTTAGCTCCGAGATTTTTTTACTGATCACCTACAACCCCGTTAGCTTTTGTAACTTATTTCTAAACTCCACGCCCATCACAATAAGACCATACTTCTTGGTCAAGGTTGTCTCCGTTAAACTGACAGATACGTCCTCATCGTAGCCTTCCTCGTTGTAGAACTCACCCAGCTCCACTTCCATCCAGCCGTCGGCCCTTTTTCGAGGGAGTACCATATCCTCTCCAAGAGTGATTACCCGTGGACACCGTACTACTCTATGTGCACGGTCTGGTGATTCCAAGACATGTATCCGAGGTGACTCATCACCATCACCTTCATCCTCCATGCAGCTTTGGAGGCAAACTGTCGAGGTTGATCCACGCCCTCCAACGCTAATCGACGCCTCCTGGAATGGATAGTCCATCTCATAGAACGAAGTAGGTCCTAGCTTGAACACCACGTAAGCAGCGTACATGACGTTTCACGAGAGCATCTTGCAGTGTATCTTGCCACGGATTTCTATCTTGCCGCAGTTTCTGAACGTCGCGACATGTCGGAATCTAATAAAGAATTTTTATTAGACAAATATAATACATAAGGTTCTTAAACATATGATATAATTATCAAGACAATTGTTAAGCACAAGACCGAATTTGCTACATGGAAATGGCTTTAACCTTTTGCCAGTGTGGCACGCATTGCGATCAAAACCGAGAGGAGTCCAGTCCCATACGTAGCCTTGGTACTTGGTGATCTGCAGTATCTCCGCCGAAAGCATGAAGCACTTGGCGCCGGTAGCCTTGTCCAGCCTCATGTGCTGCACCACAAGTACGTATAACATATGTTCGTTAAGAAAACTTAGTTATATAAAATTTTAAAAATAAATATATGCATCCGAATGATGCAGAGGCCGAGAGTTTCAACCCCTTTTTTGAAAAGAAAAACATAGAAGTTCAAGAAGCAGGATAATGAAGGTAATAATACCATGAGCTTCCGTGGGAGAAAGACGGGTAGGCACGAGAGGCGCTTGAAGAGCGCCTTCTTGGATGCCGGCGCCGGGGAGATCTCCTTCTTGGCGAACCGCGGAAGCTCGCGTGGCACGAAGCAGGACCAGACGGTGTCCGTGTCGGCGGCCATGTGGAAGGCCCGGGAGACGGCGGCTGCGCGGTTGGCGTCGACCAGTGACGTGAGCGAGATCACGCGCACCAGGAGGTCCTCCGGCAGGCGGTCGATCGCACAGGCCGCCGTGTCTATGGATGTGGATACTTCCCCGGCCGACAGCCACTCGTGCCTCGGTCACTTGGCCATGGCCGTGTCCATGGTATGCTTACAGCTTTGGGATGATTTCAAGCTGGATTTTATGCTGTGGAGGAGACATGCAGGCGGCGGTATATTGGGGGCCAAGCTAGGTACTAAGGCCCTGTTTGTTTCATAAGTCATAGAAAATTTTTAAGTCCCAACTTATAAGTTATAAGTCCCTACCTGTTTGTTTACATCGACTTATAAGTCCCGAGTCCCTACCTGTTTGTTTACAGGGACTTATAAGTTAATAAAACACTTGTTCATATAACCCTTGTTCATACCGGTGGATGAGCCCAACTTCGGGAAGACGTCGACGTTGCTGTTGAGATCCAAGAAACCCATTCCCTCCCGAGATTTCCACCGGCGGATGAGCCTTCGGGTGCCTGTTGAGACGAGGGGAATTGAGAGAAGAAGGGGATCTCGTCCTCCTCATCGGCCATGGCGGCGGCGGTTGAGGGTGCCGGCGGTGGCGGCGATTGGGGCGAGGCGGGGAAGTAGCGAGGCGAGGAGGAGGGGAACGAGCGGGGCGGGGTTCGTGAGGGGCGATGCGGGGTAGGTGCGTCCAGATCGATAAGTCCCAATAAGTTCCTCCTTGAGAGTCTTTTTTGATAAGTCTCAAATGACCCTAATAAGTTCCTATAAGTCCCTTCTGTTTGGTTTAGATGGGACTTATAGGGACTTTTTTAAGTCCCTAAACCAATAAGTCCCTGAAAACAAACACCCTCTAAGCATACATGCATGCTACGTTTTTTTTAGACAAACGTGCATGCTACGTAAACGATCACAATCATTTCTGAACAAGATGTCCAGTGTTGGGCCTTGGGCCTGGCCCATGACGCAACGCACGGCACTGATCGTTTCAGTGGAAAGGAAAAAAAGTACATGTTACTCCTTTTTAATTGAAAGAAGGTCCCCATAGTAAACATTGTGCAGATGATGTACTTAAGATTTTTCTACTCTCTCCAATCCATATTAATTGTCGCTAATATAGTATAACTTTGTATTATTTTTCAAAAAAAATGTCCATCCCATATTTAAAACTGTTCATTGTATATTAAAAAACTTTAATGGTGTATTAAAAAGTAATAGTGCAACTAAAAAATCTCATGTATTTAAGAAGTGCTCACCATGTTTTTTTTCATGTACTCTCTCTGATCAAAATTGATTGTTGCAGTACTAAGATGTGACAATTAATATGGATCTAAGGAGGTAATTAAAAAGGGTGTTCCCGGATTTTTTAAAATGTTATCAGGTATTAAGAAATGTTCGTTGTATACTAGAAAATTGTTGATTGTGCATTTAAAAAAAGTTTGTATTGTAATTATAAATGTTTATCATGTATTGGAGTATTAAGAAGGCGTTCAACGCATACTAAAAGATTGTTCATCATGCATTTAGAAAATTCATGATGTATTCAAAAATTGTTAACAATGTTTTAAACAAAGATCATGCAATATGAAAATTTGTTTGTGTAATTTTAAAGAGTGTCTATCACTTACAGAAAAATGTTTATGACATTAAATAGTATTTATAACACTAAAAATTGTTGTCTTAAGAAAATCTTCATGGCATTTCAAAAATGTTAACGTGTGTTTAAGAAATGTTCACCATGTATTTAACAAATAGCCAATATGCATTTTTTCAACATGTGTTCGGATAAATGTTCAACATGTACTTGAAAACTAGTCAACATGTATATAAAAATATTCAACGTGTATATGAAAATATTCAATGCATATTCAAAAGTACGTCTCTCTTGTGTGGCGCTCACTTGCGGTGATGCGGCCCTCTTCTTTGTCTCTCGTTGGCAATGTAGGTCCGAGGCCCTCCCCCATCCTAACCGGACTTCTGTGTGTTGCGGTCGTCGGGCTAGCCACCTCCTATGTTTGGATCGCCGCCAAGAGTTGTGGATCTGCCTCCACCGGGTTGTGGATCCAATCCTTGTTGGGAGCTCGCCCTATGCCCACTGGGGCTGGTTGGGGCAGAGTTTCCTTGTTTTGCGTATGTTCGGGGCTCGGACACGAGCCTGGGGGCTCCCCAGGGGTAGGGAAGGAGCGACCTTTCCACTTGTTCCTTTAGTGTGTGGTTGCTGCATATTTCGGGTGGGTTGTAGTCAGGGCCTCAGATGCTAGGGCGGTGACCCGGGATGGCAGTCCCCATGGTTGGCTCTTCGGAGGGCCTCATGGTGGTGGTGGTGGTGGCTATGTTCCTTGGCCGTGTGGGCAGCGAGGGCTGTAGTTGTGGGAAGCTCGGGCTTGTCCCCATCCTTTGGTGGTGACAATGACCAAATTTGGAACTGGAGGTTTGCACTCGTCTCGGATGTCCTAGATGCTTCTGGTGATACTGGTGAGCTGTCGAACCAAAGTTCCATGCTTTGGCACCAACGATGGCGTCGCCCGCTAGTGCTGCTCTCCTCTTGAGGACGTCATTGTCGTTCTCCTCTTTGTGTCAGGGCTCTTGGTGAAAAACCATGTCCACCTAAGACTCGACAATGGCGACGCTTTGCGATGTCTCCCTTCCTGAGGGCGCTATCGTGGAGCTTAGGTGTCCTATGTGGTATCGTGATGTTCCGTCAGGCCCTCCTATGCTATTTTCAACATCATAGTCGTTTTTGGTCTCACCTTTGGAATTCTTTTCGTGTGATTTCCGTTGTCCGGACATACCAGGATTTAATTTGTGAGAGGACTTACTAACTACCTTGTTATTAGTCGGACGTGTACTTGGATATATACTTTATCTATAAAGCGGGGCGAGAATCTGTTTCGCGTAGAAGAGAAAAAAGATGTGCATATCTATAAAGTGAGGCGAGAGCCAGGGCTCCAGGTGAAAACCCATGTCCACCTAAGAGTCGACAGTGGCGACACTTTGCGACGTCTTCCTTCATGGGGGCGCTATCGTGGAACATAGGTATCCTAGGGGTGTATCGTGATGTTTTCATCAGGCCCTCCTATACTATTTTTCAGCATCTTAGTCGTTTTTGGTTTTCACCTTTGGCGTTTTTCAGCCTCATTTCCGTTGTCCAGCTATCCCATGATTTTGATTTGTAAGGGGGCTTACCCACTACCTTGTACCGGTCGACCGTGCATTTGAATTTGCGCTTTATCTATAAAGTGGGACAAGAGTCTCTTTCATGTAGAAGAGAGGAAAAAAATAGATCGTCGGGGGAGAACAATATATACCATATCAATAGGTGAACCATTTCTAAATAATTTGTTCAGTGATCAACAAAAGGATGAATTGCTTAAATTTTGCAGGCTACGGCAACAACTCTACTGCCCAGGGCCCATGCATCAACACGTGTCCACATGCATGTGCCTTAATCCGGCACACATATATGCTTCTTGCATGCATGCATACACTCGTGTTCTGCCCATGCATGCAACCACGTGGTAAACGACGGACTTATGATCCGTTGATCATTTTCAGCATTAGTTCCTGCACTAATATATCCTTTGCTCTAGAATTCGCACGCAATTTTTTCCCGAAGCAAACCAATGGGTTAATTAGTTCGTGTGCTTGGGCCTTATCTCGATGCCCTGCACGATGAGCCCTCTCTTCCACCGCCGGCACTCCACCTCCTTGAGGCTCACCTCCACCACCCCGTCCTCCTCGCCGGCCACGGCGAACTCGCCCAGCTCGACCTCCATCCACCCGTCATCCCCTCTCCGCCGCGGGCACCTGATGTCCATGTCGGCCTCCCTGACCAGCTTCCACCCATAGTTCTTCCGTGGCCGCACGTACTCCTGCCTCCGCCGGTGCATCGCCGTCTCCTCCTCCCCCTGCATGTGCTGCAGGCAGATAGTGTTCTCCGTCGACGTGGACGTCGCGGTTGACGTCGGCTTGGTACTGTTCCCGGAGACGACGACGGTGACCGTGGCCTTGGGCGGCAGGATGCCGATGTTGCACTCGAGGCCGTAGGAGTCGTCGGCGATGGCGTAGACGAGGTAGGCGGCGTAGGTGGTCCGTGGGGTGAGCAGGGAGAGCTGCAGCTTCCCGGTGATCTCCAGCCAGCACACGTCCACAAGCTCGGCCACCTCCGGAAACCTAGAAATACAAGAAGGGGTCGGACATGATCAGATACGTGTACCAATCAACATTCAGTAGCATGAACACGTAGGAACGAACATGCATGCAGGTAGGAGTACGTGCATGCATGCAAGCTGGTACGTGTCGACACGTGTGTAGCAAGGCAGTGTTGTAAGAGGATGCCGTGTCTGAACAGAACAAGAAGACAGGGCACGCGTCAGAGGCTCAGAGCACGTTATAAGGCGTGAGAAGAATTGTTCATTCTTAGGTTTTATTCGGTCAACAAAAACACACTCGCGTTTGATAAACTATATAAATGATTCCTTATTTTATTTGCTTGGTTGGTAGTGGCACCCGATCGACGCGGTACTTAGGAGCCAAGTAACTTTGGACTAACGTGGGCTCTTGCATCTATTCCCGCGGAATTTTATACTCTATCTTCTGTGTTTTCAACGCATTTGTAGAAAGCGATAACCTCTGGCGTGGTCATATTTTGTATATCTGCCACGTACGTACATGAACGCGTACGTACACAGAAAAGAAGCAATGCAGCTATCTGCATGTTCGTACCGTGATCCGGGAAGGTCGGCAGTCCACGTCCAGCAGGCGGGGTCGTCGCCCCACACGATGCTCAGCGCCCTTGCCGACAGCATCCAGCATTTGGCGCCGCTCCGCCTGTCCAGCCCGAAGCTCTGCACATGCGCCCCATGCCAATATGGATCGATCAGCAGCGATATGGCAGCTTTACTCATCTCCACTAACAATTAGTAGCAACAATGCGAGCTGTTTAGCGAGTAGTTTAGCATACCATGGTGGCGCCGTCGAGGAGGACCGGGCGGCTGCACAGCCGCGTGAAGAGCTCCTTCTTGGACATGGAGCACTCGCGGCAGTCATCGTCGTCGGCGCGGGCGAGCACGGCGGCGTGGTCGGGCGGCAGGAAGCGGTCCCAGACGGCGTCGGAGTCGGCCGCGGCCCGGAACGCCGGGGACACGGCCGAGGAGCTGAGCGCGTCCCCCGGCGTCGTCATCGCGATCGCGTGCGCCACGCACTCCTCCGGCAGCCGGTAGATCGCCGCCGCCGCCGCCACCGCCGCACAGTCCATATATGCAAGTACGCAACCACAAAGTAGGTACGCTGGCCCACAGAAGCTTCCTCAACTGACGTACGACGCGACGGAGCACGTGGATTCGATGGATGGATTGGGAAATGGCGGCGCGCGGCGGGTGGCGTTATATAGTCGTGCCGGGGAGGGAGGGTGGAGAGAGAAGCTTAAGGGCTAAGGCTCACGGCCGGGCGGCACAGTGAGTGGCGCGAGCTCGGTCGGAGGTTAGCTTAGCTCTGGTGGCTAGGGAGCTTTGCTGACTCGGATGTGGGTTTGTTAAAACGTAAAGGGGTGGTGGTGTTCCAGCGGGAGATCCGGCGTGGTGTGCCCCCGCACGTACTCCGTCGGCCCCCCAAGGCTTTCTGGTCGACAGGCTGGTGACACGGCTTATCGCTAGCTAGCACGATCGATCTTGCACCCATGCATGCAGCCACTATCAAACGTCATCCAGCGCCACGCGCGCGCGGCGTAGTGCATACTCTCGCCTGGAGCCAGCTCTTTTCATGTGTGGAACTCGCAAAAACGTGACAACTTCAGGAAGGAGCATTGTGGATGCAAAAAATTCTACTCATCATTAAATTATGGCAGTATAACAAATACCGGCAATAATAAAAATTACATCCAGATTGATCACCTAGCGACGACTGCAAGCACTGAAGCGAGCCGAAGGCGCGTCCCCGTCATCACCCCTCCCTCGCTGGAGCCTAGCAGAACTTGTTGTAGTAGACAGTCGGGAAGTCGTCGTGCTAACACTCCATAGACCAGTGCACCAGAACAGCAACCGCCGCCGATGAAGATAAGCGTAGATCGAAAGGACTGAAACTTATAATCAGACTTTTTTTTTTCCTAGAGCCTTCCCATCTCGCACGATGACTTGCCGATCTACGCTTGTCAATCTGAAGACACACGAATATAGACGAATGAAGGTCGGACTTGAGCGGATCGACCAAAGACAACGCCGACCGAATCCTGTGAGATTCGCCGAAAACACACCTTCACACGCTCTCTGACGATGCTAGTCACACCGCGGGGACGAGGCTAGGTGGGGAGAAGTTTATTCCATCTTTAGGGAGCCACCACTACCTTGTCTTCCTGAGTAGGACACAAGCCCTAAACAGACACAAAAGACATCCAAAAACGAAGAAAGAGCCCTCCCACCGACAAGGACCGAGATCCACCGCGTCTCCATAGCCTGAGGCCATAGGGGACAAGGTAGACATGCGGCGCCCGTGGCAGGAGGCAAGAAACACTAGTCTTCCTTGGCCTCGCGGGAGACATAGGCAAACTGGCGGCCGAACCGAATTGATGCTCAAATGTCGATTTGCATCCAAAATTTGAACATCAATTTGCATCCACAATTTGTCTCCACGTGAAAAACTACTCCCGTTGTTTCTTCCAAATGCAGGTCATGTTTTTTTTTTGCCTTTAGGTGGGTTTTTTTTTTAAAGCCTGACCAAACTTATAGTCAGTTTGTGACAAGAAAGTAAAACAAATCAGACTTATTTTTTTCCTAGAGCCTTCCCACCTGGATGGTGTTGTTTGTGGATGATTCACGCACGTAGATTCCTGTCGTCCGTTCTGGACGGGACATGTGGCTCTTCCGGTTGTGACGGCTTCTTCATCGAGGCGATGGTCGGACAGGATCATAGCCTTGATGACTTCCCGTCCGCGATCAACAATATTAGGTTGCCTCTCGCGTTCCAGTGAAAGATCAGCCCACAGGGACTTCAGTGTAATTTCTTTATTATTATTTTTCAGGTTTTGTTTGTACTACTCACTTTGCACATAGATGGATGTTTTGCAACAAAAAAGAAGTACTTCATTTCAGGATGGAAGTAGTGATAATTTAATGTGACAATAAAATAAAATGAAGTCTGTGCGAGACACTAATAATCACAATTTTAAATGAAAAATTGCAGTGCCAAATGTCACATCCTTGCATGTATTTTACAAGTCGGGAACATTCTGGGTGGTTTTAAACGAGCACGTGCTCTTGAATCAAAGTGAAAATGTTGTCTTCTTTTGCCTGGTATATGCTCGGTTCTACGTGCCAGGGGAAAGGTCAATACCGTCGAGTCAGCAATGCTATCAAGCTGACGCCCACCCTGATTCGCGAATAAACATGGTCAAGTCATCTTATACGTTAGGTGGCGAGACGAGCCTAACAGGGACGTACGGGCACTGCCGGAAGCTTCTCTCCATCGAAGTAACCATCTCAAAAACTAAACAGCATGTCCACTTAAAAATTTATATATAAAAATATGCTCCCTCCGTTTCTAAAGGTAAGACATTTTAGAGATTTTAATACAAACTACATACAGATATATATATACACATTTTAGAGTCTAAATTCACACATTTTTGCTCCGTATGTAATGCGTATTGGAATCTCTAAAAAGTCCTATGTTTAGGAACCGAGGGAGTATAAAGGAACTGGATAAAATTAGAAGTCTGACGTGCTCTGTATGTAATTCACACATACCATATTTAGAGTGTACATTCCCTCATTTTGCTCTGTATGTAACCCATATTAAAATCTCTAAAAAGTCTTATATTTAGGAACTGAGGGAGTATAAAGGAACTGGATAAAATTAGGAGCGCACATGCAGAAGACAGAGGAGAGCAACGTGCAGAGAGGGTTTGCTTAGCGCAGTCCCTGCTCATCCGTTCCCGGAACAGGGCTTCCCCTTGCCCTTGGGGCCCCAAGGCCGTTTTTTCTCGTTTTGCTTCGGCCCGTTCAGTTGGCCGAGACAAAGCAGGATAGGCCGGGACCCGGGAGGCTTTAGGAGCAAAGAAAGGGGAAAAAACAGCGTGCTTTAACACAAACCGTGGCCCTTTTGAGGTAAGATTAGTGGCGGATCTACGCAACCCACATGATCCCTTTGCCGCCTTTTGCGCCAGGAGGAGACTCTCACTCCCCCTCACCCAGCTTCCGCTGCTTTCCTTTCCTCCCCCACTAGACGCACAATCCATCCATCCATCCATCCATCCATCCGTCTCCCCGGCGGAAAGATAAAAGAAGAATCCATATCTTGGTGAAGCCTTTGCCAAAGATTTTGCCTGCCTGCCCGCGCGAGTCAGTGCTGGCTGGCTGGGTGCAAAGGGGAACACATGGACGGACAGCAAGTAAAACAAGCAGGCTTTCTCTCATGGAAGCACCAGCCAAGCAAGCACCCATGCACGAATGGAGAGAGGAGGGTTATGTAAACATATCTACACTCAACTGCGGGTCCATGTGTTGCTCGCCCCGCGCCTCGCGGGCAAATGTTTCTCTCCCACCCTCTCTTCTTTTGCCCTCCGATCGGTTAGGAACAAAACTGGGAATTATGTTGTACAAACAAATCGAGCTTCCAAAACTTCCCCCGGGCGCAAACTCACCGGGAAACCACCCAAATTGCACATCGCTGCGCTCCTCTCCGACTCTACTCTTCTTCATCGTCGTCCTCGTCGTCTTCCTCCTCTTCAGCTTCCTTGAGCCACTGCCAAGGAAAGGAATGGGTTAGAAGTAAGTACACTTAAAACAAGTGGCCATCTCAGTGGGATTTAGTTTTGACAAGACATCATCATGTTTGAGACTTTGTTCTGCCAGCACAACAGATGGCGCAAACCCAGTGCCGGAAATACAACCACCATCGTGCCAGGAGCTATTATAAATACAAGACACGTGGTTTGGATCATTCCCTCTGACGGAAGGTTTGGGATCATGAAAAACTACAGAAATAGAAAGACATAAACAGGCCAGGTAAACCTTACGTGAAATGGAAAAGGAGAACTCGGCTTAGTACAGTGAATATACCTTAATAAAAGCATCAGACTGTTTAACGAAAACTTTATCGGACTCGTCGGCATTTTCTTTTTCTTCCGCCCATCTCAAAATTGCATCTTCACTGACTACGTCCTTATCATAGAGGTAAGGCAAGATCTGCGTTCAATACAAGATTATCAAAACCAACAAAAACAGGATTATCAATTCTCAAACAGTGTACATTACCCAGCAGTGCAAACAAAACTACATATGTGCATCCAAAAAAAAAGATGGCACGGAACTTATCTGTAATCAAAATCGAATAGTTCTTTACCTTTGAGAACAGTGGAGAAAATTCTTTGGTGATATCTTGGCACATTTCCTCAAACTTCAATAATATTTCCATCTACATCACCATCACGAAATAATCCATTTAGCCCATGTCAAATACAAAAGACAAAAACAACTCAATAAGTCATAAAAATCCATGGGAAAACCCTGTTTTCAAACTGGACTAAAACTTGACAACCACAGAAGAGGCCCTTCCAAGAGTCTGTCGTGCACCAACACAACAATTTGGAAGTATGATCACCACAACCACCATACTATATGCAACCACATGGCAAGAGTGGTGAGCTATCTCAAAATCACCATACTATATGCACATTGTGCAGATCAACATGTCATCAGGTCAAATAATTATATAAACGATTACTTCAGTTATATAATTTGCATATGCTCGAATAGCTGATAAAGGAACCTATGCTGACTCAATATGGAGATAACTGACATGATTAAACCTGACAACGAACACACTGGACGTGATACCATTTTAAAATCAATAAACCTGATGGTATTTTTGAATTTTCAAGCAGATGTTACTCATGCAGACTTCAAGGTATTTATCCAGTATATCCTCGAGCCATACCTCCTCATCAACTGTCTTGGTGTAATTGCGTAAAAGATCCTTCCACTTGGCAAGTGCGTCGGCAGTTGTCTTTAGAAGATTATCTATATAAAGAAGGGGGAGCAGGACAAATAAGCTTTTATTGCCTTTCATCATGAGATCTAACAGCTATAGGAAAAAGCATCCCATATCAAAAAGCGCATGACCCCAAAGTTCCACAGTTGGGATGAAACTGTCATGTTTGGACTTTGCAATAGAGGAAATGTAATGTTTTATGCAAAAATCCTATGGACTTCCTGCATAACCACACTAAGCTCCTCTGTGAACTGGTTCTTTACTCCTACGGTTAAACGACCAAATGTCATAGCTAATGATCAAATCATTATCCCAATTTGACATGCATCATGGTTCATAAAACTGCGAAGTATCCCTAGAAATCATACCATTGGTAGATTGTGCAGCCACTAATGCACCCCTCATGATCGAATAGAAAACTGCTCCAGCACAATCAGCGTGTTGAAGGCTATAAGATAACCTGAAAAATAAGCACAAATTTGCAAACACAATCAGCATTATGACTATAAAAACTAGACAAAATAAAGAATGGGAATACTCTATCAGTGATGTGAAGGATTAAACAAAACATTCTATACAACTAAGAAGATCATCTGGACAGAGATCAAAGATACTAGTTAATTATCAACAGGCCGTAAAATTAGAACAAGACACCGCAAACAACTTTCATACTCTATACAAGCAAAGCTAGTGCTTGGGAAACAGAGTGTTAAACCAAATTCAGATGCTTAATGCACATTACCAGCGAAAACATTTTGTGGTTCCACACGGTGTGAAAAACATGGCTGCAATATTTCTGCAGAATAAATTGTATATGGAATATTACTTCCAGCTAGTTCAATGTTCCATATGAAAGAAGTGATTGAATCTCATCTTGAATTCTTGATATGTAGTACTCCCTCTGTAAAGAAATAAAAGAGTGTTTAGATCACTACTTTAGTGATCTAAACGCTCTTATATTTCTTTACAGGGAGAGTTTATTTTTAATTCTTTTTCACAAAACAAAATGTCCTTTGCAGCAAAACTGCAATTTCATCTGCTTGCATATCATTACTGTCTCAAAAAGAAAATGAGAACTATAGCGCGTTACCCACAAGTAATATGTTGTCCAGGTCAAACCATACTTAGGATGACTGACTTATATGTGTCATAGTTGTTTACATTTAGTAGGCATTCAAAAATATGTCTGTTGTGCAGAAAAGAGTTTGTACCTGAGTGCATTGATTTCTAGTATCAAATTATCTTGATGAACCCCATCAAGTGCCCTCTGGAACGTCTCTTCGACCTAAGTAGGGTAAACCAATCAGCAAAGTGAAGACAAAAAGAGTATGAGAATCCCAAGTATATGCTACTAACTTCTTTCTCAAACTTAGTATAATCATCATCCTCAACCACACTGATCTCAGAATCATTGTCACGGTCTGCTTCAGATGGACGGTTGTTCAAGTCTTCTTCTGATCCTTCGTCATCGTCAAAAGATACAGCATGCTGCAACTCTTGAAGCTTTTCTTTAGGAATCGGAGCAATTGATTGTCTCCACTCGTCCTGAATTCCAGCATCACCACTTGCCCATATGTAACCAAGGACGCCAGAGGTACCAGTCTAAGCAATATCATAGACAGCAACCACAATGATTATAAATCAAGACATGACAAATGTATCACCAGGGTGCCTGGATATAATCCTGACAACCACAGTAACGCAAGCATGGATTACAAAAATCACTGCACCAACTAAGAATAGAAGAATACCTCAGATGCCCCTAAGTCATCATCTTCACATATGATGGTTGGGTGGTCGGCATTACTCTTTGAGATGGAAAAGGCTGCAATATAGAAAGCCAGTGTGCTAAGTAAAACATGAGTGATACATTCAAATCATCATAAGAATAAACTGAAAATGCATGTATGATCAAGAACAGAAATTTTAGGGTATGCAGACTTACGTGGACTATCTGTAATTCCAGAATTAGTGTCAGCATACTCAAGTTCCTCGTCACTATCTTCATTTGAAGGCTTGTTAAGTAGTGACACTTTTGAATAGGCAGGGACAACAACATTCTTTCCAACTTTAATCTGAAATGGTACAAATAAGAATTTAATCAATATCTGCAACGCTGCTGAATAGAAAATTGCAACTGGTTTATAGCCTGTTCCTAAAGGAGAAGTGGATAGCATAGAGATGTAATATATAGCAACATACCTTAAATGACAATATGCAGCCAGGCTCAACAATTGCCCCTGCCTTTAGATGAACATCATCACAGACTAAGGAGTTACTCACTTTGCACCCATCTTCAATTATGACATTATCCCATATATAGGAACCATGAATGAGAACGTTTTTACCAATACTGCAACCTTCCCCAATTACCGAATTTGATATCTTGCACTGCTCTCCAATACTTGTCGCATTGCCAATAACAGAATTCGCACCAATTTGTGCAGAATGCGACAATGTAACATCTGGAAAAGATTTGATGAATGTGAACAGTTCATATGTAAAGGTGATGTTATATAATTATACAGGACTCAACGATGACATACCTATAGACCTAAATGACAGGTAAAAGTTCATGCCCAAAAATCACAGTTTCAAACAGCCCATGAACCTTAAACAAAGAATTTTGATGATACTATGAACTAATATATTTCTTCATTCCAAATGAAACATATTGATTTGATAAATTCATCTAGATTTTGAGGAATGAATCAAGGAACAATATCAAACAAGGTACAGAAATAAATCTTTGTGGCTCTTTTCAGTACGCAACTACGCGTACCTGATGCCTTGTAAATTCCTTGGCGGTGAAGTTTCATTTCATGACAGTTACCAAAAGATAACACATCAGGCACCATAGGGTATGTCCATCTTTGTATTATATCTTTGCTCACCGCATCATAGCTCCTGAAATTATCTATTCTTGCAGCATAGCTGGAGCGTATTTCATGAGTATAGATTTTGTACCCCATAATCTGAAAAGATTGGCATGCCATTTGATTGTTACAAAAGAGACATGATAAGAGAGATGGCACTCAAGATACTGCACCAAAAATAAGCATCATGTTTTCTTGTCTTACATAGGTCAACTGTTGGTGAACGGACTTACATCGTCAACTAGTAAACCCTTTACAAAATGACGTCGGAGATGTTGATAGTCAAAGTTATCGGTGAAAAGACTAAGGACTTCTGGCGAGCAGATATCAATGTAGCAATCCTGTCAGCAAAAGGGGGAATTTACTAAGATCAATAAAACAAGATTTGAAGTACTGGAGAATCATGGCCTTAATAATATAGCAAAACATGAACTTGGAGAAAAACATATATCTGTTGTTTAATTAACAAGTTTGAAGGCAGACCTCCATGTTATTATGCAACTGGAGAGTAGGATTATTGGCCAGTATATCCTTATCAATTGCCACACACAGGTGTGAGTTATCTGCCTTATCCTCATAATAAAGTAGCTCCTTTGTCTCAGGAGCTATCGCCATAACAATTTCATCATTGCCCAAACGTGTCTGGTGTGTTAGGATTGAAGGTTTTGAATGCTTTATAATCATAGTCATAACAGCAAGTGGATCCTTTTTCCTTCTGTCCTTGTGTTCCTGGAGAGCATCTTTTAAGCTCATGTTGCTGATTGTATCACCACTGATGAGAACAAAATCACCATTTATCTACATAGAACAGACGAATGGATGAAACAACTGAAAGTGTAAACGAAATGTCAGGCACACTCTCTGTGTGAAAAAATCAGAATAGAACAAGAAAACAAGACTGCGCTATATATGTGTTACGATAATTGAGGCACAAGCGACAGGTATTAGGACAAAAAAAGGGCATGTGATATTATTGCTAAGCAGGCACAGCAATCACAGAGCTAAGTGCATGAAAAATATCAAAATTGAGGCATTGAGCTGAACTAATGTGTTCAGTATGATGTTATAGTTAAAACCTTGAACAACTTTTTTGGGTAATAGCCATCAGACAAAAAAATGAATGCTAGGTTTTGCTCTGAATATTATTTAATATCATCATTTTTCCATCACAATCTCTTGCTGGTAGTATATTTCCCAAGTCCACACTATTGAGGCAGACACTACCAAATGGGAGGCCACTGGAGTGACCTGGAATGGCATGAAGTTATACAGTTTAAATCTACTTTCCTTCCTTGAATGAACTGGAATGACACCCCAAAATTTTCCCCAGACTTCAGTTTCACATATGCTCACTATCAGTTCTAGTCGACCGGCCAAGACAAATTGCTAAGCAGCAACAGCAACAGACACTACAATCAATACTGCAGTCCTTCATGATCCACAGGAAGGGTGGAGATCAGAAACTCACAACGCCACGGCCATACATGACGCGGAGCGCGTCGCCTGCGCTGATGGCGTCGTGCGACTCGACGGCCATGACGGCCATCTCCCGGGCCGCGGGCTTCCCGGTCCAGCCGGCCTCCTCCAGGTGCTCCTTGACCTGCTGCGCGTGCGCAGAGCAGAAGACGAAGACCTCCTCCACGCCCGAGGTCTCCAGCCAGGACAGCGTGTAGTCGATCATCGGCACGTTCACCAGCGGCAGCAGCACCTGCGGGGACGGCGCAATTCAGGTGCCGCCGGGGGGTAGGGTTTGGGGGTAGGGGGACGCGGTACCTTGGGGCGCTCGAGCGTGATGGGGCGGAACTTGAGCGTGAAGCTGTCGGCGAGGAGGACGGCCTGGAGGGGCGAGCGCGAGAGCTCGTCGGCGTCGTCCCCGGCGGCGGCCCCGCCGCGGGACTTCTTCTGGGACATGGCTGCGGCGGCGGCGGCGGGGAGGGGGTGGGGAAGGTTTAGCTTTGGTCGCTCGCGCCGTCGTCGCCGACGTGGCTCCGCTAGTGTCGCAGCAGGGAGGCGTAGTGGGTCGTACCTGGGCTTTGGAGTTTGGGCTTTTTCGGGCTTATAGTGGGCTAGGAGGATGTCGAGTAATTGAAGCACGGCCATTCGTTCAGCCCATCTGTGCAGATCCTACTTGCCTAAAAAAAAACTGTACAGATTGAACAAAGCTTGCATACTCGATCTTATAGAAAAATCTAAAGGAAAAAATGTTAGATTTTAGATAATTTGAAATGTTTGTTTTATTTTCATCAGAAAAACTGTGTTACTTGTGTATGCTTCGGCTCATCGACAATTGTGTGGCTAAAGAAGAAACAATGATAATTAATTAATGTGTGAGCATTGACCAAGCTAGACTCTTCCTCTGCAGTACTACGACTGTTACAGAGCATTTCTTGAGGTGTAATCGTAGACATACGATACGACTAGCTATCAACCACATTTCATGAAACAAGTCTCGAAAATAAAAGTATACAATAATAGGAAAAAAAATCCCGCGACATACCAAATTAATAAAATATCAATCCAACCTTAGTTGACTCTGAGCACAACACAGCATGATGTAGGTCTAAGACGTACTCCCTCCGTTCTAAATTACTTGTCGCAGAAATGGATGTATCTAAAAATAAAAAATGTCTAGATACATCCATTTCTACGACAAGTAATTCCGAACGGAGGGAGTATTTGATTTTAGGCCGCTGCTACGCGAAAGTAAGATGATCGACAGGATTTGTAAACCACTTTGGCGACCGTTGGATGGAAGTTAGCGCGTCCGTCCGATGTGTGACAGCTGGAGCATGTGCACCTTCCCTCGGCAACGCAACCCCATCGTCTTTCTCTTCTTCGTCTTGCATCCTCCATGGTCCACGCACAGCCATCCACACAGCGCCTCTCTCTGCAGCAAACAACGATGATATATAACCCACCGTGTCACCTGCTCCGGTGACCTCGCGGCACTGGCGTCACCGGCAAGCGCTCCAATACAACACCGAGTGCTGCATCGCAGCTCCGATCGTTGCCGGGGACCGCTGCATGGCAGCACCAGGAGCCGCCGCCACTGCTCCATGGCAGCAAGTGCGACAGAGCTCCAAAGCAACATCGACAACATCCGACGAAACTCCATTGAAGCTCCATGGCAGCACCATGCGGCACGGCAAAGCTCCAATGCAACATCGATGGGCACCTGGCGAAGCTCCATGGCAGCACCGCACGGCACGGCATAGTTCCAATGGGCACCCGACGAAGCTCCATGGCAGCACCACGCGGCACGGCAAAGCTCCAATGCAACACCAATGGGCACACAACAAAGCTCCATTGTAGCACCACACGACGCGACAAAAAAGCTACAATGTGGCATCAACAACCCTCGGTGACAGTCCATTGCAGCTACGCGGAAGCTCCATCATAAGACCGTCGTCGCGACAAGACTTGCAGCAGTCCGTGGATGGGCCGCAGCACCAGCCCCCGGTCCACAGCATCGGCAGGGCGCCGGTCCCTCGCAACACCGATCGCCCTGCAATAGCTCACGTTGCCCTTGTTGTTTTGCGCAGCCATCACCGGTGAGGACACTCTTGCAGCGATGACGGATCCAGCTGGTAACGGCTGCAAAGACCGGCGAAGTGCTTCTCGGAAGACGGATGACCCCCCACGCAAAGATCGCGCGCTTCGCCCAGCTTGCGCCCTCGCAAGTGGGTGCACCGTACCACCAGCGGCCATCAACTGGTGCTACGTCGCAGCACCGAAGCCTCTCTGGAGCGTCGTGGGTCATGCAGCGCAAGCCGATGTGCTATATCGCAGCACGGCCGCCAGATTCTTTTTCTGTCGGCGATTGGAGCAGCGCATGGCTTGGGCTCGAGCTCATTGCGGAAAGAGCGGAAGCACGAGAGGTTAGAGACAAAGATGGGGTTCTCCGGAGAAAAACGGTTGCTCACGTGCGGTTGGATGGTGTGTGGGGCCAGGGAAGCGTGGTGTGTTTACTATTTACACCAGTTGAGACAAGCGTCGCATGATCTAGCTAGATCGGACGTCAGGGCGACGCGGTTGATTTCACAGAGAAATCAGTCGGTTGAGAAAGATACTTTTCCTTGATTTTATCTTCTCTATGAGACGTGCTTGATTGGGCATGTGGATCAAGCATGACGACACATGGATGGTATCAGTCACATCATACATGTTGTAGGGTTGGTTGAGAGCATCTAGTGATACCAACCTTTAGGTCATACTGTCATACCAACGCACAAAATTCAAACCCAAATTTGTTCTAAAAATTCTGAGAAAAAGAGTGTGGATACTCACATGATGCATGTTTGTGGTCGCTAGAAATCCCCCAGTAATGTACGCACAGGTCGTGTGTGTGTGCGTGGGGGGGGATCAAGCATAAACAATGTAAAGAGATAAAAAGCACAAAAGATAATATACACATTTGGCTTTGTCTTCTTTTGTTTCTCTACATGTGACTTGAATATGGATTTATTTATTTTTGGCCTGCCTCTGGCGAAGAAGGGGCGATGACGCTGTCGCGCCTTTGACTCGCTTCATTGCTTGTAGTCGTCGCTGGATGGTCTACGGATCTGTATGTAATTTTCAGTGTTCATTGTATTCTCGTGATTGAAGATGAATAGGTTGAAAGTTTCTCCAAAAAACTATTTTTTAAGAAAAATAGACATATACTCCAAGATTTTTTTACATGGTAATACATGTCTCATTCATATCATAACGCTCAAAGTATAAGTCATGTAAAGACTGACATGACAAAACTGAAAAAGCAAAAGAGGAGGCGGCACTTTGGGTCGCTGCCGGTGCTAAGAAGTTGAGTTCAATCATGCCGGGAGAGTAGTCCCTTTGTAAGGCGGTGGTGTAATCCCTCAAACTCTTTCTTCTCTCTTAATTAATATATGAGGCAAATCTTTTGCCTCCTTTAAAAAAAAAGCAGCAGAACATCTCTGAGCTTGACACCAACATTCGTCACCTGCCTTCGGCACCACCACAACAGCCACCAAAAGAAAAAATGGTTGATCACCTCCTCACCCGAACTCGATGCGGCTTCATCGCTGATATACAGTTTTGCGGACCTTCAAGATGGCTCACCAAAGATGAAGGCTTTGCCGTTGAAGACCCAATTGATACACATGATATGATTTCTGGCATCGCCATTGGCCACCACATCTCTATTTGAACAGACTGATTCCCGAATCCATGTATACTCCAAGCTGGCGAGCTAAACCGGAAGTGCTTGGTCGAGGCATCCAGCCCACAATACACGCGGACACGCAGTCGGCGAGCCAAAGTCGTACTCGTCGAGCTCTCGTCCAGCCGGTCCTCCATGACATCATGCATGACCAATTAACTACGATTTCCGCTTGGACGATCATGTTGGGCTGAACGTGAATCACGTCCGCGTGTCCGTGCTCCTCTTCAGTTTGATGCGTGCAAAAGCTAAATTAGTCGTCCCATCCTAATTGTTATCGTTATCTCGTTCTCCAGACTCTCTGCAAACAGCACCTGTCGACCATCACCATGCAGTCCAGATCCAAGGCCGCCGGCAATGGCGACGAGGAGCACCTGGTTTGCGTGACGGGGGCGGGGAGCTTCATCGGCTCGTGGGTGGTGAAGGAGCTCCTCCTCCGGGGCTACCATGTCCGGGGAACCGCCAGGGATCCCGGTAAGCGCAAGCGTCGGCCCATCCAGCTCTCTCATTTCCGTCCCTTCGCTCGACTGATTGGTTCAATTTGTTGGTGAAGCTGACCGCAAGAACGCGCACTTGCTGGCGCTGGATGGCGCCGTGGAGAGGCTCACCCTGTGCCGCGCCGACGTCATGGACGGCCACAGCCTCCGCGCCGCGTTCCATGGCTGCCGCGGCGTGTTCCACGTTGCCTCCCCTGTCTCCAACGACCCAGTCGGTTCACTGCCTCTGCTCTTGTGAGACTTCAAGACGAACATGGACATGGAGCACTTACTAGCCCGTGCTGCTTGCGTGCAGGAGCTGGTGCCGGAGGCCGTGGAGGGCACGAGGAACGTGGTCAACGCGGCGGCGGACGCGGGCGTGCGGCGCGTGGTGTTCACTTCCTCCTACGGCGCCGTGCACATGGACCCCAATCGGAGCCCCGACACCGTCGTCGACGAGTCGTGCTGGAGCGACTACGACTACTGCAAACAAACTGGCGTACGTATGATTAAGCTCAATTCCATCTGCCCCCCCAATCTTTCTTCCCAAGTTGGCAGTGAACTAAGCGCACCGATGGATCCTCTTGTCGTGCGCAGAACATGTACTGCTGCGCCAAGATGATGGCGGAGGTCGCGGCAACGAAAGAGGCAGCCAGGAGGGGGCTGGAGCTGGCGGTGATGGTGCCGGCGACGACGGTGGGACCCGCGCTGCAGCAGACGCTTAACTTCAGCAACGACCACGTCGCCCGGTTCCTCACGGGCGCCAAGCCGGCCTACCAGAACGCTGTCACCGCCTATGTCGATGTCCGGGACGTCGCACGTGCGCACGCTCTCGTCTACGAGCACCCCGATGCGCGCGGCCGTCGCTACCTCTGTGTCGCCGCCGTGCTGCACCGTGCCCACTTCGTCCGGCTCCTCAAGGACCTCTACCCGCAGTACCCCGTCACCGCCAAGTGCGAAGACGACGGCAAGCCAAGGGTGAGGGAGTACATGTTCTCCAACCAGAGGCTCAGGGACCTGGGCTTGGAGTTCACTGACGTGAGGAGAAGCTTGTACGAGACGGTGATATGCCTGCAGCACAGAGGACATGTCCCCATCATCGTGCCACGTCAATGTGCACGCTTGTAAAAGACCAATATGTGTACACGAACTGAACTCAATTCAACAAATAAAATAAGTTTTCGTTTCATTTTTTGCACCGTAAAAGTTGCGCAACAGAAAACATACACCACGGCATTCAAGTCACAATTGGCGGGGCAAATATAATCCCTACAGTGCAACATCCAGAAAAGACGACGTGCAACATCATTCAATGGGAGAAGACGTTTCCGTCGAGTGTGAGATGTCTAGGTGACTTCGTAAAATCTCAAGATGCCATGCCGGTCAGTCTCTCAGAGGTGCTCATATGGATAAGCGGTGCGTGCATGCGTGCGTTCATAGAGATTAGTGTATGTTCATGTATGTGAGCAACTTTGATTGTGTTGTGTTAAAAAAAATTGAATTCCCAGAAATTCACTTGCCACCTCCTCGGAGATGTGACCGAACCCAAAGTCTACTAGGGAATGTGTACCAAGAGCTCGTGGTGATTCATAATTGATCTAGAGTAGCTCAGTGGTAGGGGTACTGTCTTGTGTGTGTTTCAGGACAACCGGGTTCGATCCCCACGGGGAAGAAAAAATTTCAACCGCATTTCCTGCTTCTTCTATAAAAACTACTAGAAAACAAGTATGTGCGTTGCAACGGGAGGAAAAAAAGGTCATATGCTAAAAAAACATTTGGTTAGTTCACTTCTAGACATGAAGGTGCGTTGCATGGGAGAAGAAAAATGCCATACGCTTGTCGGTGTACTAGAGTAGGGGTACCCTAGTATCCCGAACTTGTGCACGGGCAGTTACAACACCCCGCGGCAAGGCTTGCCGGGTGACCGCCAAGGTCCTCCGTGTTTCCTTTGGAGCCATTCAAGAACAAAGTATTCAAGCCAAGGAGACAAGACCCCGGCAAGAGGAGCTTGCCGGGAAGGCCAACCAAGGCATCTCGAGGAACTTGCCGCGACGCGCCACGCGTCCCGGCGAGGCCCGGTGAACGACAAGCTTCCGGACGCGACAGGACAACGACCGCGGCAAGGCGCTTGCCGCGGCAAACTACCACTATGTACCCGCGCCCAAAGACATCCACCAACGTGTCGCCTCGACCTTTCCAGCGCTGCGTGGCAAGAGGTCAGGCAGCGGCCGTGCGTGGTGGCAAGCGACGCCGACAAGATTGCCATCGTGGTAAGCGTGGCGCCCCCGACGGTCCCTTTTGCACTATTTGGGCGACGAGACGGGCATTTAATGCCTTTGTCCCCCGCCGTGGTTAGGTATGGTACATCGTGCGTGTAGTTGTACCAACCGCAATTCCTTTTCCATTTTACCCTTGTCTACGTTGCCACTGTCGGAGACCCTTTAGCATATAAAAGGAGGCCCATGCGCAACGAGAGGGGGGGGGTTGGGAGGCGAAAACACTCACGCCGATCTCGTTAGCAGCTAGTGTGTGCTGTAGCACTCAGCGCCCCGAGCAAGAACTCAATACACCCGCACATGCAGCAAGAGGAGTGTTATCTCCGGAGAGCTCCGGCTGGGTAACTGCTCGTGCTACCGATCCGCTCTTCAGGCGATCTCCGCCCCCGCCGAACCGAAGGGGCTCGGTCCGCCGGTCCCATAGGTGTTCGTGGATCGCTTCGACATCTTTGGCGCGCTGTAGGGGCGCCGAGGTTGTGTGAACCTGATCCGACGCTCACACGAGCTAGATCTTCATCTTCTTCATCGACATGCCACCAAGAAGAAGGCTTTGGCGGCAGTTGTTCCGCCCACGCCGATCCCACCATCACCGAGCAAACGGGTGGTGGGGTAGACGCCGCGAAGAACGGGCATCGACGAGGAGCCCACGGTGCTGCCAGGTCCAAGGACAAGGCTGCGCAGACTCGGCGTCCGTGACATGCACCGCGCCCATCTCAGAGGCGCAGGACCGACAGCGCCATGGTATTCGCAGTGCCATACGCTCGCTGGGCCAAGATTGAGCTGGTGGATCTCGGGTGCTCAAGACCAGCATGCACGCCAACATGCCGGCACGAAGCGAGACACGGTCGCCGACGGGATATCGCCTTCTAACATAGTTAGAAGTCCGAGCATATCCCGCCTCGCGCCGCTCGCCATCGCCGCCCACCACTCAAAGAAGCTTTGGCGCGAGCTCAACTGCTTCTCGGATTACCCTCCAACGGCGCATAAGATCGATGAATGGAGGGCCACCTTCGAGTCTCATCGGCCGCTTAACGGCGACACTCGCGGCAGCCGAGTACATCGCTCGCGGCAGACTGCCAGCACGAACCGATGGCGACGAAACCGTGGGGTGCAACCACCATGCACTCTCCACCTCAAGGCCAAGATCGCCGACTCGCCGGATCCACCTCGACGGCGACTCCACCGCATCATCAGATCCACGAGCTCGTCGCGATCAGCGCCAAATTCTTCACGAACGACAAGAAGAAGACGCCGAACTCGTGATCGAGCGCCAAGAGAAGCGCGGCGTCAATCGGACCAGCGCGCTGGGCCCTCTCGTCGACATGCATGCACCAGGGGAACCAGCGACTTGCCAGACGCGGTAGGTTGCCCTGCGCTCACTCGTGAGCTGCGGCAAGTCCAAAGGGCCAAAGACGAAGAATTTCAAGCCGACGCATTGCGCAGAAGTACGACGGCCTACATTGATGAAGTGAGAAAGCTAGAAGAGCACTTTGACGGCCTACGATGGAACATGTTCCAAGAGCTCGAACGACATTGCCGATGGCTCGTCAAGCGCGCCGACTTAAGTTACCTGTGGAACCAGTGGATCTTTGTGCTCAAACCGACTCAACCGTCTCAGAACGCCATCAACCGGACAGAGCAAGAAGAGGAAGTTGATTTGGTGACTATTTTCCGCAGAGCTCCCGAAGCCGCCGCCAAGAAGGTCCTCAAGATCAACACCAAGGGTGCCGAGGAGCAGTCTGCTCCCGCAAGCCCTAGGGTTTGTTCCGCTGAAGCGCACGCCCCGACAAGTTTTGCTCCGCAAGCTAGCCGGGAACGCCAAGCTCCGGCTGAGCCGAGTTCTCGCCGAGAAGCGGATGTTCCCGCAGCAGCGGATGTGCCTTTAGTCCTTGTTGTCGGGCCGCAAGCACCAGCATGGGCACAGCAGATTGTCCGCTTCTTCAGACAGAGAACTTCCCAAGAGCAAGAAGAAGCGGAAAGAGTAGCCCGGCAATCAAGTATGTACCAGTTTGTCGACAACACACTGCATGTAAGAAGACTCAACGACGTGAAATTGAAGTGTATTCACCGAAGACGGACAAAAGCTGTTGGCGAGATACATGGAGGCATATGTGGTCACCACATTGGCGAAGAGCACTTGCCGCAAAGCGCTCCGCAAGGTTTCTTTTGGCCGACAGCCTCCGTGATGCAATCGCACAAGTAACCAAGTGTGAAGCGCAAGGCCCATTCCAAGCAGATACACCAGCCAGCTCAAGCTCTCCAGACGATCCCTTTATCCCGCCATTTTTGGTCCGGGGCTCGACATCCTCGGGCCCTTTCCCGAAGTTGTCGGGGCTTTGAGTACTTGTACGCTATGATCGACAAGTTCACAAAGTGGCCGAAGTGGAAGCAGTGAGGAAGGTGACAAGACAACAAGCAGATCAAGTTCTTCAGTCGATTGTTTGCCGCTCGATCCCTAACAGGATCATCACCGACAACGGCACGCAATTCACGAGCCGCACCTTCATGCAAGACGCCCAAGATCTTGGCGCCAAGGTCCGCTTCGCTTCGTTGCTCATCCGAGAAGTAACGGTCAAGCGGAGAGGGCGAATCGTGAAGTGCTGCACGGGCTCAAGACCAGACTTTCGGAAAGCTGCGCAAGTGCGGAAAGAACTGGATTGAGGAGCTGCCGGTGGTTCTTTGGTCGATCAGACGACGCCAAATCGAGCCACCGCCGTACACCTTTCGCCTAGTCTATGGAGCAGAGGTAGTTCTCCCCACGGAACTCAGATACGGGTCACCTCGAGTGCTCGCCATAATGAGTTTGAGCAAGAGCAGTTATGACAAGATGACGCGCTGCTCCTTGAGGAGGACCGCCTTCAAAGTCGCAGACGAGCTGCTCGATACAAGCAAGCTTTTGCGCCGCTACCATAGCCGCAGTTAATGCCGAAGTCTCGAGGAAGGCGACCTTGTTCTTCGCGCGTCAGTCCGCCAAGAATTCCAACAAGTTGACGCCGAAGTGGGAAGGCCCTTACCGGGTGAAATGAGTCACTAGGCCTGGCGATGTCCGCCTTGAGACCGAAGATGGCATTCCGGTGAGCAACTCTTGGAACATTGAGCATCTTCGTAAGTTTTACCCGTAGGGCGCGGTTGCCGGAACCTGTTCCGGCAACCACCTTTTGTACAAGTCTTGCCGATGTTGCATGTAATCCTTTGTACGAAGCCGGGCGCAGACCCCGTGCATAAGTAAAGCTCATGTGCTCCGCACATCTTGTCAATTTCATGCTTTTTACTTTTTTTTGCATGCGTTATCTGACACTTTGTGCAGCGCCTACCCCCGGTAAGCAATAACGAGCTGTAAGGCTCCATATCTTTATTTTCTCTTCTTTCTCTTTCTCAAAGAAAGGAAGGTTCCCTCGCCCACAAGTTTGCCGGGGAAAGGAGAAGATAATGGTGTGGACCAAGCGTCGTTCGAGGAAGTTTCGCCTTACCGGGAAGCAAACGACAGGAAAGCTAAGTTGCTAAAGTTTGAGCAATCAGTTTTAAAAATTTTAAAATTTTTAAGTTATCTTCCTCGAACGACCGTGCTTTGTATGGAAAACCTGTGCGCGGAGGAACCAACTCGTAGCTAGTTGCGCCCTTACTTTGTTTCGAGTCCGCTCAACAACTTAAGTGAGCTGCGATTAGTTGCGACAAGGTTTCTTGTCGGTAGCGGCACCGCCAAAGAAGGCTCTTGATGTCCCAAGACTCAGCGCCATGGCTAAGGTGCTCATACCGACAAGTTCCCTAAAAACGAGGGCAAAAACATACAAAGGAAGGAATCAAGTAAAGGAAATAACATAGCAATCGCTAACCAAATAGAGTTATATTACAAGATAGCTTGTCGCAGCTCTAACAGATTGTTCTCATAACATGACCAGCAGCGACAAGAAAAGAGAAAACGGGCGGCCTAATCTACGCGATCGCCTCAACCCTCTTGATCCCGCCACCTTGTCCACAATGGTGCGATAAGGGTCTTGAGCGCTTCAGATCAGCATCCGCGGCAAGGTCCCGAGGACGTTGGTGAGGTTGAGGCCTGGGTTGCGGAAGGCCACCTTCACCAAAGACCTTTTGAAGAGCTCCCGCAGATCTTGCGTGACTCGCCGGCCAGCTGCTTTGGGATCTTCTCCCGAGTCGCTGGAGGGCCGCCGCCACGCCTTTGAAGAACAAGCTGAGCTTGGCGCTGGGTTGGAGGTGCTCATCGGAGGAATACCCGAGATCCTCCATCCCCAGTGCGCCAGCCCCCGTCGATGGCTGCGGCAACATCCACGAGACCTCGGTCCAAAGGCTCCACATTCACCCTAAAAGTGTTGCAGGCGGCAGCCTTCGCCAAAGAGCGCCTCGTCGGCCTTGATCTTCTCCTTCAAGGCCACCTCCTGCTCCCTCGGGCGCCGCCCGGCGCCTTGGTCAAAGTAGTCAGCTTCAACTCAAGATCTACGTTGAGTCCTTGGCGGCGCTTAAGCTCCTTGCTCCTCTCGGCGAGATGACCCTGCAGCTCGCCAAGGGTGTAGGCGTCCTTCTCGCCACACTTGAGCGCAGCAAGCTCCTCGCCGCCACCTTGAGATCGGCCTCCAGCCTTGCGCCACCTTCATCTCCAGCTCCTTCTTGGCGGCCTTGGCAGCTGCGGCAGCATCCTCTCGCTTCCTTGAGAGCCCCGCGAATGTTTGCTCACGCTGCAAGCTCCTCCTCGTGGCTGTCAAGGTTAACCTTCCGCGCGCCAACTCGCCTTCCTGCAGCAGACAGCTTCTCGGCAGCAAGTCATTGTTGCTTTTCAACTTCAGCCTTCTCGAGGAGGAAGGCTTTACGCCTCGGCGAAGTTGCTCCCGCCTCCGCCAGGGACCGGAGAGCTTCCTAGTTGAGGCCCCGAGCTCCTCCCGCGCTTCGATGTCCACTCCCGCCCGCGACAAGCGCTTCTCGGGATACCAGCTTGGCCTGTCGGGCGCGGTAGAGCGACAACAGCTTCCGCAGCATTGCTGCCTCCTCAGGCTCGCGCCGCCGCTGCTGCTCGGCGCGCCGACCAGCGCCACCAGCGGAGGCGAGCAACTCTTCACCAAAGATTTCTCCTTCGATCGGCGCCACGAGCTCGACGCCTGGGGAGCTCGATGAAGACGCCATCGCCGCCTTCAAATAGGCGCTGGCTGGGGCTTCGAACTCGACGCTGCAAGAGCGGTAGAGGATCGGCGGTCGGCGAAGCGCCGACGCCTCGCGCCTCGGGCCGTCAAGGCGATCGCGGACCTCGCCGCCGGCGCGGCGGCAGCTTTGGCAGCCTCTCCGCCGGCGGGATCATCAGCGCCGCTTCTTCTTCGTGACATGGCGTGCCGGTATTGCGCAAGACGTTTTCCTCGCCGGCGACCTCGGTTTCCATCGGCTCCGTGGCAGATGGACTCAAGACCGGAAAAGGAAGAAAAGTCAAGCAAATATTCAAAAGAAAACTTCAGAGAAAGGCGGGCAGAGCCCGCAGTAGAATAACAACGCGAAAAAGGGATATCCATTCGGAGCCGTTCAAGCGGCGGCCGAGAGTACCTTTGTGCGCTGGATGCGCTCGCGTCTCCGTCGACCGTAAGAGGTAGTAATACTCCCTCAGCTCCTTCAAGGGCGAAATGAGGGGGAAGGTTGCCCGCCTTTCGCAGCAGCGCCATGAGCCAAGCGCCTCGGCCGACTTCACAACCTTCCCGGCTTTGAGCCATGCCGGAGGTGGTGGGAGAGAACGACGACGTTGGTGGTGCGGTGGCGGGGGGGGCGGAGCGCTGCTCTCTTTCAGCTTTGGAAAGAAGGGGGGAGCGGCGGAGGTTTTTGAGATTGGAATAGCAATCGGCAAGATGGGCGAACTGCCCCTATTTCCCCTGCTTATAAAGAGGGAGGGGGCAGACGTTCCGTCTTTCCGAATAAAGAAACCACCCACGATCCCTCCCACGACGCCGCATTCGACGCGCGGCCGCTCGAGGAGGGCGCGGTGGATACATAGTGAGATACGGCGAACCCAGGCGCGCGCGTCGCAGTGCCTGTTTTGGGCCTGGCCCAACAGCTTCGGCGCCGTGTGTGGCCCAGTTCGGGGCTCTGTCGGTGTACTAGAGTAGGGTACCCTAGTATCCCGAACTTGTGCACGGGCAGTTGCAGCACAGCGGCAAGGCTTGCCGGTGACCGCCAAGGTCCTCCGTGTTTCCTTTGGAGCCATTCAAGAACAAAGTATTCAAGCCAAGGAGACAAGACCCGGCAAGAGGAGCTTGCCGGAAGGCCAACCAAGGCATCTCGAGGAACTTGCCGCGACGCCGCCACGCTGCGTCCGGCGAGGCCCGTGAACGACAAGCTTCCGGACGCGACAAGACAACGATCGCGGCAAGGCGCTTGCCGCTGCAAACTACCACTCAGACTCAGGCTCCAAAGACATCCACCAACGTGTCGCCTCGACCTTTCCAGCGCGCGTGGCAAGAGGTCAGGCGCGGCCAGCGGTGCGCTGGTGGCAAGCGACGACGACAAGATTGCCATCGTGGCAGCGGTGGCGCCCCGACGGTCCTTTTTGCACTATTTGGGCGACGAGACGAGCATTTAATGCCTTTGTCCCCGCCGTCGTGGTTAGGTATGGTACATCGTGCGTAGTTGTACCAACCACAATTCCTTTTCCATTTTACCCTTGTCTACGCTGCCACCTGTCGGAGACCCTTTAGCATATAAAAGGAGGCCCATGCGCAACGAGAGGGGGGGTGGGGAGGCAGAAAACACTCACGCCGGTCTCGTTAGCAGCTAGTGTGTGTCAGAGCACTCAGCTCCCGAGCAAGAACTCAATACACTCGAGACATGCAGCAGAGGAGTGTTATCTCTCCGGAGAGCTCCGAAGCTGGGTAAACTGCTCATGTGCTTCGCCTCGATCCGCTCTTCGTGCGATCTCCGCCTCCCCCCCCCCCCGAACCGAAAGGGGCTCGGTCCGCCGGTCCCATAGGTGTTCGTGGATCAGTTTCCCCGACAACGCTCAAAAACATCTGATTAGTTCTCTTGTAGACATGATGGTTGTAAAAGAAAAATAGCAAAAGAGTGAGAAGAGAAACATAATAGATTACATAACATGTTATTATTTAATCATTTGATCAATCATTTTTGGCCGCATGTTCTCGTTATACTCTTTCTCAGCCGAAACTTCTATAGTTAAACGGATTCTAAGTTTCAGATATACATGAGAGGAGGGATACAATAATATAGCTAATCCTTATCGAGCTATGGACATTGTTCGTCCCTTTTCCATCTTACATGTCCTAGTAGTCAGTCTGTATGAGTTTGTGAGGGACACATACATAGCTAAATCCAACCTCAAAAGGAACATATCTAGCACCAAATCCAATAACACAAACACATACATGCACATGTTAACACGTCCATGTGATGGACTCGGAGATATACCAGTCCATGAAGCCAAACAACATCCATACATCGTATGCCTCCCCCCCCCCACACACACATTCTCTCCCCACTAGTAGAAAAAGGGTCAAATGTGAGACACATTAGTCCCGGTTTGTAACAGAACCGGCACTAATGTGGCCATTAGTGCCGGTTCCAACGGCTAGCCAGGAGGAGCTCTTTAGTACCGGTTCGTGGCAAACCTTTAGCACCGGTTCGTGCCACGAACCGGTACTAATGAGAGTGGTGGCAGGATGTTGTCGAATGGGGCCCTTCCAGCACTTTTAGTACGGTTCGTGGCACGAACCGGTACTAAATGTCGTCCTATATAAATCCTTTGTCCACCCGCACTCTGTTCTTCCCCCTTTCCCCTCTCCCTCTCCTCTGTGAAGGAAATATGCCCTAGAGGCAATAATAAAGTTATTATTTATTTCCTTATACCATGATAAATGTTTATTATTCATGCTAGAATTGTATTAACCGGAAACATAATACATGTGTGAATATATAGACAAACAGTATGTCACTAGTATGCCTCTACTTGACTAGCTTGTTAATCAAAGATGGTTATGTTTCCTAACCATGAACAAGGAGTTGTTATTTGATTAACAAGGTCACATCATTAGTTGAATGATCTGATTGACATGACCCATTCCGTTAGCTTAACACTTGATCGCTTAGTATGTTAATGCTTTCTTCATGACCCATACATGTTCCTATAACTATGAGATTATGCAACTCCTGCCATCGGAGGAACACTTTGGTACTACCAAACGTCACAACGAATCGGGTGATTATAAAGGAGTACTACAGGTGTCTCCAAAGGTACTTGTTGGGTTGGCGATTTCGAGATTAGGTTTTGTCACTCCGATTGTCGGAGAGGTATCTCTAGGCCTTCTCGGTAATACACATCACTTAAGCCTTGCAAGCATTACAACTAATGAGTTAGTTGTGAGATGATGTATTACGGAACGAGTAAAGAGACTTACCGTAACGATATTGAACTAGGTATTGATACCGACGATCGAATCTCTCGTAAGTAACATACCGATGACAAAGGAACAACGATGTCGTTATGCGGTTTGACCGATAAAGATCTTCAGAGAATATGTAGGAACCAATATGGGCATCCAGGTCCCGCTATTGGTTATTGACCGAGAATGGTTCTAGGTCATGTCTACATAGTTCTCGAACCCGTAGGGTCCGCACGCTTAACGCTTCGATGACAGTTCATTATGAGTTTATAAGTATTGATGCACCAAGGTTGTTCGAGTCCCGGATGTGATCACGGACATGACGAGGAGTCTCGAAATGGTCGAGACATAAAGATTGATATATTGAAGCCTACATTTGGACATCGGAAAGGTTCCGAGTGAAATCGAATTTATCGGAGTACCGGAGGTTACCGAACCCCGGGAACTTCATGGGCCCATAGTGGGCCTTGGAGGAAAGGAGAAAGGGCAGCCCTAGGTGGCGCGCCCGCTTCTTCCCTAGTCCTATTAGGACTAGGAAAGGTGGGCCGCCCCCTCTCTCTTTCCCCTCCTAATCCTAATCCAACTAGATTGAGGGGAATCTACTCCCGGAGGGAGTAGGACTCCTTGGTGCGCCCCCTTGGGCCGCCACCTCCCCTTGGCTCCTTTATATACGGGGCAGGGGCACCCCATGACACACAAGTTGATCTACGGATCTTTCCTTAGCCGTGCGGTGCCCCTTCCACCATATTCCACTTCGGTCATATCGTCATGAGCTTAGGCGAAGCCCTGCGCCGGAGAAGTCATATCGTCATGAGCTTAGGCGAAGCCCCGCGCCGGTGGAGCATCAACATCGTCACCACGCCGTCGTCTTGACGGAACTCATCCCCGATACTTTGCTGGATCGGAGTCCGGGATCGCCATCGAGCTGAACGTGTGCAGAACTCGGAGGTGCCGACGCTCGGTGCTTGGATCGGTCGGATCGTGAAGACGCACGACTACATCAACGCGTTGTTATAACGCCCGCTTTCGGTCTCACGAGGGTACGTGGACGGACACTCTCCCTCTCGTTGCTATGCCATCACCATGATCTTGCGTGTTCAGAGGAAAATTTTTGAAATTACTACGTTACCCAACAGTGGCATCCGAGCCAGGTTTTATGCGTTGATGTCATGTGCACGAGTAGAACACAAGTGAGTTGTGGACGATACAAGTCATACCGCCTACCAGCATGTCATACTTTGGTTCAGCGGTATTGTGAGATGAAGCGCCCGGACCGACATTACGCCAGACGCTTACGCGAGACTGGTTTCACCGCCCGAGCACTCGTTGCTTAAAGGTGACGGCGGTGTCTGCTCTCTCACTTTAGTTGAATCGAGTGTGGCTACGCCGGTCCTTGAGAAGGTTAAACGGAGTCTATTTGACGAAGTATCGCTGTGGTTTTGATGCGAGGTAAGAACGGTTCTTGCTCAGCCCGTAGCAGCCACGTAAAACTTGCAACAACAAAGTAGAGGACGCCTAACTTGTTTTTGCAGGGCATGTTGTGATGTGATATGGTCAAGACGTGATGCTATATTTTATTGTATGAGATGATCATGTTTTGTAACCGAAGTTATCGGCAATCGGCAGGAGCCATATGGTTGTCGCTTATTGTATGAAATGCAACGCCATGTAATTGCTTTACTTTATCACTAAGGAGTAGCGATAGTCGAGAAGCAATAGTTGGCGAGACGACAACGATGCTACGATGGAGATCAAGGTGTCGCGCGGTGACGATGGTGATCATGACGTTGCTTCGGCGATGGAGATCACAAGCACAAGATGATGATGACCATATCATATCACTTATATTGATTGCATGTGATGTTTATCCTTTATGCATCTTATCTTGCTTTGATTGACGGTAGCATTATAAGATGATCTCTCACCAAAATTATCAAGAAGTGTTCTCCCGAGTATGCACCGCTATGAAAGTTCTTCGTCTTTGAGACACCACGTGATGATCGGGTGTGATAGGCTCTACGCTCAAATACAACGGTGCAAAACAGTTGCGCACGCGAATACTCAAAGTTAAACTTGACGAGCCTAGCATATAACAGATATGGCCTCGAACACGAGACCGAAGGTCGAGCGTGAATCATATAGTAGATATGATCAACATAGTGATGTTCACCATTGAAACTACTCCATCTCACGTGATGATCGGACATGGTTTAGTTGATTTGATCACGAATCACTTAGATGACTAGAGAGATGTCTGTCTAAGTGGGAGGTTTTTAATATGATTAATTAAACTTTAATTTATCATGATCTTAGTCCTGGTGGTATTTTGCAAATTATGTTGTAGATCAATAGCTCGCGTTGTTGCTTCCCTATGTTTTTATATGTGTTCCTAGAGAAAATTGTATTGAAAGATGTTAGTAGCAATGATGCGGATTGGATCCGTGATCCGAGGTTTATCCTCATTGCTGCGCAGAAGAATTATGTCCTTAATGCACCGCTAGGTGACAGACCTATTGCAGGAGCAGATGCGACGTTATGAATGTTTGGCTAGCTCAATATGAGCGATATGACGTTATGAACGTTTGGCTAGCTCAATATGATGACTACTTGATAGTTTAGTGCACCATGCTTAACGGCTTAGAATCGGGACTTCAAAGACGTTTTGAACGTCATGGACCATATGAGATGTTCCAGAATTGAAGTTAATATTTTAAGCAAATACCGAGTTGAGAGATATGAAGTCTCCAACAAGTTCTATAGCTAAAAGATGGAGGAGAATCGCTCAACTAGTGAGCATGTGCTCAGATTGTCCGAGTACTTCAAACACTTGAATCAAGTGGGAGTTAATCTTCCAGATAAGATAGTGATTGACAGAATTTTCTAGTCACCATCACTAAGTTAGTAGAACTTCGTGATGAACTATAGTATGCAAGGGATGACGAAAAAGATTCTCGAGCTCTTCGCGATGCTAAAATCGCGAAGGTAGAAATCAAGAAAAACATCAAGTGTTGATGGTTGACAAGACTATTAGTCTCAAGGAAAATGGCAAAGGGAAGAAGGGAACTTCAAAAGGAAACGGCAAGCAAGTTGTTGCTCGAGTGAAGAAGCCCAAGTCTAGACCTAAGCCCGAGACCGAGTACTTTTGCTGCAATGGAACTGGTCCCGAAGCGGAACTACCCCTGAATATTTGGTGGATAAGAAGGATGGCAAAGTGAACAAGGTTATATTTGATATACAGGTTATTGATGTGTACCTTACTAGTGTTTATAGTAGCCCCTGAGTATTTGATACTGCTCGTTGCTAAGATTAGTAACTCAAACAGGAGTTACGAATAAACAGAGACTAGTTGAAGGGAAGTGACGATGAGTGTTGGAAGTAGTTCCAAGATTGATATGATCATCATCGCACACTCCCTATACTTTCGGGATTAGTGTGGAACCTAAATAAGTGTTATTTGGTGTTGAGCATAAATATGATTTGATCATGTTTATTGCAATACGGTTATTCATTTAAGTAAGAGAATAAATTGTTGTTCTGCTTACATGAATAAAACCTTGTATGGTTACACACCCAATGAAAATGGTTCATTGGATCTCGATCATAGTGATACACATATTCATAATATTGAAACCAAAAGATGCAAAGTTAATAATGATAGTGCAACTTATTTGTGGCATCGCCGTTTAGGTCATATTGGTGTAAAGCGATGAAGAAACTCCATGCCTGATGGGATTTTGGAATCACTTGATTATGAATCACTTGATGCTTGCGTAACCATGCCTTATGGGCAAGATGACTAAAGACTCGTTCTCCGGAACAATGGAGCGAGCAAATGACTTATTGGAAATAATACATACCGATGTATGCGGTCCGATGAGTGTTAAAGCTCACGGCAAGTATCGTTATTTTCGACCTTCACAAGATGATTTGAGCAGATATGAGTATATCTACTTAATGAAGCACAAGTCTGAAACATTTGAAAAGTTCAAATAATTTCAGAGTGAAGTGGAGAATCATCGTAATAAGAAAATAAAAGTTTCTACGATCTGATCGTGGAGGAGAATATTTGAGTTACGAGTTTGGCCTTCATATAAAACAATGTGGAATAGTTTCACAGCTCACGCCACATGGAACACCATAACGTAATGGTGTGTCCGAACGTCTAACCGTATTTTATTTTGATATGGTGCGATCAATGATGTCTCTTACCGATTTACCAATATCGTTTTGGGGTTATGCATTAGAGACAGCTGCATTCACGCTTAATAGGGCACCATCTAAACCGCTGAGATGACACCGTATGAACTATGGTTTAGCAAGAAACCTAAGTGTCGTTTCTTAAAGTTTGAGTTGTGATGCTTATGTGAAAAAGTTTTCACCGATAAGCTCGAACCCAAATCGGAGAAGTGCGTCTTCATAGAATACCCAAAGGTAACTATTGGGTACACCTTCTATCACAGATCCAAAGGCAAGTTTTTCGTTGTTAAGATGGATCCTTTCTAGAGAAGAAGTTTCTCTCGAAAGAAGTGAGTGGGAGGAAAGTAGAAACTTGATGAGGTAATTGTACCTTCTCCCTTATTGGAAAATAGTTCATCACGTAAATCAGTTCCAATGATTCCTACACCAATTAGTGAGGAAGTTAATGATGATGATCATGAAACTTCAGATCAAGTTGTTACCAAACCTCGTGAGGTCTTCCAGAATAAGATACGCACTGAGTGGTACGGTAATCGTGTTCGGAAATCATGTTACTAGACCATGATGAACCTACAAACTATGAGGAAGCGATGATGAGCCCAGATTCGCGAAATGGCTTGAGGCCATGAAATCTGAGATGGGATCCATGTATGAGAACAAAGTATGGACTTTGATGGAGTTGCTCGATGATCGGCAAGCCATGTTATATAAATGGATCTTCAAGAGGAAGACAGATGTTGATAGTAGTGTTACTATCTACAAAGCTCGACTTGTCGCAAAAAGGTTTTCGACAAGTTCAAGGTGTTGACTACAATGAGATTTTCTCAATCAGTAGCGATTCTTAAGTCTGTCCGAATCATGTTAGCAATTGCCACATTTTATGAAATCTGGCAAATGGATGTCAAAACTACATTCTTTAATGGATTTATTAAAGAAGAGTTGTATATGATGCAACCAGAAGTTTTTTGTCAATCCTAAAGGAGCTAACAAAATGTGCAAGCTCCAACGATCCATCAATGGACTGGTGCAAGCATCTCGGAGTTGGAATATACGCTTTGATGTGTTGATCGAAGCATATGATTTTATACAGACTTTTTGGAAAGACCTGTATTTACAAGAAAGTGAGTGGGAGCACTACAACATTTCTGATAAGTATATGTGAATGACATATTGTTGATCGGAAATGGTGTAGAATTATTCTGCAAAGCATAAAGGAGTGTTTGAAAGGTTTTTTTTTTTCAAAGAAAGACCTCGGTGAAGCTGCTTACATATTGAGCATCAAGATCTATAGAGATAGATCAAAGACGCTTGATAAGTTTTTCAATGAATACATACCTTGTCAATATTTTGAAGTAGTTCAAAATGGAACAGTCAAAGAAAAGTTCTTGCCTGTGTTGCAAAGGTGTAAAATTGAGTGAGACTCAAATCCCGACCACGGCAGAAAATAGAAAAGAGAATGAAAGTCATTCCCTATGCCTCACCATAGGTTCTATAAAGTATGCTATGCTATGTACTGACCTATTATATACCTTGCTCTGAATTTGGCAAGGATACAATGGTGATCTAGGAGTAGATCATCTGGACATTGGTCAAGAACATCCTTAGTGAGGACTAAGGAAATATTTCTCGATTATGGAGGTGATAAAAGAGCCCATCGTAAAGAGTAACATCGATGCAAGTTTTTACACTCGATCCAGATGACTCTAAGTCTCAATCTGGATACATATTGAAAGTGGGAGCAATTAGCTAGAGTAGCTCCGCAAGAGCATTGTAGACATAGAATATTTGTAAAATAGATACGGCTCTGAATGTGATGAGACCGCTGACTAAGCTTCTCTCACGAGCAAAACATGATCATACCTTAGTACTCTTTGGGTGTTAATCACATAGCGATGTGAACTAGATTATTGACTCTAGTAAACCCTTTGGGTGTTGGTCACATGACGATGTGAACTATGGGTATTAATCACATACAGATGTGAATATTAGTGTTGAATCACATGATGATGTGAACTAGATTATTGACTCTAGTGCAAGTGGGAGACTGAAGGAAATATGCCCTAGAGGCAATAATAAAGTTATTATTTATTTCCTTATACCATGATAAATGTTTATTATTCATGCTAGAATTGTATTAACCGGAAACATAATACATGTGTGAATATATAGACAAACAGATGTCACTAGTATGCCTCTATTTGACTAGCTTGTTAATCAAAGATGGTTATGTTTCCTAACCATGAACAAGGAGTTGTTATTTGATTAACAAGCTCACATCATTAGTTGAATGATCTGATTGACATGACCCATTCCGTTAGCTTAACACTTGATCGTTTAGTATGTTAATGCTTTCTTCATGACCCATACATGTTCCTATAACTATGAGATTATGCAACTCCCGTTTACCGGAGGAACACTTTGGGTACTACCAAACGTCACAACGAATCGGGTGATTATAAAGGAGTACTACAGGTGTCTCCAAAGGTACTTGTTGGGTTGGCGATTTCGAGATTAGGTTTTGTCACTCCGATTGTCGGAGAGGTATCTCTAGGCCTTCTCGGTAATACACATCACTTAAGCCTTGCAAGCATTACAACTAATGAGTTAGTTGTGAGATGATGTATTACGAACGAGTAAAGAGACTTACCGTAACGAGATTGAACTAGGTATTGGATACCGACGATCGAATCTCGGGTAAGTAACATACCGATGACAAAGGGAACAACGTATGTCGTTATGCGGTTTGACCGATAAAGATCTTCATAGAATATGTAGGAACCAATATGGGCATCCAGGTCCCGCTATTGGTTATTGACCGAGAATGGTTCTAGGTCATGTCTACATAGTTCTCGAACCCGTAGGGTCCGCACGCTTAACGTTTCGATGACAGTTCATTATGAGTTTATAAGTATTGATGCACCAAGGTTGTTCGAGTCCCGGATGTGATCACGGACATGACGAGGAGTCTCGAAATGGTCGAGACATAAAGATTGATATATTGAAGCCTACATTTGGACATCGGAAAGGTTCCGAGTGAAATCGAATTTATCGAGTACCGGAGGTTACGGAACCCCGGAACTTCATGGGCCCATAGTGGGCCTTGGAGGAAAGGAGAAAGGGCAGCCCTAGGTGGGCGCGCCGCTTCTTCCCTAGTCCTATTAGGACTAGGAAAGGTGGGCCGCCCCTCTCTCTCTTTCCCTCCGAATCCTAATCCAACTAGATTGAGGGGAATCCTACTCCCGAGGGAGTAGGACTCCTTGCGCGCCCCCTTGGGCCGCCACCTCCCCTTGGCTCCTTTATATACGGGGCAGGGGGCACCCCATGACACACAAGTTGATCTACGGATCTTTCCTTAGCCGTGCGGTGCCCCTTCCACCATATTCCACTTCGTCATATCGTCATGAGCTTAGCGAAGCCTCGCGCCGAGAAGTCATATCGTCATGAGCTTAGGCGAAGCCCTGCGCCGGTGGAGCATCAACATCGCCACCACGCCGTCAGGTCGACGGAACTCATCCCGATACTTTGCTGGATCGAGTCCGGGATCGCCATCGAGCTGAACGTGTGCGTAACTCGGAGGTGCCGACGCTCGGTGCTTGGATCGGTCGGATCGTGAAGACGCGACTACATCAACCGCGTTGTTATAACGCTTCGCTTTCGGTTCACGAGGGTACGTGGACGGACACTCTCCCTCTCGTTGCTATGCCATCACCATGATCTTGCGTGTTCGTAGGAAATTTTTTGAAATTACTACGTTACCCAACACTCTGTTCTTCCCTTCTTCCTCTCGAGTTCATCACAAAATTTGCCCCAAATTTGTCAAGATTTGCAGGCCCTCATCCATTCAAATGATCACCAAGGTTAGCAACTTTGTCCTTTCATCTCTGATTGCTAGATTAGCTCTTGCATTGGTTTATATAGTGATTAATTGTGGGTTTTAGTAATTTGGGAGGAATTATATGTGGTAGTATTTGATTTATATGCAATTTGAGGTCAAAATAACACTTAGTTTGCATATGTAGGTGTGGTTTACTTAGCGCCTTCTAAATCTCTGTCAGAACCACCGCCGATCGCCCGCACCGTCTCTGTCAGCGGCACCACCTTGTGGTGAGCCTCTTGTTCATGAAATTTTATATAAAAATTGATGTTTGTGTGATTTGGATATATAGTTACTCGTATAATAATTATCTTACCCGACGTTGTTTGTTATACATAGTGCCATGGTTTTGATATCCGCCCCCGTCGGCCCTCGTCCTTGTTATGATTCGGATGTGGTATATTCTCTTTTAAAACTATTTGTTGCATTTCGTGTTTATGACAAATTATGCCCATCAAGTTGACATAGATATTTTTATCTAGGAGGTATGTGAACCAGAAATTCCAACCGACCCTATTGTCGAGAGGTTAAATTTAGTTGAAAGAGAAAACGAGTACTTGAAAGAAAAATTGAAAATAATTGAGGGGGAGAAGATGGAATTGGAGTTGCATGTTGCCGATGTCGTCGATGATCACAAGATCAAGATGGAGAAAATGAGCTTGAAGATTAGAAAGATTAGAAAATATGCCATCGATAGTGAGGCTTTGTATCATTATGCTGTTGGATCAATTGTTACCTTAGTTGCGATCTTGATCGCATTTGTTGTTGCATTTAAATGCTTTAGTTAGAGAGTTATTTGTTTGTTGCATTTAAGTGTTGTATGAACTTTATGTATGAACTTGTATTAATTTGGTCTATTCGGTGTTGTGTAATGAAGATGAGCCGGCAATGGATGTACGATGACCGATGCTCTCCCCAGTTCGTTGAGGGTGCATACTTTTCTCGCTATGGCTGAGGCAAACAAGCGGGCGGATGGTTTTATGCCTTGTCCATGTGCTGGCTATAAGAATGGTCGCAATTACTCTACGCCAAGAACCATTCACGCCCACTGTTTGAGTCCGGTTTCATGCCCCACTATAATGTTTGGACCAAGCACGGAGAAAGAGGGTTATGATGGAAGACAATGAAGAAGAAGAGGACGACGACAGCTATCCTGGCCATGGGTTCCCTGAATACGATGATACAACAATGGGGGAAGAAGCTGAGCCGGTAATGCGGGAAGAAGCTGGGCCGGCAATGCGGGAAGAAGCTGAAGAAGAGGCATCAGATGAGCCCGTTGATGATCTAGGTCGGGCCATTGCTGATGCAAAGAGAAACTACGCAAGTGATTTGGAGAAGAAGAAGTTGCAGCGCATGTTAGAGGATCACAAAAAATTGTTGTACCTGAATTGCGTAGGTGACAAGAAAAAGCTGGGCACCACACTGGAATTGCTGCAATGGAAGGCAGAGAATGGTGTATCTGACAAGGAATTTGGAAAGTTGCTGGTAATGATAAAGGATATGCTTCCAAAGGACAACGAATTGCCCGAGATGCGTCTGAAGTTAAAGAAGGCTGTCTGCCTCTAGGGTTAGAGGTGCAGAATATACATGCATGCCCTAATGATTGCATCCTCTACCGTGGTGAGTATGAGGATTTGAACGCTTGCCCGGTATGTGGTGCATTGCGCTATAAGATCAGCCGCGATGAGAATGGTGATGTCGAGGGCGAGCGCCCCAGGAAGAAGATTCCTGCCAAGGTGATGTGGTATTCTCCTATAATACCACGGTTGAAACGTTTGTTCCAAAACAAAGAGCATGCCAAGGCGATGCGATGGCACAGAGAAGACCGTAAGAAAGACGGAAAGTTGAGAGTACCAACTAATGGGTCGCAGTGGAGAAAAATTGAAAGAAAGTACGGGAAGGAGTTTGCAGATGACGCAAGGAGCGTATGGTTTGGTCTATGCGCTGATGGCATTAATCCTTTTGGGGAGCAGAGTAGCAACCATAGCACCTGGCCTGTGACTCTATGTTTGTATAACCTTCCTCCTTGGTTGTGCATGAAGCAGAAGTTCATTATGATGCCAGTGCTCATCCAAGGCCCTAAGCAACCTGGCAATGACATTGATGTGTACCTAAGGCCATTAGTTGAAGAACTCTTACAACTGTGGAATGGAACAGGTGTACGTCGTGGGATGAGCACATGGGGAAGAATTTGACCTAAAGGCGTTGCTGTTCGTGACCATCAATGATTGGCCTGCTCTCAAGAACCTTTCGTGACAGATAAACAAGGGATACCGCGGATGCACGACTGTTTGGATGATACCGACAAGATATATTTGAATAGTTGTATGAAGAATGTGTACAGGACATCGTCGATTTCTTCCGAGCAGCATCCCGTAAGAAAGAAAGGCAAGCATTTCAAAGGTGAGGCGGATCACCGGACGAAGCCTCGCCACCGTACTGGTGCTGATGTACATGATATGGTCAAGGATTTGAAGGTGATATTTGGAAAGGGTCCTGGTGGACAACCTGTTCCAAAGGACACTGACGGACGCGCACTCATGTGGAAGAAGAAATCTATATTTTGGGACCTGCCATATTGGAAAGACCTAGAGGTCCGCTCCGCAATCGACGTGATGCACGTGACGAAGAATCTTTGCGTGACCCTGCTTGGCTTCTTGGGCGTGTATGGGAAGACAAAAGATACACCTGAGGCATGGGAGGACCAGCAACGATGCACGGAGAAGACGGCATACATCGTGGTCATGCAAGCTACGCCTTACCAAAGAAGAGAAGGAAATCTTCTTTGAATGCCTCGCTCGAGATTAAGGTACCGTCTCGCTTCTCGTCGAATATAAAGGAAATAATAAACATGGCGGAGAAAAAGTTCCGAACCTAAAGTCTCATGACTGCCACGTGATTATGACGCAATCGCTTCCGGTTGCATTGAGGGGCTTCTACCGAAAACGCTCGATTAGCCATTGTGAAGCTATGTGCATTTCTCAATGCAATCTCTCGAAGGTAATCGATCCAGAAATCATACCAAGGTTACAGAATGATTTGGTGCAATGTCTTGTCAGTTTCGAGTTGGTGTTCCCATCATCCTTCTTCAACATCATGACGCACATCCTAGTTCACCTATGCGAAGAGATTAACATTTTGGGTCCTGTATTTCTACACAATATGTTCCCTTTGAGAGGTTCATGGGAGTCTTAAAGAAATATGTTCATAACCGTGCTAGGCCAGAAGGAAGCATCTACAAGGGCCATCAAAATGAGGAGGTCATTGAGTTTTGTATTGACTTTATTCCTGACCTTAAGCCGATTGGTGTTCCTGAATCGCGGCATAAGGGCAGATGGATGGAAAAGGCACGCTAGGAGGGGAACAAATAATATGTATGGACGGACATTCTCTCTTTGAAGCACACTACATAGTTCTACTGAATTCGCCTTGGTGGCTCCAGATATGGATGAACACAAGAATTTGCTACGCCCAAACACCTCGAGCGGTCGATGACCGGATTACACGTGAACAAACCAGGAGTTTCGCCACTGGTTGCAGATACACGCACCATGCATGACACCTCTATTGAAGATGACCTGTACTTGCTGTCCCAGTTACCATCTTGAATATAATGACTTTCAAAGGGTACGAGATAAATGGTAATACATTTTACACGATCGCCCAAGATAAGAAGAGCACCAACCAAAACAGTGGTGTCCGTTTGATGCGTAAACCAAGACGGAAAGGAAACATATTATGGTTATATACAGGACATATGGGAACTTGACTATCGACGTGGTTTAAAGGTCCCTTTGTTTCGTGCAAATGGGTCAATATGACACGAGGCGGGTAACGGAAGACCCGCGAGACGGAATGACAACAGTGGATCTCAACAATCTTATGTATGCGACGAACCATTCGTTCTAGCCAATGATGTGGCACAGGTTTTCTATGTGAAGGACATGTCTACCAAGCCAAGAAAAAGAAAAGATAAGGAAGCTTAATGCATCGCACGATGAGCCAAAGCGGCACATAGTTCTTTCTCGGGAAGAGAAACATCGTGGGAGTGGATGACAAGACAGACAAGTCAGAATATTATGAAAAGTTTGATGAAATTTCTCCATTCACAAAGTGAATATTGACCCGAGCATCCCGTTAAATGATGAAGATTTTCCATGGTTACGGCGCAAAGGGACACACTTGAAGAAAAGTTTCACACCCAAAGATCTAGGATGTGATCGGCTTCACTATCATCACTTTCTTACATGTTTCACACCCAGAGGGGAATCTCTGTAATAGTTAGGGTAGTTATGTGTTTTGGCATTTGAAACGCGAAGAAATTTTATGTGCAAACAAATTCTTTCATGCCTTTACTGATTTTTAAAGTTAAATTATTCACAAACTAGTGATTCACACTAATTTCAAATAATTCAAAATTTAAACTATTCAAATTTGAAAACTACGGCACTAATGAAAGTTTGTAATTTTTGTACCTAAAGCAAAAATATTCACAAAGAAACTCTAAATACACAAAAAAACAACACAAAAATAAATAAAGCAAAATAAATAAATAAATAAAAGCCCGCCTACTAGGCCAGAGCGGCCTGCATACGACTAGAAACCCAACCTGTTGTTGGGCCAGATGCAGGCCCGCAAAGGCCAAGTGGGCCTGAGGCAGCAAAGAGCGCCAGAGGCCCAGAGGGCCTGCTTTGGAGAGGAGTCGAGAGAGCGACCGCACGGGGTTTATAAACCAAGTCGCCCCTCGGCTAGCGAGGTGGGACTAGAATTGCCGATCGCACTGCGCCAACAAGACCTTCTTTAGTACCGGTCGTGGCACAAACCGGTACTAAGGGGGCCTTTAGTACCGGTTTGTGCCACCACCCGGTACTAAAGGGGTCGCTTCCGCCGCTTGGGCTGGCCAAAACAGACCTTTAGTACCGGTTGGTGGCTCCAACCGTACTAAAGGTGCCTTCTATATATACAACACTTCAAAAATTTCATTCTCCTCTGTTTCTTCCTCTGTTTCCCCATTGAACCACCCACCCGATCGATCGACGCCGTCACCGACCCGTCGCCGCCGCCGCCGCAAATCCCTCGCCGCCGCCGCCGCCGTCCCCCCATCGTCGCCGCCCGCCTCTTCGCCCCGCCCCCGTCGCCGCCCTCGTCTCCGTCGCCGCCCAGGCCGTCCCGTCGCGCCGTCCCCGTCGCCGCCCAGCGTCACGCCCGCCCGTCCTGCCCTGCCGTCGCCGCCATTGCCGCCGCCCGCTGTGAGCTCTCCCCTCTAATCCTCTCCCTCGCCCCGGCGGCCACCATGGGCCGCCCCTCCCGAGCCCATACACACACACAAGCATGATGAACACACACACACATACACGATATATGTATGAATGCATGTATATATTAGTATATACGTATTTTGTATGTTTAATTAGTATAGATTTTTAGATTATTGTTTTTCACTAGTATATATGTATGAATGCATGTTAGATGGATATAATTAGTGTTTAATTAGTATGGAATTTTTTATATAATGTTGTTTTTCTGTTTTTTAATGGATGTATAGAAATTGTTTTTTCTGTTTTAGTGTTAGATGCTTAATTAGTATGAAATAGTATATAGATTTTTGAAATAGTAGAAATGTTAGAAATTTTAGTTAACAAAATCCAATCATTAAAAAATATTATTTTTTATGGGCATATAGCTAGTATTTGTTCTCGACGATGCCCGCCCGCATCCTCGCTGTCGACCCGTCATGACGACGCCCAGCCGCCCATGTCCGGTCTGGCTCCACTGGCTGGCACTGGAGGTGCTGCTCGGAGGGGCGCGCCGCTTGATGAGGAATCCGCCCCGGTCCCGTCGTGGACCCTGATCTCGCTTGGTGGCGTCAGCGTGGGCCAGTTTCGGTGCGGAGGGACCCGCCCCGCAGAGAGGAGGTACGTCGCCGTGTCGGGGAGGAGGACGAGCACGCCCATCGCTACATGGTTGCGTTAGAGGGCGGCAGGTTCTCCAATACCGGCAAGATCTTTGAGGATCTCACTTCAGCTATGTTCCTGTGAGGGTTCCTTCTCTTTGGGTGTCCATCGCCATGACGCAGAACTGCGAGTGTCCTAGATTCTTCTATAGTATTCGATCTTTAATTAGCTAGCCAGTGATGTACTATTCAATATTATATATTATTCGAGACGATGTATTCGAGATTATATCTATTATTCTAGACGAAGTATTCGAGATTATATCTATTATTCGAGACGATGTAATTTGAATACTAAATTGTTTTATATTTCTTTTGAATTAGTTAAATAAAAGCTATGGCGCATAATACCCGAGAGAGAGGAGAACAGACCATGTTCGATATGATACGCGGGCCAGATGATAATCAGAATGAAGAAGATTATGATGGCTCCGAATTTGTAAACAACACCGGAGAGGGTGATATGATATTAGATTGCGACGACCGAATTGATGAAGTCATGAACTACGATTATGACGATGACGAAGAACATGTTGATCCTGAAACAACAAAGACCGGCGAGGCACTACTAGGAAAAGGGCTATAGATGGAATTGACACTAATGGCGCACCAGACATGTGGTGCGCCATTAGTATACTAATGGCGCACCACCATCTGATGCGCCATTAGTGTTGAAACTACTAATGGCGCACCCTGCCCACGGTGCGCCATTAGTACCAATTTTTTTTTGAACTAGTGCGCCTGTCCAAACATACTAATGGCGCACCAGCCAGAAGGTGCGCCACTAATGTTTTTTTTATTATTGTTTTTATTCCTTTTTTTGCAAAAGTACTAATGGCGCACCACCAGGGGGTGCGCCATTAGTAACCTGGATTACTAATGGCGCATTTGTTGCTGGTGCGCCATTAGTAAGTGGGCAGCAACAAGATATTTTGGACAGCCTCTCCTCCCACACTCACTTTCTCCCCACTTCATTCTCTCCACCGCCTCCTCCTTGTCTCGGGTGCCTCCTCTTTTTCACCTCATTTCCACCATAGATTCATTCAAATTAAGTGGTTAAGTTACCTTGTTTTGCTAGGTAAGTAAGGGGGGAAGCTATATTTATGTTGTTCTCCCTACAACAATGTGCACATGCACTTTTTATGGCCTAGCTAGATCTATGTATGTTCGTGGTGTTGCATATGTTTGTGGTGTTGCATATGTGTTTGTGTTTGGAGGTGTACCGGTATTTGAAATGCGATAGTTGCCAATATTTTGCCGGAATGTTGATTCATTTCCTTTTCGGTGAGAATTTTGGCATTAAGCATTCTTTTTGGTCCTATTTTTAGGGAAAGTCATGCCAAATTTTTTCTTGGTTCTAAAATATCGTTTTGCTCTACCCATGAGCGACCATGGTCCGCACGATGACCGAAGGCATCGTGAATAGGTTTTTGAGGTCCGCGAAGGCCGAGATGCTTCAAAAGAACGAGACGGAGATAAGATGTCCGTGTCGAAGATGCAAGCTGAATAGCCTTATTGCGGACCCGGATTCCGGGCAGGTGCAGGACCACCTGCTCTTGCGTGGTTTCATGGATGGCTATCGGTGGCAAGGTGATGAAGATGACTACGAAGTCGTCCATGGGGGCCGGGCAAGAAATGAGGAAGGGCAGCAAGACAACCACCGCGGCTCGGGGGGACGAGAAGACGAAGAATCCCCAGGAGATGATCACGACGGTGATGCTGTACACAATCATCATGTAGAAGATGCAGGACATGATGATGATGCCGGCGGAGCAGACGACGCTGGACCATCGATGGGCTGGGTGCAGGACCCTCATATTCAAGAGCTGCTTCTCAAGCGGGACGGATAACGCAAGAGCTGCCGCCCGAGAGAAAGCCAAGATGGATCAACTTGAGTTAGACGCGGTTACTTCATTGTATGAAGGATGCAGGCCCGAGGATACCCTCCGAAAGTAACGCCATGGCTCGAGATGAAGGTAAAACACAAAATGACCGACGATGCTTCGAGGAGAACATGTCATTTCGCATGAACGTCTTCCCAAGGGGAACAAGTGCCCACCAGTTTGGAGGAGGCGAAGAAAATCGTGTGTCCTCTGGATTTACCGCACGTGAAATACCATGTGTGCATGAACAATTGCATCATTTATCGGGACGAGCACGCTGAGTCTACCATATGTCCGGTGTGCGGTGTCACTCGATACAAGAAGAGGAAGAAAGCTCCTCGAAAAGTGGTGTGGTACTTTCCGATCACTCCTCGTCTGCAGCGGTATTTCGGATCCTAAGGTAAAAAGCTGCGCTGGCACGCGGATAGGGAGGAGAAGAAGCGAAGATGACGAAATGATCCGGAGATAGATAAAAAGACAAGATGCTGAGTCACCCTAAGGATGCGAGCGGTGGCAAGCGTTGAACTTCAATACCCAGAATTTGGGAACGATCCAAGGAACATCATGCTGGGCGCGAGCACCGATGGAGTCAATCCGCTTGGCAGCCGAGAAGCACACATAGCACCTGGCCTGTGTTTGTGTGGATGTACAACCTTCCCCTGGTTGTGCATGAAGAGGAAGTACATTCACATGAGTATGCTAATTGAAGGGCCGAAACAACCAGGAACGACATCAATCAGATCCGGGCTGCTGAAAGAGGAGCTTGACACGCTGTGGAAAACGCCAGCCAATACGTGGGACGCCACAGAGAAAGAATATTTCCCTATGAGAGCCGTGACCGCTCACGACGGTGCACGACTATCTCGGTTACGGATATCTTGCGGGGCAGGTAGTCCACGGATTTTCGGATGCGTAAGGTGCATGGATGACACAACGACGCCAGCTAGATAGAGATCCCGGTCTTGAAAACCGTGTTCATGGGACATCAAGGTGGCTTCGCGACGATGACCCGTGGAGGAAACGCAAGGATCTGTTCGATGGTGAAACCGAACCCGAAAACGCCTGTACGAGGAGCGGCGAGGAAATAGACAAGCTGTTGAAAAATTGGAAAGACTGCCCACCGCCGAAAGAAGCAAAAGGCGCCAGAGCCGGAAAGAAGCGAAGGCGCCAGAGCAGCTGCTGAAGGTATGGAAAACGAGGTCTGTTTTCGGGACTTGCCGCATTGAAGATCCACCGTGTGCCTCATAGCCTTGATGTCATGCATATCACGAAGAACGTGTGCGAGTCTGCTTGGTACCCTGCTCAACATGCCAGAGAGGACCAAAGATGGGCCGAAAGCAAGGGCAGACTTGAAATCAATGGGCATCAGGCAGGAGCTTCACGCTATATATGATGATGATGATGATGATGATGATGATGATGATGGTGATGATGATGATGAGGCGAAGGGACACGTAAAGTCGTCGCAAAGGCAAAAGGCCAAGAAGACCGGAAATGACTACCTCCCGCGTGCTTCACTCTAAGTCGAGGAGATCGAGCAGTTTTCACCTGCCTCCTAGGAGTAAAACTTCCTTACGGTTACGCTGGGAAGATAAGCAGATACCTAGACCCAACAAGCGAAGTTCAGCGGGATGAAGTCTCATGACTATCACGCGTCGATGACGCAGATACTTCCGATTGTAATCCGTGGGATCATGGACGCGCACGTCCGTGAAACGCTATTTGGCCTATGCAACTTCTTCGACGCCATCTCTCGGAAGTCGATTGGCGTGAGGCAACTCGAAGGCTACAGGAAGAGATCGTGGTGATACTATGCGAGCTTGAGATGTACTTCCGCCCGCATTCTTCGACGTTATGGTGCATCTGCTGGTCCATATAGTGGAGGATATCATCCAACTCGGGCCGACGTTCCTGCACAGCATGATGCCGCTCGAAAGGATGAATGGTGTCATCAAAGGATACGTTCGCAACATGTCACGCCCGAAGGAAGCATAGCCGGGGCTTTTCGATCAAGAGTGCATCTCCTACGCATGAATTATCTAGGCATCGAGAACCCGCTGGTCTGCCCGTCAACAGCACCTCGGCAGGCTCGCTGGATGGGGTCACCGTGAGGGTCGCCACGAAATGCATGTCGACTTCGAGGGTCGACTCGCCGACTTTGAAAGAGCAAACCTAGTCGCGCTACAACACATAGACGTGGTCGATCCTTGGGTGGTAGAGCACAAAACCTTTATTAAGAAGACGTACAATGACCGAGGCCAACAGAGGACGGACGGAGATACACTCAAAGAGCACAACTCATGTTTCACGCGTTGGTTCAAGCAGAAGCTTCTGTCGTACCCTTTACATGAGGATTCTTCCGCGGAAGAACAACTCATATTCGCCTTGTCACAGGGCGCCGAGCACAACTCGATGACCTATGAGGCGACGATATCAACGGCTACACATTCTACACCGAGGCCAAGGACATGAAGAGCGATGGTTATCGAACTCCGGGTAACGGCGGAATCCTACACCGTAACGACAAGGACAGATACTACGGAAGGATCGAGGAGATCTGGAGCTGAGCTACCGAGAGAAGGTCCCGATGTTCCGTGTCGATGGGCCAAGAACGTCATAAAAGAAGACCGTATTTCACCACCATGGTTATACCCGGCCAAATCAAGATCATGGGCGCAAACGTCACCGCGAAAAATGAGCCATGGGTACTGGCTTCCCAAGTGGACCAATGCTTCTTCATTACCGACCCGCCAAAGCCCACCATGTTGTCGTGAGGAGAGGCAAAAGGAAGATCATCGGAATGGATGGAGTAGCCAATGAGCAAGACTTCGACAAACGGCGACCGAGGATCGAAAATGACGACGATGATGAAGTAGCAGCATACACCACAAGAAGAAGCAGGACCACCCTACCTAAAGGACGTCTGCTCCACGTAAGAACTCCATTTGCGAAAAAGAAGGGCAAGAAGATTGTGAACAGATAGCTAGCTAAGATCGATTGTATTTAAATCGTAGCCTTCATTTCTCGATTGTATTTCATGGGTACTTTTGAACTATCATGAATATTTTAAATTTCATGGACACTCGATCTCGATCCCCTCCATCTCGATCGCTATCCCACCTCGCCAGATCCGTCCCCTCGCCGAGCACCCCTCAGTCCACCGCCGCCGCCAACCCCCGCACCTCGATTCCCTACTCAACCGCCGCCCCCGACCCCCTCACAAGACCGTCTTATAAAAAAATAAGTATCAAACAGCTTTTTAAATGCTACTGTCTTATAAAAAATATTACTGTTATTATTTAAACAAGTTTGAACATATTTAAACACAAATAAGTATCAAACAGCTTTTAAATGTTAAAAAAATTTGTGGAGCCCACCTCGATCCCCTCCATCTCGATCGCTATCCCACCTCGCCAGATCTGGTCCCTCACGAGCACCCCCAGTCCACCGGCCCGCCCGACCCCCGCACCCTCGATTCCCCTACTCAACCGCCGCCGACCCCCGCACTCAAGACCGCCTTATAAAAAAATAAGTATCAAACAGCTTTTAAATGCTACTGTCTTATAAAAAAATATTACTGTTATTATTTAAACAAGTTTGAACATATTTAAACACAAATAAGTATCAAACAGCTTTTAAATGCTAAAAAAATTTGTGGAGCACAGGAGTCGAACCCGGGACCTCCTGGTGTGAGAACTAGCTGCTGACGGTCGAGCTAGTAGAGGGACTTGATGTGGATCAGTTCTGTTGTACATAACCTGTTGGCTCGAGTTGAAATAAAAAAAATACTAATGGCGCACTGCGTGAGGTGCGCCATTAGTGTGGACATGCTAATGGCGCACCACGGTGAGGTGCGCCATTAGTATTGTGCCCGATCCCCCTTCCCTCTCCCCTTCGCCCGATCCCCCTTCCTCTCCCCTGCGGTTCCCTCTCCTCTCGATCCACCGCCGCCGCCCGCTGCCTCGACCCACTGCTCGCCTCGCCTCGCCCTCTCCCTCCCTCGCCTCTCCTCGCCTTCCCTCTCCCTCGCCCTCTCCCTCGCCTAGATCCCTTCCCTCTCCTCTCCCGCCTTGCTGCCCCGCCGCCTCGGCGCTGCCCCGCCCGCCCTGACGCCTCGACGCCGCCCGCCGCCCGCCTCGCCGCCTCGACGCCGCACGCCGCCGACGCCGCTGCCCCGCCACCTCGACGTCCAAAGTGACCTCGCCTCCGGCCTCCCTCCCGGCTGCCACCGTCCGACCAGCCGGTCAGGTATTTCTCTTCCAAAGTGCTTTTAATATTTGTTCTCTGAACTTAAAACTTCAAATTAACAAGATGTATTTGAGGGTATCTGAAATTAAAGCTTCAAATTAGATGTTTTTGCTCTCGAACTTGATGCTTCAAATTACCAAAAAGCACCGATTCCTAATATTTGTTCCAATTAACAATAAGACCAAGACAAGATGAACAAAAGAACCAGGACAATGCCATCTTTTTTTCAACCACAAAGCACCGATTCCATAGTAATACAAATTAACCGCCCTTCAACTCGAGCAAGTGATGATGTTCCTCGCCTTACAACTCAACTTAAGCCCGGTTATATTGAGCAGACCCTCGTAAGAGAATACCTATTGATAATTTGGTCAATAACTCGTATAAGCTCACTGCATAAGTCCCAAGCATTTATTTTTCTGGACCTGGCAATAGACGTGGCTTCATTTACTATCCTTGCCACAAAAGCCAGTTTCCCATACTCTACTTACATGATTACATAGTGGTTTGCACATATGCCTTCTTCGTTGACTCAACTTCTCTTTATTTTCATTTGGTTCTGTGCTTCTTTTGCTTCTAGTCGGGGAGTTGGGTGGAAAGGAGTGGATCGAACTGCGATCACACAAGATCTGCTAACGTGCTATCTTGGTGAAAAACTTAGGTAAATTTATCTTTTGTACATCTTTTTCTTGGTTACTCAGTTTACGGAAAGCTGCATTGTCTATTCATTTTTGAATCTGTGAAGGACAGAGGAGAGGCTCCTACAGTCTTGTATTAATAAAACAAAATTAAAGATACATGGTATGTATAAGGTATAGGGTCTTTGACCCTAACCAAAAGATAAGATACTAGTACAAGGTTTTTAGGTAATTTGTTGCACTAGGGAGCTTATGAAATCCTCAAGCTCAGACTTCCTCCCTATATCTCAACAATGGCAAAATCATGATTAAATCTAGAGAGCCATGATCTGTGAGAGTGGGGAATTCTTTGGAAGACCATTTTGTTTCGTTCTTTCCACAAGTACCAAACAGCTACAGACACACCTACATGAACATGGGTCTGTCCCAGGCCTGTTTGGCAGCAGTTAATAGGTTAAAATCTATCTCCATCAGACCCCCAGTTGATATTCAGAGAGGCCCAACATTGTTTGGCAGAAGGACATGAGAAGAATAGATAGATGCACAAGAGTTTCTTCAGTCTAAAGCTCACAGAGGATGCAGTTAACATTTCTTTTCAACACCTGGTTCAAATGATGTAGTGGCATCTGCTCAAGGTTCCAATATTGTAGAGAAACTATAGTGCACTGTTATTCAGCTTATGACTCCTTCATCAAACTGTAGTGTTTGCTAAAACTGAGATGTAAACTAAAGGAGTTTGTGATTTGTAGAAGCTGTAGCATACTCCAACAAGTGATAAATGCACTCACCGAAACTGTTGTATATACTGTCATAAAGTTCAGCAAGAACAGCAAGCATCAATAGTGCTACTCTAGTATCTAGTTGGGGAGGGAAAATGGACATGGCATCACTGTAGCTGTACTGCACAAAAAACTATTAGTCTTAGGATTAACAATCCTCATATGAGATGAGAGGATTTTTTTAATTGGCTTCTTGCAGTTTTGAAAATTCAGTTTATTCGTTATGAAAATTCAGTTAATTCAGTTAGGCACACAAATTTCAGAACTTTTGTGTGCCCTAGTACTTGGTGTTTGTAGAAAACCAGGAGTGTCAATGGGACTAGAATTCACTTGTTCTTATATGGGTGAAACTTCACTTGTTTTTAGGCTAGTGTAGGGTGTTGCTTTATTCTGTCATCATTTGTAACTATGTCACAAGTAAATTGTTCCTTCTTCGTATTTGACAAGTAATGACTGTTGATAAGTGAGACATGGATTAAGCTGTTTCTTTGTTGTAACATACCGTATATAACTCCACAATGAAATACAATACATATTGATGTGCTTTGTAAAACTTGTTCATGTAATGAACTACTAATGCCTTGTGATGCTCTGAATTACTTGTGATGCCTCTGAATTACTTGTGATCACATTGAGAAAGACTTGTAAAGATGATGATCATCTTTAATGAAAACAATTTGTGATGATTTTGCTAGTTTGTTGGGTTTTGTCTCCCACCATCGTGTCGTGATGATTTTGCAGGTACCCGAGAGCCCTTGAGTTTGCGGAATGTCGATTAACTTCCATTCCGGCAAAATTGGTACTCCATATGTCCTATTTTCAGCAAAGGTCATGCTGAAATTTTCCGTGAATTTTAGCATGACTTTGCTAAAAATAGGACATATGGGGTACTTGTGACTAATGCATGGGCCGGGTATCTTAGTAGTTAATTAAGTAGGATCAAGTGCCCGGCATTTGTGACTAATGCATGGCTTTTAGGGTGCCTCGTGTCGATAAAACCGAAATGATGAAAGGTTAGGCTTTTAGGGTGCCTTGGCGTGAAAAACCCTCAATGATAAAAGCTTAGATTTTAGGATGCCTCGGTGTCGACAAACCCTAAATGATGAGACCATGATCTTGTTCCTTGACAATAACCAACTTTTTGACCAAACTTTGTTTCTATTTAGAGAGAAACATGGCCCACAACGATGAGGCCGGGGGTTCGGGCGGCAAGGCATTCTAGGAGCTGTCCCAGGAGATGGAGGAACAACCTCACTTGTATGAGGCCGCCGCCTTCCCCACCGATCCTGAGACCACGGATGGTGCCGCCGAGGATGACCACACTGATGCCACCACTGATGGTGCCGCCGAGGATGCCACCACTGATGATGGCGGCGCACGCATAGATGGCAGCCAACCGAAGAGGCAACGGAAGGACCGGCGCCCGATCGTGCTCTCGCACCTCAAGGAGGAAGTTATCAAGTGGACTCCAACGGAATCCAACGGCGCCCGAACGAATAGTCAAGGGTACTCGCTTCAGCTCGGGTGCATTGTACGGAGCACCGCCTCGATCAACACCGAGAACCCGAGGCATCCCGACCGAGGGAATTTGCGCAACCTCCTCTTCACGGCTGCACGAACGATACAAGTTCCCGCTGAATTTGAAAACACAAGCCTCAAAGGGAATAAAGTGAACAATGCTGCCCTCACGAAGATGAGCAAGGCCCCGTCTACTTGGAAAAGCAATGTGAAGAGAATGATCGAGAAAGGTGAGAGTTATCAAGATCAAGGAGAAAAATCCTTCGATCACCAAGATGACTACAACGACTTCAAGATCAATTGCTCGAGCACCGCAAGCTCCCAATCAAGTGAGTGGGGGAAACAAATGCGGGAGCTGAACATAGGGGAACACACACTCGGTCCCGGCGGTTACAGAGTGGCGGAGCCTATATGGGACAAGGAGGAGGCGGACCGTGCCGAGCAAGGCCTACCGCCCTCTTCGATACATACGGTGACAAGCAAACCAGAACTTTGTCGTGGGCCCGGTACAAGAAGGACCGAAAACAAAGGAGCTTACCACGGATCCCAAGACCAGGCAGCTTGAGCTTGTTCTCGTAAGGAATACACCCAGCGTAATTAGCTCCATATGGTTGCATTCTAATTAATGAAGCCAATTTCTAAATGGTTCACGTTCCTTCCGCAGCGATCGAGCAAAGAGCGCTGGGTCGACTAAGAGCAACCCTTGGGACACCACTCTAAATAGGGGTTGAATGTAATGAAGAACAAGGATAAGCTCGAGAAGTCGACGTCACCTGGTCGTGTGGCGGCAAAGGCTTGTCGACAAAATGGGGTCATATTATACGCTGGTGCGCGGAAGGAGAAAAAGACCAGCTCGGAAAGCCAGCGCGAGAGGTTCAAGAACTCAAGGCACAGGTGGCGCGGATTCGGAGATTGTCCAAGAGCAAGTGGAACAACGACTTGAGCGGCGATCACCGCCCTTGTGCCTACCTTGATCTCGGGCTGAGGCGTGGATTGCGGCGCCAACAGGCCGCCCGATTCCTAGCTTCACGGCCAGCAACTCGCATAATGCGATGGCGGGCTATTGGTGCCCCGCGAGGCGGCATTGGTGTCTCCGACGCCGCACGGAGCTTACACTACTAGAAAAACCCTACTAATGGCGCATTTAGTATGGCTATTAATGGCGATCGTGGTGCGCCATTAATAGCACGCCATTAGTAATTTTACTAATGGCGACACGCTGGTGCGCCATTAGTATAGGCCAGGTGCGCCATTAGTATGCCTCCCGAGGGCCATGTATACCAGGTGCTTTGAGATACTAATGGCGCACCACCTCGATCGCCATTAGTAATCATGACATACTAATGGCGCACTACCCGTGATGCGCCATTAGTATGCACTGTCATACTAATGGCGCACTGTCATGTGATGCGCCATTAGTATGAATATTAGGTTTTTTTATTTTCTGTTTTTGCACAGGTTACAAAATGTATAATTTGACAAAATATAGACAGCACACATCAACAAAAGATTCATCAAATACAATAGAAGATTAGTCTTTGAATACAATTCATCATATTAGTCTCCGAATACAATTCATCATATTAGTCTCCGAATTGAAAAGACCGAACAAAGATAGAACATTATATTACAAGTCTCGAGACCGCGAGTAGCGAGTTTGTCTTCACATTACAAGTCGATATCGATCATCTAAACTACCATCACATAGAAGAGAGCTGCGGTCATCACGATGAGCATCATCACGATGAAACTCGTCTTCATCCGGTTCCTCCAACGCCCTCCCTCTCCCGTTAGATAGCGGGCGATCTAGATTCGCCTCGGCCCTAGTGGTGTACCTTTGTAACTGTTACCGCTGAATCGGTGAACCTATCTCCGACACTCCTCCCAGTCATCGAGACTCAGGAACCTTACCCTTGTACACTACATACGTCAAGATCACTATGCACTAGCCAAACGAAACGTTAGTACCAATTCACAAACAATACATAAGCAATATATAAGTATGCAATAGAACGATCGAAGAGAAAAGCAAGACATTAATAGCATCGATTACATCTAAGTTGAACGACTCTCAAACCAAAGAGACATACTACAAGTTCATTAAAGTTTAATTACAACATGAGCCAATCGATGTTTCAGAACTAGACAACTCGACTCAAGGGATCGGAGCGTGGATGAAGCCGCCGTCATCGTGGGAGTCATGAAAGAACGGGCGTTGTCATCCTGCATTTGTAGCATTGTGTCGATGTCACTGTTGGACGGTTGATTTATGAGGTAGAACTGCCCCGAGGTACGGCGACATCTTGATGGATGATTTCCGCAAACTCCGATTGGATGCGAAAGAATTTTGTCGGAGGTCCGCGCCCTGGATTGCCGACACGCCGCGCCCAATCTTGGAGTTTACTCGGTAGCGAAGTTGATGATGGTCCCGCACGATCGCCGCATGTGATGGATGGCGTAGTAGGCACCCTTCGACTGCCAGCGGCTGCTTGACGAGCGTAACGTCAGACAGGGGAGAACACGTGCTTGCCGTGCTTACTTAATAGGCCTGTGATGGGGAACGAGTAATTTCAAAAATTTCCTACGCACACGCAAGACCATGGTGATGGCATAGCAAGAGGGGAGAGTGTCTCGTCCACGCACTCGTGAGACCGAAAGCGGATGCGTTATAACAACGCTGTTGATGTAGTCGACGTCTTCACGATCCGACCGATCCAAGCACCGAACGACGGCACCTCCGAGTTCTGCACACGCTCAGCTCGATGACGATCCCGGACTCCGATCCAGCAAAGTGTCGGGATGAGTTCCGTCAAGCACGACGGTGTGGTGGACGATGATGATGCTCCACCGACGCAGGGCTTCGCCTAAGCTCATGACGATATGACTTCTCCGCGCAGGCTTCGCCTAAGCTCTGCGACGATATGACCGAAGTGGAATATGGTGGAGGGGGCACCGACACGGCTAAGGAACGATCCGTAGATCAACTTGTGTCTGTGGTGCCCCCCTGCCCCGTGATATAAAGGAGGGAGGGAGGAGGAGGCCGGCCCTAGGAGGAGGGCGGCCAGGGGAGTCCTACTCCCACCGGGAGTAGGACTCCTTCTTTCCTAGTCCAACTAGGAGAAGGGGAAAGGGGGAAGTGGAGAAGGAAGGAGAGGGGCTGCGCCCAAACCCCTTGTCCACCCGGACTGGGCTTGGGAGGGCGCGCGCCACCTCCCGGCTCCTTCCCACTAAGGCCCATTAAGGCCCAATACTCTTCCCCGTATTCCCGTCACTCCCCGGCACTCAAAAATACCGAATCACTGAACCTTTCCGAACTCGAATATAGTCGTCCAATATATCGATCTTTACGCCTCGACCATTTCGAGACTCCTCGTCATGTCCCCGATCTCATCCGGGACTCGAACTCCTTGGTACATCAAAACTCATAAACTCATAATATAAGCATCATCGAAACCTTAAGCGTGCGGACCCTACGGGTTCGAGAACTATGTAGACATGACCTAGAACTATTCTTGGTCAATAACCAATAGCGGAACCTGGATGCTCATATTGGCTCCTACATATTCTACGAAGATCTTTATCGGTCAAACCGCATAACAACATACGTTGTTCCCTTTGTCATCGGTATGTTACTTGCCCGAGATTCGATCGTCGGTATCCAATACCTAGTTCAATCTCGTCACCGCAAGTCTCTTTACTCGCTCTGTAATGCATCATCCGTAACCAACTCATTGCTCACATTGCTTGCAAGGCTTATAATGATGTGCATTACCGAGAGGGCCCAGAGATACCTCTCCGACAATCGGAGTGACAAAACCTAATCTCAAATACGCCAACCCAACATGTACCTTTGGAGACACCTGTAGTACTCCTTTATAATCACCCAGATTACGTTGTGACGCTTGGTAGCACCAAAGTGTTCCTCCGTAAACGGGAGTTGCATAATCTCATAGTTACAGTGAACATGTATAAGTCATGAAGAAAGCAATAGCAACATACTAAACGATCAAGTGCTAAGTTAACGGAATGGGTCATGTCAATCACATCATTCTCCTAATGATGTGATCCCATTAATCAAATGACAACACATGTCTATGGTTAGGAAACATAACCATCTTCGATTAATGAGCTAGTCTAGTAGAGGCATACTAGTGACTATCTGTTTGTCTATGTATTCACACATGTATTATGTTTCCGGTTAATACAATTCTAGCATGAATAATAAACATTTATCATGATATAAGGAAATAAATAATAACTTTATTATTGCCTCTAGGGCATATTTCCTTCAGCCTGGTGAAGGTGCCTCCAGATTTGGCGTAGCCGGGGAGAACATCATCAAGAACCTTCTTGACATTTGTGTAGTCTACGTTCGACTGATGGTCCGGGTCGAAATACGTGGCCATGGAATATTTGGGGCTTAGGAGGATGAGCGTGCAACGTGTGTCACTGCAGAAAACACAGAATGTTAAAAGAAAAACGATCGAAATGTAAGAATTCATATGTTACGGGCCGGTTGAGGGGAGGACTTACTCGGGAAAGTAAGGCACGAGGAAGTTATCCTTATCTTGGTTTGCCAGAATGACGCCTTCGAGGTAAGAACTCGCGACTTGCCGGTCCCCAGCGCTGCCCAAGATCTTGGCACGCATGTAGAAGGGGTCGACTATCACGATGTCCGGGGTCTTGTCGCGAATGATCCGCATCTCCATACTCAGCGAAAATAGCCGAACGAAGGTGTAGTGCAGCGGATGAAGGTTCAACATAGCGTGGATGTCATCAAAACGCAGGACGATCATACGCCCGATGGAGTTATCCACAAAGCCCTTGCCCTCTGGCACCTTGGCCGCGAAAACCGGGTATGCCACATCCTTCTCCCTGAGACGCCGCTTCTCCAAAGAAAGAACACTGTCATGCAGGCTCCGTGATAGCACCGGTTGCAGCATTGAGCATATTTGTCGGTAGCATCGCCCTAACCGCCACATGCACCCTCCTCGAGATATCCTGCGGTGAAGGTGGCCCGTCCTGAGCACGGATCGTACTCGGTGCCGGCTGGCTCGCACCCTTCTTAGTCTTTCTTTTGCGTGCCTTCTTCTTCTCCTGTAATGGGACCGAGTTTTGCTCACAGACCGCCTTCTTGAGTGTGTTGGGGCTGATAATATTTTGCACCTCGCCTATCTGAGGCTCGGTGAAGTCTGCAGCTGGAGGCGTCTCCCGAGAGCTGAACGCCGGACGGCGCTGCTGTAACTTGGCTTCTCCATGCATGAGCTAGATCGCACACGTCTTTTGTTGGGTTTGGTTCTTGAGAAGGTGGCCCCATGAAGTCGCCATCGCACCCATGCTCGGCAAAGTCTTGATCGACGTTGCCAAATGTATCATAGTCGTCGTCGCCGTCGTTACGATCCTGTGCCATATGCATGTTTGGATCCGATGGCATAGGGATGTCCGCACCGTTCTGGCGGTCTTGCCATGGGGCCGACTTGGCGCCGCACGATCTGGCGGTGTTGTCTTTGGGGTGGTGTCCCCGCCCCCAAACGAATCTGGCTCTTCGCCAAAGCAGGGCCAGCTCAGCAGCGCCGAGGGTCATCACGTCATCATCGTCGGCCCCGACGGGTTGATTCGGAGGTAACAAGTCGTCGCAGCCTGGCAGCACCGAACCAGTTGAACCCTAAACAAGTTGGGTGGCATCCGGTACCGTGGAACAAGGGTTGCCGGTTGAGCGATTTTGCCCTTGGCGACATCGACCAACTCGTTGTTCACGAAGTGGAGGAGAGTGCACGAACGTCGGCGGCGCCTTTGAAAACATGTAGGGCGTCAGGATGCCCGATCAAAGGCAAGGAGATGAAGTCCTCGGCGAGAGAGGCTTAATTAGTTACCGTGATGATGGCGTCGAGCTCGGCTAATGTCGACGACCGCCAACGGCAGCGGCGCGTGCAGATTGACGGAGGGGCCGCTTGTGAAGAGGTGCCGGCGGCGACACCCGGTGCATTAAGCTCCGTGCGGCGTCGGAGACACCAATGCCGCCACCGCCGGAGGCACCAATGGCCCCGCCATCGCATTATGCGAGTTGCTGGCCGTGAAGCTAGGAATCGGGCGGCCTGTTGGCGCCCGCAATCCACGACTCAACCCCGAGATCAAGGTAGGCACAAGGGCGGTGATCGTCGCTCCGACTCGTTGTTCCACTTGCTCTTGGACAATCTCCGGAATCCGCGCCACCTGTGCCTTGAGTTCTTGAACCTCTCGCGCCTGGCTTTCCGAGCTGGTCTTTTTCTCCTTCCGCACACCAGCGTGTATAGTATGACCCCATTTTGTCGACAAGCCTTTGCCGCCACACGACCAGGTGACGTAAACTATCTGCGCTTATCCTTGTTCTTCATTACATTCAACCCCTATTTAGAGTGGTGTCCCAAGGGTTGCTCTGAGTCGACCCAGCGCCATCGCTTTTAGTCGCTCGGAAGGAATGTGAACCATTTAGAAATTTGGCTTCATTAATTAGAATGCAACCATATGGAGCTAATTACGCGGGGTGTATTCCTTACGAGAACAAGCTCAAGCCGCCTGGTCTTGGATCCGTGGTAAGCTCCTTTGTTTTCGGGTCCTTCTTGTACCGGCCCCGACAAAGTTCCTGGTCTGCTTGTCACCGATTTATCGAAGGGGCGGTAGGCCTTGCTCGGCACGGTCCGCCTCCTCCTTGTCCCATATAGGCTCCGCCACTCTGTAACCGCGGGACCGAGTGTGTGTTCCCCTATGTTCAGCTCCGCATTTGTTTCCCCACTCACTTGATTGGAGTTTGCGGTGCTCGAGCAATTGATCTTGAAGTCGTTGTAGTCATCTTCGTGATCGAAGGATTTTCTCCTTGATCTTCTCATAACTCTCACCTTTCTCGATCATTCTCTTCACATTGCTTTTCCAAGTAGACAGGGCCTTGCTCATCTTCGTGAGGGCAGCATTGTTCACTTTATTCCCTTTGAGGCTTGTGTTTTCGAAAGCAGCGGGAACTTGTATCGTTCGTGCAGCTTCGTGAAGAGGAGGTTGCGCAAATTCCTCGGTCGGGATGCCTCGGGTTCTCGGTGTTGATCGAGACGGTGCTCGGAGAATGCACCCGAGCTGAAGCGAGTACCCTTGACTATTCGTTCGGGCGCCGTTGGATTCCGTCGGAGTCCACTTCAAGAACTTCCTCCTTGAGGGTGCGGAGCACGGTCGGGTTCCGTCCTTCCGTTGCCTCTTCTGTTGGCTGCCATCGTAAATGCGCCGCCATCATCGATGGTGGCATCCTCGGCGGCACCATCGGTGGTGGCATCGGTGTGGTCATCCTCGGCGGCACCATCGGTGGTCTCAGGATCGGTGGGGAAGGCGGCGGCCTCATACAAGTGAGGTTGTTCCTCCATCTCTGGGACAGCTCCCGAGAATGCCTTGCCGCCTCAACCCCGGCCTCATCGTTGTAGGGCCATGTTTCTCTCTAAATAGAAACAAAGCTTGGTCAAAAGTTGGTTATTGTCAACGAACAAGATCATGGTCTCATCATTTAGGGTTTGTCGACACCGAGGCATCCTAAAATCTAAGCTTTTATCATTGAGGGTTTTTCACGCCGAGGCACCCTAAAAGCCTAAGATTTCATCATTTCGGTTTTTATCGACACCGAGGCACCCTAAAAGCCATGCATTAGTCACAAATACGCCGGGCACTTGATCCTACTTAATTAACTACTACGATACCCGGCCCATGCATTAGTCACAAGTACCCCATATGTCCTATTTTTAGCAAAGTCATGCTAAAATTCACGGAAAATTTCAGCATGACCTTTGCTGAAAATAGGACATATGGAGTACCAATTTGCCGGAACGGAAGTTAATCGACATTCCGCAAACTCAAGGGCCTCTCGGGTACCTGCAAAATCATTATCCAGGTGGACATGGATGCAATGTCACATGTCACATGGATCCCACACCCACAGGAGCTGGTGAAGCTTCATGTGTATTTCACAAAACCAGCGACTAAAGAGCTTTATGTAGAAAACAAATCACTCCACCAGCTCACACAGGATCATTGGTCACAACCCCTTTAATCTCTCTCGTCTACTTTTTCTAAAACAAAGGCACAAATAATTCTGCAAGACATTTCAAATAATTCAAGAATTTGAGAATAATCAGAGGAAATTAATCAACTTGTAAACTGATAAAGAACAAGGTGCCATGGACAACCGCATACGAAGATGCAAAATGCACTTCTGAAGATGCCATGGACAACCTCGACTATCAAACTAAAAGATAAGTTACTAAAAACAGAATAGGTTCATTTTAAACAGAAGTTTGTAAATAGACATTTACAACAAACATGGTAATATTATTATTAATATATCAAGCTGAAATCAAAACTTCACACGAAACAAACAGTTTCCAAAAAATAGTGATGCATTGACTATTTCCTGAACATGCATTAAATCATAATGTATATTCAAGTGACGATAACATCAGGACATAACTATGATTTACTGAAAGCTCAAGGAAAGTGGCACACCTTTAAAAATAAAAATACTAATACCATGCCATTTTAGATGCAGATAGTTTTATGCATCAGTACAAACACTCAAGAACAAAACTCCACACAATCTCTTTTAGAAACAAAACTCCAAAACACCCCATGTAGTAAAATAAGTTGGCTAAGTAAAAAAGAGAGCAAATATTCGACATGCCTGACATTGACAATACTACGAAATATCACGGCACTGTCAACACTGTCAATTCTCTTCCTGGAAACATTACCTTCACTTAGGGATACTATTAGCTTAGATTACATTATGGCACAACATCGGAGCATGATTCGCGTATAAGCACGTTCAAAATGTGACAGGGTAATTCAATGTGAAAATGAATCAACTTCACAAAGCAACGCAACACAAACTGATCCATCAACTACTAAACAGCTCATTAATTTTCAGAAGCGGTAACACTTAACAGAATATCCAGATTCATTGCTGACAACAACTGCAGAATTATAAAAGTACTTCCAGCACAGGAAATCAACACAGTACAAATGCCAGGTCCTTCACCAATTATGTCGATCCTGATCGACTCAAAGCAAATTAATTCCGGCCCCTCAGATCACCTCTTGAGGTCACAGAAAGATACAAGCACAGGAATCCATAGAGATAGTCAAGAGAGAAAGAAAGTTTTACCTTGAGGAACAACACACGCCACGAGTTCCTTTCTTCCTGCTCTTTGGGAAGGCAAGCTGCTGCTCTCATTGTCGCTCGAGCCGCTCCTTCCTCTTGGAGGCCTGAAAGACATGTCATTTTTTTTAGTTTTAGAAATAAGCTAGAAATTCAGTTTCAAGATCAAACATGATGCAACAGGACATAAGATGCAATAACACCAGATTCAGCCGCTCACCTGCTTCTAAGGCTGTGACTCCTTGAAACGCGTCTTGGTGCGTTTGCTAGAGGATGTCTTGGTACTTCTGCTGCAGTAGGTACTTCAGTCGCCCTTTCCCTTCTTGTTCTGTGATCAAAACCACGATGAGAATGCAATACACACCAAAGAATATCATATACAAGAATTGCAGAAATTAAACAAGGTCAGACCCACACTATCTATTCTTTCTTCATGGCAGAATATCATATACAAGCGATTCAGAATATCATATACAAGCCAGTGGATCAATATTAGGAAGATCCTGGATACCAAGTAGCCCCTCTCAAAAGGTAATGACACCAAGAGGTAATATTGTGATCACAAAAGTTTCTGAGCTTATCGATATGAAAAATAGAGTGTGGGATAAACAGTTGATAACGGAGTTGTTTTGGCCTATCGATGTGCAACACATTTTAAATATTCCACGGCTTTGGGAATGGCCAATGATTTTGTCTCGGCACTTTAACATAAGTGAAATTTTCTCGGTCAGATCGGCATTACTATGACTATGAAGAGCGGGAGCATCTTGAGGATGACTAACTCTATACAAGTCTCAAGTCTTAAATATTCCTTCTGTTTTACTAGTAGTAATTTGTTCTATGCCTTTTTTTCATTGTGTTTCTACATTTCCAATTTCTCGTGCAGCATTTTGAGTTGGAATTCAAGGTACTTCAGTAAACTGAATCAATGTCAGTACTTCTCACTTAATTTAGTCAGAGCAACATTTGTTTGCTAACTAAATTTAGTCGGTACTCCTCACTTAATAATTTGAGAGGATATATAGATAGCCTAAGCATGGATTTATCTAACCGAATTCAATAACAATGTCTGGGCAATTAGTTGTTGGCTTAAACAAGTCCAATAAGGAGGCATCTATGACCGGGGGAATTGGCTGAAACAATTCCAGTAACCAACCAATTTTAGTAAAAATGTCTGGGCAATTGAAACAATTTCAGTAACAATAGATGCCTCCATATTCAGTAACAAAAAAATGTTGTGAGTTTAAAGATCCAGCTCTATTGAATAAGAAACTCACAACCATGGATCCATCTATGACGGGAAGTGGAGGTCTGCAACTTACACTGTAACACTGTCTAAAACTAGTTCAAGACTCATTCAGCGATGGGTGACGACGGTCTCAGGGACTAGCTCCTCCTCGGCCTCCACGGTCTCAGAGACTACCTCATTTGTGCCGGCGACGGTGAGGTGGCAGGTGTCGGCGGGTAGGCAGGAGGAGGCGGAGGCGGGGCGCCAGTGAAGAGAAGGGGTCGGGTCAATGAGGCGGCAGACGGAGGAGGAGGAGCTAGACATGGGCGGCGGGCGCCATGGCCAAGGTCCTCGGATATGGATGCCTAGCCGGGCCGCCGTGCAAAATCAAGCTTCAGCAAAGTCCAAGCTTGAGCGAGGCATGGGGAAAGAAAGCTTCAGCAAAATTTTCAGCTTACCTTGGAGGAGCGGGCGGGGTGGGGTCGAGGCAGCGTCGGGCGGCGGGCGCGCGCCGAGGGCGGCGGGCGGGCGGGCAGCGCCGAGGCGTGAGGCAGCGGCGTCGAGAGAGGAGAGGGAAGGCGATCTAGAGGCGAGGGAGAGGGCGAGGGAGAGGAAGGCGAGGAGAGGCGGGGAGGGAGAGGCGAGGGCGAGGGCGGCGGTGGGTCAGCGGGCGGCGGCGGCGGTATATCTCCGTCCGTCCTCTGTTGGCCTCGGTCATTGTCGTCTTCTTAATAAAGGTTTTGTGCTCTACCACCCAAGGATCGACCACGTCTATGTGTTGTAGCGCGACTAGGTTTGCTCTTTCAAAGTCGGCGAGTCGACCCTCGAAGTCGACATGCATTTAGCGGCGACCCTCACGGTGACCCCATCCAGCGAGCCTGCCGAGGTGCCTGTTGACGGGCAGACCAACGGGGTTCTCGATGCCTAGATAATTCATGCAGTAGGAGATGCACTCTTCGGTCAGAAAGCCCCTGGCTATGCTTCCCTCTGGACGTGACATGTTGCGAACGTATCCTTTGATGACACCATTCATCCTTTCGAGCGGCATCATGCTGTGTGCAGGAGCGTCGGCCCGAGTTGGATGATATCCTCCACTATATGGACCAGCAGATGCACCATAACGTCGAAGAATGCGGGCGGGAAGTACATCTCAAGCTCGCATAGTATCACCACGATCTCTTCCTGTAGCCTTTTGAGTTGCCTCCGCCAATCGACTTCCGAGAGATGGCGTCGAAGAAGTTGCATAGGCCAAATAGCGTTTCACGGACGTGGCGTCCATGATCCCAATGGATTGCAACCGGAAGTATTCTGCGTCATCGAAGACGTGGCGGTCGTGAGACTTCATCCCGCTGAACTTCGCTTCATTGGGTCTAGGTATCTGCTTATCTTCCCAGCGTAACAGAAGGAAGTTTTACTCCTAGGAGGCAGGTGAAAACTGCTCGATCTCTTCGACTTAGAGTGAAGCACGCTGGAGGGTAGTCATTTCCGGTCTTCTTGGCCTTTTTGCCTTTGCGACGACTTTACGTGTCTGCTTCGCCTCATCATCATCATCATCATCATCATCATCATCATCATCATCATCATCATCATCATCATCATCATTAGCGTGAAGCTCCTGCGATGCCCATTGATTTCAAGTCCGCCCTTGCTTTGGCCCATCTTTGGTCCTCTCGGCATGTTGAGCAGGGTACCAAGCAGACTCTCACACGTTCTTCGTGATATGCATGACATCAAGGCTGTGAGGCACACGGTGGATCTTCGATATGGCAAGTCGGAAAACAGACCTCGTTTTCCATACCTTCAGCAGCGGCTCTGGCGCCTTTCGCTTCTTTCCGGCTCTGGCGCCTTTTGCTTCTTTCGGCGGTGGGCAGTCTTTCCAATTTTTCAACAGCTTGTCTATTTCCTCGCCGCTCCTCGTGACAGGCGTTTTGAGTTCGGTTTCACCATCGAACAGATCCTTCGTTTCCTCCACGGGTCATCGTCGCGAAGCCACCTTCGATGTCCCATGAACACGGTTTTCAAGACCGGGATCTCTATCTAGCTGGCGTCGTTGTGTCATCCATGCACCTTACGCATCGAGAAAATCCGTGGACTACCTGCCCTTGAGATATCCGTAATCGAGATAGTCGTGCACCGTCGTGAGCAGTGCGACTCTCATAGGGAAATATTCTTTCTGCGGCGTCCCATGTATTGGCTGGCGTTTTCCACAGCGTGTCAAGCTCCTCTTTCAGCAGCCCAGATCTGATTGATGTCGTTCCCTGGTTGTTTGGCCCTTCAATTAGCATACTCATGTGAATGTACTTCCTCTTCATGCACAACCAGGGGAAGGTTGTACATCCACACAAACACAGGCCAGGTGCTATGTGTGCTTCTCTGGCTGCCAAACGGATTGACTCCATCGGTGCTCGCGCCCAGCACGATGTTCCTTGGATCGTTCCCAAATTCTGGGTATTCGAAGTTCAACACTTGCCACTGGCTCGCATCCTTAGGGTGACTCAGCATCTTGTCTTTTTTATCTATCTCCGGATCATTTGCGTCATCTTCTCGCTTCTTCTCCTCCCTATCCACGTGCCAACGCAGGATCTTTGCTACCTTAGGATCCACGAAATACCGCTGCAGACGAGGAGTGATCGGAAAGTACCACACCACTTTTCGAGGAGCTTTCTTCCTCCTCTTGTATCGAGTGACACCGCACACCGGACATATGGTAGACTCCGCGTGCTCGTCCCGATAAATGATGCAATTGTTCATGCACATGGTATTTCACGTGCGGTAAATCCAGAGGACACACCATTTTCTTCGCCTCCTCCAAACTGGTCGGGCACTTGTTCCCCTTGGGAAGACGTTCGTGCCAGAATGACATGTTCTCGTCGAAGCATGCGTCGGTCATTTTGTGTTTTACCTTCATCTCGAGCCATGGCGTTACTTTCAAAGGGTATCCTCGGGCCTGCATCCTTCATACAATGGAGTAACGCGTCTAACTCAAGTTGATCCATCTTGGCTTTCTCTCGGGCGGCAGCTCTGGCGTTATCCGTGCGCTTGAGAAGCAGCTCTTGAATATGAGGGTCCTGCACCCAGCCTATCGATGGTCCAGCGTCGTCGCTCCGCCGGCATCATCATCTTCATGATCATGCCCGTCGCCTGCTCCGCATCTTCCTCATCATCATGTCCTGCATCTTCTACATGATGACGTGTACAGCATCACCGTCGTGATCATCTCACGGGATTCTTCGTCTTCTCGCCCGCCCGAGCCGCGGTGGTTGTCTTGCTGCCCTTCCTCATTTCTTGCCCGGCCCGCATGGGCGACTTCGTAGTCATCTTCATCACCTTGCCACCGATAGCCATCCATGAAACCACGCAAGAGCAGGTGGTCCCGCACCTGCTCGAATCCGGTCCGCAATAAGGCTCTTCAGCTTGCATCTTCGACACGGACATCTTATCTCCGTCTCGTTCTTTTGAAGCATCTCGGCCTTCGCGGACCTCAAAAACCTATTCACGATGCCTTCGGTCATCGTGCGGACCATGGTCGCTCATGGGTAGAGCAAAGCGATATTTTAGAACCAAACAAAATTTGGCATGACTTTCCCTAAAAATAGGACCAAAAGAATGCTTAATGCCAAAATTCTCGCTTAAACGGAAATGAATCAACATTCCGGCAAAATATTGGCAACTATCGCATTTCAAATACCGGTACACCTCAAACACAAACACATATGCAACACCACAAACATATGCAACACCACGAACATACATAGATCTAGCTAGGCCGTAAAAAGTGCATGTGCACATTGTTGTAGGGAGAACAACATAAATATAGCTTCCCCCCTTACTTACCTATTAAAACAAGGTAATTTAACCACTTAATTTGAATGAATCTATGGTGGAAATGAGGTGAAAAAGAGGAGGCACCCGAGACAAGGAGGAGGTGGAGAGAATGAAGTGGGGAGAAAGTGAGTGTGGGTAGGAGAGGCTGTCCCAAATATCTTGTTGCTGCCCACTTGCTAATGGCGCACCTCTTGCATGGTGCGCCATTAGTAGTTACAACTACTAATGGCGCACTTCATCCGGATGCGCCATTAGTATGTTTGGACAAGCGCATAGTCAAAAAAGTTTCTATACTAATGGCGCACCCACTGCCTGTGCGCCATTAGTAGTTATAACTACTAATGGCGCACTTAAGCAGGATGCGCCATTAGTATGTTTGGACAGCGCACTAGTTCAAAAAAAATTCTATACTAATGGCGCACCCATTGTTGTGCGCCATTAGTAGTTACAACTACTAATGGCGACTTGAGCAGGATGCGCCATTAGAATGTTTGGACAGGCGCACTAGTTCAAAAAAAAAATTTGATACTAATGGCGCACCCTTTGCATGGTGCGCCATTAGTAGTTTAAACTCTAATGGCGCATCAGAAGGTGGTGCGCCATTAGTGTCAATCCCATCTATAGCCCTTTTTCTAGTAGTGTTAATGCACCCGGGTGTACGCCGGCCGGTACCTCTTCAGCAAGCGGCCCCTCCGTCAACTGCACGCCCGCCGTTGGCGGTGCGTCGACATTAGCCGAGCTCGGCGCCATCATCACGGTAACTAATTAAGCCTCTCGGCCGAGCACTTCATCTCCTTGCCTTTTTTGGGCATCACGACGCCTACATGTTTTCGCAGGCGCCGCCGACGTTCGTGCACTCTCCTCCACTTCGTGAACAACGAGTTGGTCGATGTCGCCAAGGGCAAAATAGTTCAACGGGCAACCCTTGTTCCACGGTACCCGGATGCCACCCAACTTGTTTAGGGTTCAACTGGTTCGGTGCTGCCAGGCTGCAACGAGTTGTTACCTCGAATCGACCCGTCGGGGCCGGCGATGAAGACGTGATGACCCTCGGCGCTGCTGAGCTGGCCCTGCTTTGGCGAAGAGCCAGATTCGTTGGGGGCGGGGACACCACCCAAAGACAACACCTCCGGTCGTGCGGCGCCAAGTCGGCCCCATGGCAAGACCGCCGTAACGGTGCGGACATCCCTATGCCCTGGATCCAAACATGCATATGGCACGGGATCGTAACGGCGGCGACGGCGACTATGGTACATTTGGCAACGTCGATCAAGACTTTGCCGAGCATGGGTGCGATGGCGACTTCATGGGGCCTCCTTCTCAAGAACCAAACCCAACAAAAGGCGTGTGCGATCTAGCTGGTACCGCTGGAGAAGCCAAGTTGCAACAGCGCCGTCGGCGTTCAGCTCTCGTGAGGCGCCTCCACTGCCGACTTCACCGAGCCTCGAGATAGGCGAGGTGCGAATATTATCAGCCACAACACACTCAAGAAGGCGGTCTGTGAGCAAAACTCGGTCCCATTACAGGAGAAGAAGAAGGCACGCAAAGAAAGACTAAGAAGGTGCGAGCCAGCCGCACCGAGAAATGCGATCCGTGCTCGGGATGGCCACCTTCACCGCAGGATATCTCGAGGAGGGTGCATGTGGCGGGTAGGGCGATGCTACCGACAAATATGCTCAATGCTGCAACCAGTGCTATCGGAGTCTGCATGATGTGTTCTTTCTTTGGAGAAGCGGCGTCTCGGGGAGAAGGATGTGGCATACCCGTTTTCGCGGCCAAGGTGCCGAGGGCAAGGGCTTTGTGGATAACTCCATCGGGCGTCACGATCGTCCTGCGTTTGATGACATCCACGCTATGTTGAACCTTCATCCGCTGCACTACACCTTCGTTCGGCTATTTTCGCTGAGTATGGAGATGCGGATCATTCGCGACAAGACCCGAACATCGTGATAGTCGACCCCTTCTACATGCGTGCCAAGATCTTGGGCAGCGTTGGGGACCGGCAAGTCGCGAGTTCTTACCTCAAGGCGTCATTCGGCAAACCAAGATAAGGATAACTTCCTCGTGCCTTACTTTCCCGAGTAAGTCCTCCCTCAACCGCCCGTAACATGTGAATTCTTACATTTCGATCGTTTTCTTTTAACATTCCGTGTTTTCTGCGGTGACACGTTGCACGCTCATCCTCCTAAGCCCCAAATATTGCATGGCCACGTATTTCGACCGGACCGTCGATCGAACGTAGACTACACAAATGTCAAGAAGGTTCTTGATGATGTTCTCCCGGCTATGCCAAATCTGGAGGCACCTTCACCAGGCCTATTCGTAAAGCACGGCAAGCACGTGTTCTCCCACAATCTGACGTTCGCTGCGTCAAGCAGCCGCTGGCGGTCGGAAGGGTGCCTACTACGCCATCCATCACATGCAGGCGATCGTGCGGGACCATCATCAACTTCGCTACCGAGTAAACTCAAAGATTGGGCGCGGCGTGTCGGCAATCCAGGGACGCGGACCTCCGACAAGAATTCTTTCGCATCCAATCGGACTTTGCGGAAATCATCCATCAAGATGTCCTTACCTCGGGCAGTTCTACCTCGAAATCAACCGTCCAGCGGTGACATCGACACAATGCTACAAATGCAGGATGACAACGCCCGTTCTTTCATGACTCCCACGATGAGCGGCGGCTTCATCCACGCTCCCGTCCCTTGAGTCGAGTTGTCTAGTTCTGAAACATCGATTGGCTCATGTTGTAATTAAACTTTAATGAACTTGTAGTATGTCTCTTTGGTTTGAGAGTCGTTCAACTTAGATGTAATCGATGCTATTAATGTCTTGCTTTTCTCTTCCGATCGTTCTGTTGCATACTTATATATTGCTTATGTATTGTCGTGAATTGGTACTAACGTTTCGTTTGGCTAGTGCATAGCGATGCCGGCGTATATGTGGTACAAGGGTAAGGTTCCCGGAGTCTCGATGACTGGGAGGAGTGTCGGAGACAGGTTCACCGATTCAGCGGTAACAGTTACAAAGGGTACACCACTAGGGCGAGGCGAATCTAGATCGCCCGCTATCTAGCGGGAGAGGGAGGGCGTTGGAGGAACCGGATGAAGACGAGTTTCATCGTGATGATGCTCATCGTGATGATGCTCATCGTGATGACCGCAGCTCTCTTCTATGTGATGGTAGTTTAGATGATCGATATCGACTTGTAATGTGAAGACAAACTCGCTACTCGCGGTCTCGAGACTTGTAATATAATTTTCTATCTTTGTTCGGTCTTTTCAATTCGGAGACTAATATGATGAATTGTATTCGGATACTAATATGATGAATTGTATTCAAAGACTAATCTTCTATTGTATTTGATGAATCTGTTGTTGATGTGTGCTGTCTATATTTTGTCAAATTATACATTTTGTAACCTATGCAAAAAACAGAAAATAAAAAAATAAAAAAAACCTAATATTCATACTAATGGCGCATCACATGACAGTGCGCCATTAGTATGACAGATGCATACTAATGGCGCATCACGGGTAGTGCGCCATTAGTATCTGTGATTACTAATGGCGCATCGAGGTGGTGCGCCATTAGTATGCCAAAGCACTGGTATACATGGCCCTAGGAGGCATACTAATGGCGCACCTGGCCTATACTAATGGCGCACCAGCAGTCGCCATTAGTATGCTCAGATACTAATGGCGCACCGGTGGTGCGCCATTAGTAAAATACTAATAGCGTGCTATTAATGGCGCACTACGATCGCCATTAATAGCCATACTAGGTGCGCCATTAGTAGGGGTTTTTCTAGTAGTGAGGTATATATATTTATATAAGCAGGTATCTGGTGATCATCACATGTTTTAAATGACTTGAAGATATATTAACGAATCGATCTTTGTTCTTTCAGCCATCCGGATCGAGCAAATCTTGAGCAAAAGGACTAAACGAGGCCCGAACAAAAGTTGAAGGAGGCGTAAAGTACAATATCGAGGCGGTCAGACCTAATGGCGAACCATTAGCACCTAAGAAGATTGCGGACAAGTTCATTCGCTGTGTGGAGTTCTTGTGAAGGACCAACTCCCGATCTCCCTTCAAGAATGGAGAGAGCCAGAAAAGACAAAGGACAAAAAGGCAAAGAGGACGCTGCTCCACGTCCGGATGTTACTTTTGTCGACAAGAATCAAAAAGATCTGCTTTGGGATACTCTCATGGAACATTTCACCCTACCAGATCATTTCACGAATGCACGTGCAGAAAGTCAAGGGCGCTGCTCTTAGGAAGATGGCGGTTGCATTCAAGAACCACAAGAATCGTGAATGGGACAAGTACGTCAAGGGAGGAAGGAAGACTCCAGATTCGAGGGAACACTAGAGAACCAACGTGCTCATTGGGACGATTTCGTGAAATTCAAGGATTCGGAATTAGCTAAGGAACGGTCGAGAATAAACAAGAAGAATGCCGAAAAAAGGATAAGTTCCATAAGTGGGGCCGGTGGCTATCGCGGTGGCAATGCCTAAGTGGGATAAGTCCGAGAAAGAGATGGAGGATGCAGGTGCCACTCCGGTTACTAAGAGCTGGCCCCAGGTCGGGACTTGGTTCTATGCGCATGGGGGAGTTGGACCCAAGACGAGGCAATGTTTCGACGAGGGCAAGTCTGAAGGAGCCGACGATGCGATACTTGTTGCAATAGAAGAGGCACGATCGGGGTGTTCCAGCCCAACAGAGAGAACAGCGAGCTTACGCGTGCCCGGGAAATCCTGAACACCGCGAAGAACACGAGGCAAAGGCGCTATTCCGTGGTATGAGGGGTTTTGATTGGAACACCGACTACGTAACCCGTGCGAGAAAGAAGATTGCGGAGGAGAAGAAGAGGAAGATGGAGGAGGAGCAGAGGAAGCGGGACTATGAACGCCTTCAAGGCCTAGAAGCAAGTCAAGCGGAATTGGTAGTCAAATTCCAGCGGCAGGAGTAGATCGACTCACTTACCCAGCAAAGGGGTCTCAGCAGCTGCTGCAGCAGCTAGCGAATGATCCAGCATTGGATAGCACCGCCCCATCCATGCCGAGAAGCAGCGTGGGTTCCGCCCGACGACGCAATGCTGGGTAGATACCCGTGGATGACATCACGGAGAACACTAGCTGCGAGCTACGTCAAAATGAAGAACATATCCATGAAGGTGGCGGACGGCGTTGCTTTTCGATTACCCCAAAGCAACCTACCATTGCATCCCGATTCCAGAGGGCTATGCTCGTGTCATGGTTGGCGAGGTGGTGCAGCCATATTCGGGCTAGAGCTTGACATTCACGGAGGTGAGGACGGCGCTTTCTGAGACGCCAACCATCGTATCATCCTATGGAAAAAGGATTGCATCATCTTTGAAGGCCACCGACACGCGTAATCCGACTCCTCGTCGAAGTCCGCCACCGAGTCAGCAGTCTCCCGCTCCTGCAAGTCCACCAAGTCCGCAAAGTGTCGAGCCACTCCTCCTCCAAGTCCGCAAAGTGTCGAGCCCTCCTCCTCCTCCAAGTCCGCCACAGCGTCGGACGCCCACTGCTCCTCCAAGTCCGGCACAACCTCGAGCCTCCTCCTCCAAGTCCGGCACAGCTTCAGCGACCCTCCTCCTCGTCCAACTCAGCCCCATCAGCCGGCGTCTCCGCCGCCTCAAGAATCGCAGAAGAGACACCCGCAGCTATGGTGCGTGGCATGCAGTCGAGGTAGTACAGAAGTACAGGCGGAGGCAAGCGATATAAATATGGTCCAAGCCTCACGCCTCTTCCGCAGAGGTCTTATGACAGGTCCGAGGAGGAAATCGCAGCCATATCAAGTCCGAGGTGGAAGCCCATTTTGCACCGAAACCGCCACCGCCGCCAAGGGAGAAAGTGCACGAGGAAGCGATTGACCACTTCATTCGTATGGCTCAACCACCAGCTCCCAAGCCTGTTGACACAGACTATGAGCGCCACATCGGAAGTTAAATCGAGCACGCCTACGTAAGGAGGCGAGCTCGGGATCGACAAACAAGAAGCAGCTGTCAAAAATGCGGAAAACCATTCCCGGCTGGGAGAACAGCGGCGAATCGATCCACTCGCTTGTTGTGCCAACAACACGTGATAAAGATCGTGGCGCCCAATATTATTATGGGCAAACAGTTTACGTTCCTGAGGTGGGCAATGTGGTAATAACGGAGGACCATATAATGCAGGCTGAAGTTCTCAAAATCACTGTTGGACAACTCCTCGAGATCGAGCCCATGCCTGTGCTTAGAGAGGATGAAATAAAACGGAAATATGTCCGGGGCCAACCTTTGGTCGAGCAGACAAGGTCAAGAACCTCCCAACGAGAATGTATGAATTGCATCAATGGTACATGAACATTACCAAGATTTCTGATCGATTGTCCCTCATGGTGAATGTCAAGGAGGAGCATTACTTCCATGAGAAAGCTGTGTCCGTTGAGTATTCTGAACTGTTTCAGTTATACAATCAAGACGCACTCGACAAATCTATCGTCAGTTGCTATTGTCTGTAAGTGATTTCTTTCTGTAATTTAAGTCTCAAGCTAGTTGTACTGATCCTTTTGATCAATCATTACCTGTAATTATCCTCACTATATTCTTTTCTGTGGTATTATATGCAGGATGAAGATATATGAAATGAGAAAAGGTGGACGCTTTGGCATTGGGTTCATTGACCCAAACACCGTTAATGAATACACATGGAAACTAAATCCACGTTATCAAAAGGGCGTGAGGACAACATGCTAGAGTTCTTGAAGCGCCTCAAATACAATGAAGATATACTACTTCCTTACAACTTCCGGTGAGTCACACTGTCTTGTACTACAAATTCTCTGTTTTTGCCTACTAGCTAGCTACATGTTTTTGCTTTACATATGCCCGCTTAATTAAGACATGCAAGCGTGTGTGCATGCAGATTTCACTGGTCTTGTGTATCATTAAAGTTGACGCCGAACAGTTGAAATCTGGACTCACTACTCAAAGAAAAACTGACTATAACATCTTGTTTGGGATAGTCAACAGGTAATTTCAATCATTATTAACTATATATCTCGGCCTATTTAGTTCGTCATTTTCATGATATGAACTATTTAATAACCCCTTTATTCATTTTCTTTGTCGGCGGGCAGGGCTTGGGCAAGGTTCATCAGCATCACGGAAGGCGAATGGAAACAAAAGCTTAAATGGTTTCGACCCAAGGTAAGTAATTAAGTAGTACTAGCTAGCTAGCTAGCTGCCATCTCTTTAATTATCATGCTTGATTAATTATTATCTGATCAAATTCCATTCTCGTATTGGCCCTGAAGCAGGCGCAGGGGAATGATCTGTGTGCATTCTGCGTTTGTGAGAACATTCGCATGATGGCGTCCGAAAGGAGCAGATCTCAAAGACAGGAATGAGTACGCTTGTCAAAACACTATTCACAATTTTTACACCATTATTGATATCTAGTCACACAACTAATACACATGCATATTGATCTCCTTCTTAACAGTTCACAGAGGTGCGGGAGAAGCTCCTAGAAACGGAGCGCGTAGAAGCACTTCAAGAGGAAATAGCGGGACTTTTGCTCGACCAGGTCATAAATCCGAAGGGAGAATACTATTACCCGCTACCGCCCCCATCATGCGAAGGCACCAATTAGGATAATGCCACTGGCTCCGAAGGCAACATGCATATGTAGGAGAAACTGTATATAGCTATACATGTGTGTATGTGTGAATTAATTAATATGATGGTTTGTGAGACATTGATAATATATATATATATATATGCATGATTGGTTCTACTAGAAATTCTATTTATATATATATATATATATATATATATATATATATATATATATATATATATATATATATATATATATATATATATATATATATATATATATATATATATATATATATATATGCATAACGTGTACAATGTGTAGTATCGTAAAATACCAGCAAGCGAAAAAGAATTAAATTGATAACACAAATTTAATTGAAAAATAAAAAATAAAACAAAAACCCACAAATATTTAGTACCGGTTGGTGTTACCAACCGGTACTAAAGGGCTCCCGGCCCTCGGAGCTGCCTCGTGCCACGTGGTTGGCCTTTAGCACCGGTTCGTGCTGAACCGGTACTAAAGGGGGGGGCCTTTAGTGACCACACTTTAGTGCCGGTTGTGGAACCGACACTAAAGGGCCTTACGAACCGGTGCTATTGCCCAGTTCTGCACTAGTGCCCTTAGTTTCATGCGTCGGTCGCAACCATATTATTGTCCCGAGTTTCTCTTCCACGAGCTCGTCCATCTCTCTTCTAGCCTCCCCTGACGTCAGGCCTAAGGAGTGACAGTGTTGTAGGCGTCAGCTGCTCACTGTCAGGGTTGCGGACCGGTGCTTCGTTAGGCTGTTGTGCCATCTGAGACTGCTAGCCACCAACTTTTTTTGTGAGTTATTTCTTCTTTCATACCTAGTCCTCTCTTTGTTGATGCCTTGGTTGTTGATTCTCACAACTCGCAAATGTATATAAACTAGCAGTGTTACCCGCGCATTTGTGCGGCTAGTTGGTGCATACTTATATATTGATATTTTTTCTAAGTTATATAGTCAAATACTATTCCGGGTAAAACCGACAAACATGCTTTGCGGTAACATAATTTCGCTTTGGTAGACAATCTTCATACTAATTTTAATGTTTTGATGGTAAAGACCATCAATAGATGACTAATCATAGGGATGTTTACCTAACTTTATGGACTTGAACGGTTAACTGTGTATCCTGAGTCAAGAATGATTGGTGCATGGTCCTAAAGTGATTCAATATACTCAAGGATGCAAGCAGTTATCATGGAGTGTTAGTTCCCAATCAGTATCCATCAACATGGAAAAAAAATTGTCTGTCAGTATCGGACAATTAATTGGCCCAAGTGAACCGCTAGGCGGGCATCTTCAGTGTCTATCATGTCACTAATATTTTTTAGAGGTATCATACTTGAGGTTAGTCGATCTCTTCATTCAATTATCTTCACATCGGCCATATGTCCATTGTGCTATCAACCAATACAATGATGTGCCCTTCAATAATTTTTCAATAGAAATTTGGATATATTATCGTAAAGTATCCCCTTCCTTAACTCCCTCCATCTCTCTCATGCACATCCTTTTTCTAATCGTGTTTGTGGTATTGTGTGTGTGCTTATAGGCTCTCCAAGTGGTTTGAATTCGCCAAATTATTGCTTGTGTTTTCAGTAATTACCAAAATATAATCTCCCCTCCTTCCCTCATCTCTCTGTTGTCCATATAATATTTTAATTATAGCACTGGCATTTTGCATTGAATGATATTTTCTTAGCACAAATAGAATTTCATAATACACACTTGACATGAGGTTTTCTTAGATCAACGTGAGTTGTTACTTACAAAGTTTTTCCTCTAAAACATCCTCTTAATTAATTCCATCACAGCGTCTATTTATGGTCGTGTGCGCGTGTTTTGTTGCTTGGTTCATTTGCTTATATACATCAATTAATTTCATCAAGGAAGTGATTTTACCTTAGTTGGGTGGAGTGATGTATAATCTACTTGCATGATTTTACTTACGATATATTTAAAATTTAGCTATTTAGATATAGTGCTACTCAAGTAAACTAAAAATATATTGTCTGTCATTATCGAACAATTAATTGGCCCAAGTGAACCGCTAGGCGGGCATCTTCATTGTCTATCATGTCACTAATATTTTTTAGAGGTATCATACTTGAGGTTAGTCGATCTCTTCATTCAATTATCTTCACATCGGCCATATGTCCATTGTGCTATCAACCAATACAATGATGTGCCCTTCAATAATTTTTCAATAGAAATTTGGATATATTATCGTAAAGTATCCCCTTCCTTAACTCCCTCCATGTCTCTCATGCACATCCTTTTTCTAATCGTGTTTGTGGTATTGTGTGTGTGCTTATAGGCTCTCCAAGTGGTTTGAATTCGCCAAATTATTGCTTGTGTTTTCAGTAATTACCAAAATATAATCTCCCCTCCTTCCCTCATCTCTCTGTTGTCCATATAATATTTTAATTATAGCACTGTCATTTTGCATTGAATGATATTTTCTTAGCACAAATAGAATTTCATAATACACACTTGACATGAGGTTTTCTTAGATCAACGTGAGTTGTTACTTACAAAGTTTTTCCTCTAAAACATTCTCTTAATTAATTCCATCACAGCGTCTATTTATGGTCGTGTGCGCGTGTTTTGTTGCTTGGTTCATTTGCTTATATACATCAATTAATTTCATCAAGGAAGTGATTTTACCTTAGTTGGGTGGAGTGATGTATAATCTACTTGCATGATTTTACTTACGATATATTTAAAATTTAGCTATTTAGATACAGTGCTACTCAAGTAAAATAAAAATATATTGTGCTTGTTCCATTTTATTTTTATTATTTTTATAAATCCATATGGAAATAGATTTTGCATTTTTATCCACCTAATAATAAGAGTTGTATCTGGTGAAACATTCAATTCCCCATTAAAGTTATTAGAAAGATGTGTGACTTCGTGTGGGTGCTGGTGTGCGTACTATGTGCGTATGTATATCGAATTTGGTACTTCTATATTAATAATTTTATATATAAAAGAATTTAATTGTACCTAGTGACTTGGATTTGCTACGGTCAATTTCATCGGATGCAAATATGAAACGCCATCGGTCCGAGTCAGCTGACATGGATTAGCTAGAAGTATCTAATACTCCCTCCATCCCAGAATATAAGATCATTTTTTATACTATCATAGTGTAAAAAATGATCTGATATTTTGGCATGGACGGAGTACTTGTTTTTTGTGCCTATATAATGATTCATATTTTTTCTTCAAACATGCAAGAAAAGAGTCAAATATTAATTTAGAGCTTACCCAACCTGACGTTTGCGAACATACATTTGATATGATTTCTCCCAGAATAGGTATACTTTCGTACTCACGTACATTCCTACTCACACAATATACAAACATTCCTACTCATGTTTTTTTTTTTTGCGAGAATACTCATGTTTTTTTTTAACACGGTCAGCAGATGAATGCATGACATGTTTTATGATTTTACATGCTTTGGGTTACAGCTCGGTCTGGCCGGAGAGGCAATTAGAGCTGTAGTTCAAAAAAAAAAAGATTTGAGGGATACATGTAGTTAAACTTTTTTTTAAATGATTTCGTACTTGTATATATAGTGTTCCTACAAAATACCTATCTACTGCAATTGGGTCCGATTGATCTTTTATGCATGTGCTTGTCCTTATGGAAATAGACTTCCTCTTCCTACAAAATAGACTTCCTAATTACATACGTAGTGCATATTGTACAGTTTTGCTAAACCGGAGTACTACTCAATATGCCCTGCCCATAGGTTGTACACAGGTGACAGGCCGTGGCAGTAAAGGAGGAAAATAGCCTTGCTAATTATAACATACCAAAGTGCATATTGAATCAGATTCGCTATGTACACTCAAGAAGAAAATAGATTCGCTATGTGTTATGCACTGTCGAAAAGGCTTTACACGTGACCTGCTTTTTTTTAGAAGAACTTGACTTTCCTAGTAAAAATAATAATTCTGCATCCGTGTACCCTTGACCGAGTCCAGCCAGTCCACGGCGTCTATGCCCATGCACGTGAGTAGGACTCTTTTGAGTTCTCCGTGGAAAAGATGCATATTTTTTCTTTATTGAGGGAAGGACGTGCATATCTTTTGGTACATGTGTTTTATGTACGTACAACATGACGACATCTTTTTTTTTTTGAACTCTCAACATGACATGCATCTTAACGTGATAGGCATGTTAACGTGTTACGTAAAAGATATTAAATCTCAACCGTTATTATTATGATCAAATGGTGCAAATAATATTAGCACATGTGGACGAACGTGGTGGCTTATTTGACTCTTGTCTTAAGTATATAATAGATAGATAGATAGATAGATTGGTACGATTTGATGAAAAGGAGTGGGGTGAGATAATTAATTAGTAAACTATTCCAAAATTTTAGCATCACGAGCCACTTTTTTTAGCGGCCCAATAACATACATTCTGGCCCAAATATGAAAGCTGGATTACGAACCGAGCGAGCGACCCAAACAAAGTACGGAGTTGCACAATATGAAAACGGGGTTTTGACGTATAAGATGAAGTGCCCCGTGCAATGCTTGTAGTCAATTGTTTTCTTTAGTACTTAGTTGTATGTGCATCTTTGATATAATTTTATGCTGGTTTTCCTTTGGTACACATAATGCATGTGCCTATGGGCTTTTTCTTTTGTCGATCACGTATGCATGCTTTTCCATTAATTACTGAACAAACCAGTTCAACATTAGCACTGCCAAATTGTAGCTGAGTTAGTTGTAGCCAAGACTACTCATAGTGGGCAGTAACTTCAATTAGGAACATGCATATGTTACTAGTCGATGTTACTACCTCCATAGCAGAAAGTGATATATGTGTGGTGTCATACAACACTTCATTTATTAGCTTGTAGACTCATTTTGTCTTGATATGTGTAATGTAACTCATAGTATGAGTAACTAGCTATGTTACTCAATTCATCTCTCTTATCATTAATTCATTGCCACATAAGAAAATTTGCTAAGTTGGACCTTATATTACTGCTGAAGTTACTCCCACTACGGGTAGTCTTATCGTGGGACCTAATATTCTGAGCTCGGGCCCCGTCAGACGCAACACTCTATTTTTAATTAATTTTAGAAACTGCGCTCTAGCGGCTCTCTTGTTTTAACAATATAATAGATAGATATGCCGAGGAGTGCTTGCCCCCTCTAGTCTCGTTTTTGTTTTATAATTAATCTAGAGGTACCACGGCCACGAGAGTTACAAATATAGGTTAAGACTTCTCCAAGTGCCAGTGGAGTTCTTCCAAACATAATCAAGTTACAATTCTTATGTGTAATTTTATAGCTATGTATGATTTCCAATCTATAAGTATTCCTTGGCCAATTGGATGAGTAGACCTTCAGAGAGGGCGGTGCATAGTAGTGGGTTCAACCTAGCGGTGATCTTGCCCAGCGAAAAAAGGACAAAGGCACGTATTGTGTTGTTGTCACTAAGGATAAAACGACGGAGTTCAGTCATATTAATTGATCCTATATCTACATTATGCCATCATGCTTATTGTGTTACCCTGTTTGTATGAACTTAATATTTTAACATGCATGCTGGATAGCGGTCTTGGGGTGGAGTAATAGTAGTAGACGTCAGTAAGTTTAACAGTCCACTTGTCACAGACATATTGCCTATGTAATGATTATGCCATGAATGATCACAATATAACTATGCAAAATTATATCAATTGTTCAATAGTAATTTGTCTACCCACCATTGCTATGCTTTCAAGAGAGATGCTGCTACTGAATCTATGGTCCCTGGGTCTATTTTCCATCAATACAAAAGTCTCCATAATTGTTATTTTTATTTGTTCTTTACTTTCTACCGCTTTGCATATCACTATCTGCTTTTAACCTTGTAACTCGCAAGAACAAGGGGAGTGAGGACCCCTCTGCATTCGTTGGGTGCAAGCAATTATTTTATTTGTGTGCAAGTGCTGCCAAAGTTATTCGTGTGGTGCCTCCTACTGGTTCGATAAACCTTGGTTCTTAACTGAGGAAAATACTTCCTGTTGATGTGCTATATCACCCTTCTCTTTGGGGAATCCAACGACCTTATTGTGAGTAGCAAGGGCACTGCAGAAAGGCAAAGCTATTGCGGTTCTGTTTGTGGGCAGGGGAGATAATCGACTGGGTTGGATAAAAATATGGTGCATATGAACGGCGCCATTAGATTAAAATACAATTAAAAATTGTGGTGACTTCATGAATTCGAAGGCAAATGTGCGCCTGACAACCAGAGAGAACCAAATTGGAACGTCAATGGTTCTTAACTATACCGTGCATGGCGAAGTTTGTTGTTTCTATCATGCTGGTTGAGAGTGCGTAAGATTATCATTGATTGTCCTATCATAATTCTAACCAGACCTAACTAACTATTTCATTGCTACATTACACATATTAATGTGACGTATGGGTGCTACTCCTACACTTGATCATGGTTCTACTTGGCCATGAATATCTTAAATTGGTATGCGTGCGACTACACCTAACAGATTATCTGATAGGTCTGTACACCTTGGATCAACTAAAGCTTAGGCGACTAGAAATTTCACAAACCTCTGTTGTTTTTTGAACCATGTGGTTCTGCCGTGATTCATGCTCACTGATCTGGAGAAGATGCAACATCGACTGTGGTGCGGGTGACGGTTGAGGCTGGGACAACGGTGTTGGAGAAGAAAAACACGAGCCTAGGGTTCGAGAAATGGTCAGAGAGCGGTGACAGGACCCACAATGATGACAGTTGGGTAAGGGCACTGCGGCAAGGCAAGGCGGTAGTGGCACTGTTCGTGGGCAGGGGAGATAGCCATCTGGGTTCGATAGAAGGATGGGCTAGCAGGCATGGTGGCTAGAGGATGAAGATGAAGAGGTGTCATTAGATTGAAATACAAATAAAAATCATGGTGATTTCATGAATTCGAAGGCAAAGGTGCACCAGACAACTAGAGAGACCTGGATTGAAACGCCAATGGTTTTCAACTATACCGTGCATGGCTAATTTTGTTGTTTCTATCATGTTGGTTGAGAGTGCGTAAGACTCTCATTTATTCTCCTATCAGAATTCTAACCGATCCAAACTCCCTATTTCATTTCTACATCACACGTATTAATGCGCTGTATGGATGCTACTTGATCATGGTTGTACTTGGCCATTTTTTCAACTATACCGTGCATGGCTAATTTTGTTGTTTCTATCAAGCTGGTTGAGAGTGCGTAAGGCTATCAATGATTCTCCTATCAGAATTCTAACCGGACATAACTCCCTATTTCATTGCTACATTACACGTAATAATGCGCTGTACGGGTTCTACTCGTACACTCGATGATGGTTGTACTTGGCTATGCATATCTCAAATTGATGTGCATGCATCTACACGTAACAGATTCGTTCACACCTTGGATGTGTGAAAGTCTTCTAAATTACAGGTACGTGTCCTCTTCGTGCGCTTGATTATGGTTGTACTTGTCCACCACAAAAATGTTAGGTTGATAAATATGGGTGAACATATATATCACGTGCGGCTGGCCTTTTAAAAGTTATAAGCATGCCCGCTTCGGATGCGGCTCCTCCACAGTACTGCTATTACTGCACTGATACAGTGGATACAAGTACAATCTCCCGTTCACATGCGATCGGAAGGCTAGCTCTCCTTGCTCTCCTAAATTTGGCCTCTTAATATTCACTTCCATGCGGCCCTTCTCGTGATCCTGAGGCTAGACATTGCGCAGGAGGCGCGCCTCCTATCGCCGGAGGAGCTCGACCTCCGTGCCAGGCTAAAACGTAGGGTGATCAGCTTGGCTGTGCTACAGAGGGCCAGAAAGAGCCAATGCGCTCGGATTGCCAACCTTAAAGAGGGTGATGCAAACACAAAGTTCTTCCATCATCGTATAAATGGCCGGAGAAGGAAGAACCATATTCACCGAATCAAACTCGCGAATGGATGGGTTACTGACCATGGGGAAAAAGAAAAGATCATCCATGACCACTTCTCTGTGGTCATGGGGAAGGGAGACACGAGCAATCTTGACTTCAATTGGGAGGAGCTCAACGTGCAGCCGGTCGATCTGCACACCCTAGATGACACTATTACCGAAGAGGAGGTTTGGGAGGCCATTAAGGTGATGCCAAGTGACAAGGCGCCCGGCCCGGACGGGTTCACGGGCATCTTTTTCAAGAAATGTTGGGACGTCGTCAAAAACGATGTCATGAGAGTCATCCATCGTTTTGACTCCCTCCACACATCCAACCTTCAATGGTTGAACTCCGCCAACGTTGTGCTCTTGCCCAAAAAGGACGGTGCAGAGGGCATCTCTGACTATAGGCCCATAAGCCTCATTCATGCCATCGCCAAAATCATTACTAAGGTGCTCTCTTTGCGGCTCGCCCCTCATATGGATGCCCTCGTCTCCAACGCCCAAAGCGCCTTCATTAAAAAGAGAAGCATTCATGACAACTTCATGTATGTGCGGAACTTTGCTCGACGCCTTCACAAATGCAAGACCCCCGCCCTTCTTTTGAAGCTGGACATAAGGAAAGCCTTCGACTCTGTCAGATGGGAATTCATCCTCGACCTCTTGCAACGAAATGGCTTCCCTTGCAAATTCCGTGATTGGATTGCCGCTCTACTTTGCACCTCTTCCTCATGTTTCCTGCTCAATGGTCTGCCCGGACCTCCCATCAAACATGGTCACAGTTTTCGGCAAGGGGACTCGATCTCGCCATTGCTATTCGTCCTCACAATTGATCCTCTTCACCAAATACTTGACTTGGCAACGAGGAAGGGCCTCCTTCATAAGATTCGGGGACGAGGTGCTATGATGAGAACTTCCTTATACGCGGATGATGCAGCCATTTTTATGGCCCCTATCAAGAGTGACATCGACAACCTCTCCACCATTTTGAAGGGCTTCGGTGATGTCACAGGTCTATGCACCAACTTTCACAAAAGCTCGGTTGTGCCCATCCGGTGCTCCAATGTTGACTTGGATCATGTCCTCAGTGGCGTACCAGTGTCCAGAGCCACCTTCCCGATGAAATACCTGGGACTCCCACTCTCGGTCTGGCAGCTCAAGTCTGTAGATTTCCAATACCTTGAGGACAAGGCGGCCGGCAAACTTGTCACCTGGGACGGACAAAACATCACCACCATCGGGCGCACGACACTTGTCAAATCAGTCATTGCCTCCCAGGCAGTGTATGCCATCACGCCCCTCATCGTGCCACCACGCTCTCTTCACAATATCAACAAATTGGAGAGGGCCTTTCTCTGGTCTGGTTCAGATAAGACGACCGGTGCCAAATGTAAAGTGAATTGGAAGGTGGTCTGTCGCCCCAAGGAGTATGGAGGCCTTGGGGTTCTAGACACTGACAAGTTTGCTCGGGCCTTACGTCTTAGATGGCCTTGGTATGAATGGAAGGCGCCGAACAAGCTTTGGGTGGGGCTTGGGAACCCCTGCACGGAGGACGACATGGACTTCTTCTATGCCTCAACGACCATCATTTTGGGCAATGGAGCCAAAACACCTTTTTGGGACTCACCATGGCTTCTTGGGCGGAGACCGAAGGACATTGCTCCTTTAATATACGATGCCTCCACGCGTAAGAATTGGAAAGTGCGTGAAGCCCTCGATGGAAATGCTTGGATTCTTAAGATCAACCACAACATCGTCGCTTCCGTTGCCCACATCCGTCAGTTCTTCACGTTATGGATGTTGGTGCATGATCTACACCTGGACACACAAGCGGCGATGACATTTTCTCGAAACATGCCAATAACGGGATCTACTCGGCGGCCATCGCATACAAGGCACAGTTCCTCGGCTTGACGCTCTCGCCTATGGACTTCATGATCTGGAAGGCTTGGGCCCTCTCAAGATCAAATTCTTTGCTTGGTTGGCTATCCAAGACCGGATTTGGACTGCCGACAGATTAGAGCGGCGCGGATGGGAAAATGTGGACTTTGCCCGCTCTGCAGGATCAAGGCGAGACGGGCGCACCTCTTCTTCAAATGTCGCTACACTATTCGGCTATGGAACTCGGTCATCCTTGAATTCGGTCTTGCTCACATGGACACCTCTTCTTGGCTTTTCGGATGGATCCGTTTTGGAGCAGTGGGACAAGCGAACCAGCTTGCAAAACCCAGATCGACGAGCCTTGGCCTCCCTTACAATGTTGGTTTCTTGGACAATCTGGACGAGCGTAACGCCGGGTCTTCCGTCGCAAGAGTGCACCACCCCGGTCCTCCTTCGGACTATCATCGACGACGCCAAGCTTTGGGTTCTTGCGGTGCTAAAAACTGGGGTCCATTATTGCACGCGAGTAGAGTTGCATGCCGTGTGTGTGGTCACTTGTAACACCCTAAAACTCTTCTCTCTTATTTAATGAATGAGGCAAATCTTTTGCCTCTGTTTTTTTAAAAAAAAATTGGCCTCTTTCAGGAAGTCCGCCGACCTCGACTTTCTCAACCTGTTCACCAGTGCGCAGGCGCCTCTCCCGCCGGCTGCCACGCCAGCCGCGATGCGGACTTCCACGTCATGAGCTACAACACCAGTGCTGCTTATGACAACGACTGTCCGGACGTAATTTTTTTCGAAACTGAGGCATAATATAATATTTGCCTCATCCATTAAATAAGAAAAGAGTTTAGAGTGTTACAAGTAATCCACATACACGGCATGACAATTACTCACGCAAAATAATAAAAGTTTGTCTAGAACTCAATCCACTTAGACTTCGCGAAGTCTAAGTCGCATGACGTCATCGTATAAAAATTGATTGCATGTGACTCTGTTCGTTGTTCTGTGTTCGCCACAGACCACATGGGCTTTTGTTTAGCTGGAGACTACATGGGCTTTTGTTCGGTTGTGTTGTACTCATCCATCGTTGTGTGTTGTTTTCTTTTTCTTTTTATTTAGCCACCTAATACATGTATTGCTACACAGTGTAACGGAGCTCCGATTTTGTCGATAGCTTCGCTCACGTTCTGTTCCTTGCCTTTGTGTCATGTTGTTACACCTTTTCTTTTATTATTAAAAAAATCATTTTCATTTTATATTTTAAAAAAGAAAGATTTATAAATGTAACAAAGAAATAAAAAACAAAATAAAGAAGAAGACAATTAATGTAGTTGGGTGCAACCAAAGGATATACAACTATGTGCCGTCAACTAGCATGCAAATGGATGTCAATTATTTTGGAAGGGAAAAGATAAGTTACCCGGTTGTTGTTGCATTAGGCGCCATGCAATTGCAGTCGGATTGCAACAGCTGTAGTTGCATGTCTACTGGTGGGCATGCAACTGGCTGACAACCCCTCTACCAACCCAGTTGCAGCCGCGTTGTACATCATTCAGTTGCAGTCGGCTTTCAACACTTGCAATTGCAACTCTATTGATGGACATGCAACTGACCGACAACCCCTATCAACTCACTTGAAGTCGGGTTGCAACACTTGCAGTTGCATGTCTAGCGAAGGACATGCAACTAGCCGATAACCCCATAAAAGCACAGTTGCATCCGCATTGGGTGCGATGCAGTTGCAGCCGGGTTGCAACACTTGCAGTTGCATGTCTAACAAAGGACATGCAACTAGCCAACAACACCATAAAGCACAGTTGCATCTGCGTTGGGGGCCATGCAGTTGCAGCCGGATTGCAACACTTGCAGTTACATGTCTACCAGTGGACATGCAGCTAGCCAACAAGCCCCTACAAGCCCAATTGCAGCCGTGTTGGGGGCCTTGCAGTTGCAGACGGGTTGTAACACTTGCAGTTGTATGCCTAGTGGTGGACATCAAACTAGCCGACAACCCCCTACAAATCTAGTTGCATCTACGTTGGTGGCCATGCAGTTGCAGACGGGTTGTAACACTTGCAGTTGTATGCCTAGTGGTGGACATCAAACTAGCCGACAACCCCCTACAAATCTAGTTGCATCTACGTTGGTGGCCATGCAGGTGCAGTCGGGTTTTAACACTTGCAATTGCATGTCGAGTGATGGACATCAAACTAGGCGACAATCCCCTACAAGCCCAGTTGCAATCGCATTGGGGACCATCCAGTTCAAAAAAAAAAACCCCAGGCAACAACGTATTAGGCCATCAACAGAACACACATGTCAACCACACACAAAACTTGATGTCCAAAATCCATAGCTACCAAAAAGAATGAGATCTAACTAATTCTCTATTGATAGAGAAAACGGCAAATAAAAATAGCCCAAGAAAAAAACTATCCGAAAGAAGAAAACAAAAAATGAAATTTGAAGAAAAGAAAAAAGAAAAACAATAAACAAAATGAAAATAAAAAAGAAATAAAATAAAATAAAAATAAGGGAAATCAAACACCTGATGACTCGAAATCCCCCATAAAAAGCAGGATAGAGCGGACAAAAAGGTTGCATTGCAAAAATAACCGGGATGCAACATAAGAAGCCTACAACCCTATCCCACCCGTGTTTAAAAAGAGAGAAGACAAATTGTGTTGTGCACCGCTCGCGCGACACAACTAAGTGTCACGTGAACAAATCCATGAATAGCAACGTGTTTTTGTCAGTAGATGAAGGACGTGAATGGGACATAATTATTTTCAGAAAACTAGAATAGTATGCAACAAAAAAACTAAAAAATAAAATAAAGAAACAAGGAAAATTTATTACGAGAAAAGATGAAGAGGAAATATGAAAAAAAAAACTATAAAAGAAAAAGGGACAAACATATGAATTGGGGAAAATACCACATAAAAATGCAAAATAACTAGGCGAAAAAACTAACAAAAAATGGAGACAAGTACAAATAATAAAATAAATAAATTGGATTGCTTGGTTTCGAAACATATGGAGATGAATCTAGTTGCATGCTTGATCTTCTCCTTACATGGCAAGACATGTGATCCTTTGATTAATTGGAAACTTTACACGTGCCTGGCACGTCATAATCTTTTTCCCAAACCAGGAAACATATTCCATATCTCCAAAGCATATTAAAGTATTCCTGTATTGGCTTGGTCTCTCTATGGCACGTCTTGCTACTAATCTCATGTCGATCCCACATGTATCGTACACTGCCTTGGTGCATGCAAACATACGGTCGTACCATGCAACATTGGACTAGAGTCACGGCTCATCTTTTGCACAGCCTTGGCATACACACAAGTTTCACTAATAAGATGTCCCTCTCCATCATAGCTTAGGCGAAGGTATTGTGGTACTTGGCATGTATATTTTGCCATGTTAATATCTTTGACCTGGAGTTCTTTGACACACGACAACGCCTGAACATAAAAAACACCAGTGTTAGCCATGGCCATATCAGCTACCCTTTGTGATGTTGGCCCCACGCTGGTCAAGTTCTAGATCCACCACTGCCCATGGAGGGAGCCGCGGAAGAGAGGAATGCTGGCGACCTACGACCTACTGATGGAGGATGGATAGCGGCATGGGAACCTTATACCGGGGAGGATTCGAGAGGAACGACACGATTCAGATAGGTGCAGCTCTTCACTTCTTTTCACAATTCAATATAATATAATATACTCAATCCAATACATAGAACTAGAGTTTCAAAGATCCACAGGAGGAGGAATTTCATCTTGGTCGTGTCGTTTGTGCGCACATTGGAGAGGTGGAGGCGATACAAAAGGCGATGAGTAATTGAGAGAGAGAGAGAGAGAGAGAGAGAGAGAGAGAGAATGTCCAGCAAAACAAATGTGTGCCCTTGTTATTGTGGTTGCTCCTGATCTAGAGATGATGCAACATTGGCTGTGGTGTGGGGTCACGGTTGAGGCTGGGACACCGGTGTTGGAGAAGAAACACATGAGCCTAGGGTTTGAGAAATGGTCAGAGAGCGGTGACAGGACCCACAATGATGACAGTTGGATGAGGGCACTGTGGAGGCGAGGCGATAGTGGCATTGTTCGTGGGCAGGGGAGATAGCCGTCTGGGTTCGATAGAAGGATGGGTCAATAGGCGTGGTGGCTAGAGGATGAAGATGAGGAGGTGTCATTAGATTGAAATACAAATAAAAAGCGTGGTGATTTCGTGAATTCGAAGGCAAAGGTGTAAGGTATGGAATAATGTCCGTGTTGGAACCTATGATCATGTGTAAGAAATGATTTCACTTGTTATATATTGTTTTAAAAGAAGACTTTTATTGGTTTCTTAGAGGTGCCAAGCTGATACAACTGCAAAAGAGTTCAACCTCTTGACCTCTACATCGAGGATGTACATAGCCAAAATCACGGGAACAAGCATGATATTTGATGGAGTGAAAACACTCAAGATGTCTTGATACGAATGCTAGGTCACCATCTTTGGCTTGCAAAATAGTTGGGCGCTAGATTCCACCATCAAACATACACTAGGTACAATACCTACAAAATCAAACTGACCAACACAAAACAGTTGTAGGTAGATCACTCAACTTATGGCTAAGACACCCCTAACCCCGACCCCCTCCCCAAACCAATTGCCAAACATATTGGTATGCACCAGACGACTCTACTAGCAAAATTCCAATAAAAGAAGTTGCTCTATTATTTCATCGTCATTACAAAAAATCGACAGGCTGGCACGTCAATTCATTTACTAAATGAAAACTCAGTTTAATTGAAAACTTTTGTTTCCATAGTTGCCTGATTTTGGTCCCTGGAAAAAGAAAAAAAGATAGTTGCCTGATTTGGATCTGTATATCATATTGCATTTGGTCCCTGTACATTGATTTGACTGAAATGTAAGTTCCGCCTAAAAGTGTCTTTTTGGTCCACCACTGATTAGGCAAGCCGCTTGTTCTATATATGCCAGTATGGCATGTGATCTGCTCCTGCACCCACATATGTTCATTTAGGAAATTCTAACGAGTAACTAAACCAGCCACGATCACAGAGGTCGACATGTCTTCCCATTCCGAAACCAGGTCCAACAGCAATGGTGAGAGGCAGCAGCAGCAGCAGCAAGTTTGTGTGACCGGAGCAGGAGGCTTCATTGGTTCATGGGTGGTGAAGGAGCTCCTCATCCGTGGCTACCGCGTCAGGGGAACTGCCAGAGAGCCTGGTAAGTAACTTGCACATCTCTAGCATCCTTAAATTAGGTGCTAATTAAACTGCATATACGTTAGTGTTTTTTTCTTCTTCTGAATATATGCTTATATAATCCTTCAACTTTTGTCACATCTTCTGAATAGGTGCTAATTAAACCGCAACCAGATTACATGTTACACTAATGCAACACTAGCTACTAGTACAATTATAGGACCCTCATCAGAGCTTGTGAGTTTGTTGAACATGGAGTACATAATACATGCTACCATGCCCAAATGGTTGCACCAAAAAATCAGCAATTCCAGCATCTCCATATACGCTATGGTCTTGTTTCAAAAAAAAAAAAAACGCTTTGGTGAGGGTGAGGACTACAACGGATTCATTACACAGCCAAGTGGATAACCTGTAAAAAAATGGAAACTCTTTTTTGTTATTAAAAAATATATAATTACAATATTTTGAAATAGCCAAACATAAAGCACTTGCTCCCATCTGATTTTGAGCTTTAAGTAGTCTATATCGACCCCTATCAACCAGTTCCAAAAAACATATACACTAATCAAGTTGCAATTATTCATGTTCTGAATCAAGTTCTACAAGGCTACATGGTACTATATATCGGTGTAAATATCAACAGACTGACAACTTTTTAACATGAAAAATAGTATATGTCTAAATTTTGAATATCAGGCGGACATCCACTCAAGTGTTAAAATACATTTATGCCTTTTGCCATTTGAAACCCAGCAGTATCAATCAAAATAATCAACTAGAGTAGTTTTTTTTTTGAAAAAGAAGAAGAATATTTTTAAGCAGCATCAATTAGAGTAGAAAAAACGTGAAAAGAATTCAAAATATGTCTAGGTCGATTCTTGAAATATACAACTTCAATTCAGTCCTTGTTCTTTGGAGTTTGCTTAGCAACTACTCACCCTGGATTCCATAATTATTTTCGTGGTTTTAGTTCACAATGATAATTATGAAACTGTGGGAGTATGTAGCGACTAGTGACTATACGGTTCCCGTAGTAAAACGAGGTGACTGATACATGTCTGCTATGACTGTGAAGCTGATCACAAGAACGCCCACTTGCTTGCCCTGGAGGGAGCCAAGAAGAGGCTATCCCTGTGCCGCGCTGACCTCCTGGACCGTGACAACCTCATCGCCGTGTTCAGCGGATGCCACGGCGTCTTTCATATCGCCTCGCCGATCTCCAATACGGACCCGGTAAGTTCACAAACATTCTTTTTCTCGATAAGGAAAGCCGGTATCTGCATCATAAAGATGCACACAACCATTGTTCACAAACATTCCGAAGCTTGAAGATATACAAGGAGTGATCCTTACTGAATTATGAGCTTTAGGACCTCATGGTGGTTGCCGTGGAGGGAACCAAGAACGTGATCAACGCGGCGGCGGACGCGGGCGTGCAACGCGTGGTGTTCACCTCCTCCTACGGTGCCGTGCACATGGACCCCAACCGGAGCTCCGACGCCGTACTCGATGAATCGTGCTGGAGTGACTACGAGTTCTGCAAGCAAACTGGCGTAAAAATCACAGCTCCCCTCTCGCGATCCTGACCGAATCACAGGCTTTAAACCTCACCGTGTGCCATGCAGAACCTGTACTGCTGCTCCAAGATGATGGCGGAGATCACCGCGAAGGAGGAGGCGGCCAAGAGGGGGCTGGAGCTAGCGGTGGTGGTGCCGTCGGTGACGATCGGCCCGGCGCTGCAGCAGGAGCTCAACCGGGGCATCACTCACATCATCCGCTACGTGACGGGCGCCAAGAAGACCTATCCCAACGCCGTCGCCGCCTACGTCGACGTCCGTGAGGTCGCCCGCGCACACGTCCTCGTCTATGAGCGCCCCGACGCGCACGGCCGCTACCTCTGCATCGGGGCCGTTGTCCACCGCGCCGACTTGGTGAAGCTCCTCGGCGACCTCTTCCCCGAGTACCAGATAACTGCCAAGTAAGTAGGAGTACGTCAAGACAAATGAATTTCTGGCCGTGCGTGCATGCCTCCCTACGAAAGCGATGTCTAACGAGTATTTCGATCATATGGCGTGCATGGCATGGCAGATGTGAAGATGACGGCAAGCCTATGGCCAGGCCATACAGGTTCTCCAACCAGAGGCTCAGGGACCTGGGCTTGGAGTTTACTCCCCTCAGGCAGACTTTGTATGACACAGTGGTATCGCTGCAGCAGCAGGGTCACCTGCTTCTGCCTGCGGTTCCTGGGCCAGAGCGTGCACGCCTCTAAACCAACATATCTACACATGATGGGAGAGCTAAAAATTATCCTTACGCATTAATACCGCATTTGCCGAATACCAATAACTTGCGCCTGTTTACGATAATAATCCAATAATATCTGCTGAATAAAGGGAGTACAAAAAGTCGTGTATATGCTGGTGCATACTATGATACGAAATCTGCCTTATGCAGTTACTAAAATGCGACTAGCACCGGCCCATGTGTGTGGAAATTAAAGGTCTAAACCCTATATATGTACTGTATTTGGTATCCCCATAAAAAACTATATATATATTTTATGCCATCTGTAATAATGTTGGATTATGACCAAATGTGGATTGTTATTCTATTTGTAATCCTGCTCTGTTATACTATTTGTAATAGTGGCGGATCATGTCTGAATGTGCTATGTGCCCCTGATGTCATATTAAGGAGCAATACCCACAACTAAAGTTCACGTCGACAGCCAGCTGCTTGACTATGCATGTTGTTTAGGCAGTATGGATATGTAGAAACT